>WKFP01015198.1:1324645-1364218 GCA_011057875.1 Pterocles orientalis | reverse complement strand
CCCCCCCCCCCCCTTTTGCTCTTATTAGCTCTCTACCAGGTGTGGTTGTGTTTCTCCATCCCTGCAAACACCTATATTTCTTCCTTTACAGAGGATCTGCCAGATGCCTTTTAATTTATTCCATCTGGCTCCTGTTAAAGTGCCATTTATCAGCTGATTTTTTAAAAACTGCTTGCTAGGGATGGGTTGCAATCCATCACTGAAGCTCCTGAAGAAGTCACAAGTGTGCAATTTTCCAGCTACTGGCTGCCCAGGTAAAACCTGGCAACCTCAGCGGGCCCACGTGCAGCATGAGCCATGTCGAGGAGCTTGGGATTGGGGTGGGCTGTGGGTCTCTGTGGCTTACAGGGAATGGAAGTGAGCCTATATACTCATAGACTGCTCTCTGTAATGAACATCTGCACATCACAGGCAGGAGGCACTTTACACACAGCGCTGGGAAAGGTGGCCCTGCTCTTTCTTTTCCTCCAGTCTACACTCACTGCTTGTAAATCTCCTTTTTCTTGAGTTGCAGTTTCATAGTATGAAGTATATAGCCAGTCAAGGATAAGGATTGTCTCCATGCTAAAAATCTCAGTGAATTTACTCTGATCCATTTCTAAATTGGTTCAGATAAACCACAGAAAACTCCAGTGGGAACACTTCTTCTTTGGCTGATTTTTGGTTAGCCCAACCAGATTCCCAGCCGATTAAACTACACTGAAATAAGCCTGGTGTAAATCCATGCTAAGAGGATGCACTTGGAGTTTGCTCTCCTTTAACTGAAGTGCTTTACTAGAGTGGTTCATTCATAGGAAGAAAAAATGCAATGTATTCCTACATACACACAAAGCGGAGAGCTGCAAAAACATTTTCTCTGATTCTTAGTCTCTCATTAAGGGCCACACATATTGATTATTTATTTATTTCTAATTTAGCAACAGCAGTAACACAAATTGCCTCCTTGACCCGAGGTAGTTGCCAAACATTTAGTTCAGAACCAATTTCGGTGCTACTGTAATCCCCTGAACTCGAGAGCTGGAGCAGAAGTAAAGCTGAGCCAACCTGAAACCGTAGCCGCACGAATGGCGCCAATCTAATTAAGTTATGAAAAACTGTCCCTCTGGAGATGAGTCTCCTGCAGCTCACAAGCAAAAAGGTGGAGAACATGTGAATCTGGCCACAAGCCTCAGCTGTTGACAACCCAACTTACAAAGCATCTGTACGCATGCCCTTTGGGAAGAAAGATAAGTGGTGCTCCGGAGAACCACACATTTGTTTAACTCTTTGTTCCGTAGTTGTCCAGGCAAGGAGAAAATATTTCATATTATGCTGAATACCATCTCAGATTCTGGCAGGATTACTCGTCAATATTATTACAGCCTCTTCAGTTACAGTGCTTCAGCAGTAAAGTAGTTAGACTGGCTTTGAAATACAGAAATTCAGGCAATACAATCACACTATGAAAGAGCGCTCATTAGCCTTTGGCTGACCTTGGAAAATTGCGTTTCTCTCCAATTCTTCCACAAATTGCCTTTAAGGAGACCTCCGTTTTACCAAGTCACAAGGTTCGACTATGTGACTCATGCTTTTCAGCCGCTCTCTCACGATCACAAGGCATGCTTGCCACAATTGCTACAAGAACGATATGTAAAAATGCACTGATGGCCTTATTAATAGCGGCATGTTCTGATTTGTTTGGGATTTTTTTTTCCAACCTCAAAAGCTTCATAATGAAACAGTTGCTCTTTTATAAAAAGTGTCACTCATCAAGTCAAATGTTATGGCTAGGTCACAGTAAGGACTTGGTCAGATTGTGACCAGGCATGATAAAATTCTGTAGCTGTGGAAGCTGAATTCAGTGTAATCAGATACTTCTGGGGGCATGAGCTGGCTCTCAAAGGGATGTGTTCTCCTGCCTGAGATAAATAGCTACGTATTTCCTCCAAGATCTGAATGTTGCTGGACACAAGCCACCAAATATGTTGAACCACTGGGTTGACCCGTATCCTGAATCTATGCCTCTGCTAACAACAGCCCTTGCAGCTGTGGAGGAGCCCTCCAGCAAAGCCCCTGGATGAACGAGGAGAGCTTGGCTCAAGGTGCACCTTGCCCCAGAATAACGGGTTTCGACACCTCCATGCTGGAGGTCTCAGGTGTACTGGTCTCAGCAGAACTTGGCACCAGCATGCGACACCTGAAATAATTACCTGCGTGTGGCGGGGCTGGAGCCAAAACCTGCTCACCCATTCTTCTGCTTCTCTTGCACTGCAAATGACAGGACAGAGCAGCGCCAGAGATGGGGAAAAAGCTCTGAAGGAACGGTGACTTCGGTGGCATGGCTCACCCGAGGA
This sequence comes from Pterocles orientalis, assembly GCA_011057875.1. Classification (NCBI taxonomy): domain Eukaryota; kingdom Metazoa; phylum Chordata; class Aves; order Pterocliformes; family Pteroclidae; genus Pterocles; species Pterocles orientalis. Next base: position 1,361,885 of record WKFP01015198.1, on the reverse strand, counting down.
GCTTGTCTGACAAGCCTGGCTCAGAGTGTGCCAGCAGACCGATGTGCCACATCTGTAATGCCACAGCCACAGTGCCGTCAACCAGCACCTGTGTTGAGCAAACCTTCCCCACGTTGGCACACCACTGCTTGGCTCTCCCCATTAGCTGCAGGAGTGGTCTCTCTTCCTTGCACCCAGGCAATGATGCAGGAGCGGTTGCTGGTGGAGGAAGCAGACACACAGGCTTAATTCCACCCAAAAGAGGGCAGTGGTGCTTGCGGACATGCAGACACGCAGGCAAGACAGTAGTTTACTCTCCAGCTGCTCGACTTTCCTGACCAGCTGACAGAAATTCTCCCCAGCTCTTGGCACAGGCAGAGCAGTCCACAGAGCTCTCTCTTTCGCACACTCTTCCTTAGCCTCTGCTCTCACTTCCTCCCCTTGACTCATTAGCTGTTTTACCATCATTTCTCCTGCAATTCAATGGAAGAGATCACATGCATCCAGCCATGCCAGCGCTGAGTGCCCCATACCAGGTGCCTCTGTGTCATCCCCGGCTATCAGTTATTCAGCTGCCAGCCGGTACATGTCTTCTGCAGAAGCAGCTTTTCAGATGAGCTATGGCTTGGGCGTAGCTAGGAACGGAAAATTGGATGGACTGCAGTTTATGGCAATCAGGCAGCGTTCAGGAGCTTGATGTCACAGGAAACCACTGATATTGCGAATACTTCAGAGCAATTAAAAAAAATCCCCAATACACCAACTGTTTTTCCCCTGTTCCAGCAGCTATGCATTTCCAAGTAGCCTTTTTGCCCGATGCCCATGCTCTCACCTTCGGTAGGTGCAGCTTAGGAAACAATATAATCAAACCCAAGCATCTGCTATTAACACTTGTATTTACGACAGTCACCACTCAGCCACAGGGCTGTGTGGGTTTCCTTGGTCAAAAGGAGTAGTGGTTGGAGTTCAGGAAAAAAGCAAAATCAGAGGCTTTAATGTTTGACAGCCTTGAAGTGGGGAGAGACGCTCAGTTTGTTTCCCAGCATCAGAGGGTTTCTCAACCTGGCAGCCTCCGCTGTCTTGAGGTTGTTCAGCTAATGCTGTTTTCTTGGCTCCCGCACTAAAAACACCAGACAGAATAACCGCAGCCAAGGTATTAACAACAAAAACAGTAGCAAAGACAATAGCAACACAAGTGTAGCTCATGAGCTTAGCTTTGTTTAATGGTATGGGATCTGCACAGCCTCTGGGAGCTGGACCCAGAGCAAAAACCCCAGCCAACTTTCCCTCCTCTGCTGCTCTTGATTGGGAATGACCCTGCTCCAGACCAGCACAGCCTTGTACTCCTGGCTGAAATGAAACAGGGCTCCAGCTCGCTGTGGCAAACACAGGACCGGAGGTGTGATTTCTTACACAAACATTTTGTACAGAATCTTGTGCCGTAGGTGCAATGCAGCCTTGATAGCATCACACGGCAGTCCCCCCGTAACGCCCCTCTGGCATGATGCTCTCTCACCAGGTTTCTGAACAGAAGGAGACGGGTCTGCCACTGCCTGCACTGACAGCAGGGTGTCCATGCTGAGAAGAAACTTTAACTTCTCCTTCAGGTTAAATGCTGAGACTGGCCCTCCCAGGTGTGAGGAGCGTGGTTAGGGGCGGGGCAAGCTTGAGTGTGGGTGGATGGGTAACACCTGCTCAGCTTCTGGCCACCCTCTAGTGACACTCAGAAAGTCTCTTCTGGGTAGCACTGTTATCCCTTCATTGACAAATGTCAGATGCTGTCCTTTAAAACTTTTTCTTGCGCTGACAGAGAAACTAGTACAGCAGGCTGAGGTCTGTAAATCACAGAGTTACCCGCCCTGAAATGTGAAATCCGCCCGTGTGAAATCCATGTAAGTAGGTCTATCTGCTTCTGCACGGGCATGTGGCACTTCAGGGGTACCTGGCGGGACCTCAGGCATCAGCCTGACATGGGCTGTACCGGCACTTGGAAGTACACCTCAGGACACTTAAAACCTGACTCTGTTCTTGCATTTGAGCTGAATGGTCATCTAGGTAAAGAACAAAGTCTATCACATTTGCTGCACATCCCCTTCTTTCCTGAGGCTGCCTGGACACAAATCCTTCTAAGTAAACACCTAAAAACTTAGTCTCTTCAAGGGGAAACCCCTACTTGCACCCTCAGAGCAAGACCGACCGCCCTTAGCAGAGCATGGTGCAGACAACTGAGCTGGCACATCTGCTCAGCATGGATCCATGTGCAGACACTAGTGTGACTTTTGAAAGAAAATCCAGGTTATTAGTACTGCACCTGAGACAAGAAGTCCTGGTCCCCAGTGCCTGTGTAGTAGTCCCAGCTTTGGGGCTGGTGGTGGAGTCAGGAACTGAGGTGTACATTGCATGATATTGATCTGCTCCTCAGTGCCTGTTTTACTTGGTGCCACCTACCAGTAGACTTCTGCAGGCAGAACTTCAGCTTGGCCTGCAGCTTTATGAGTGCCATAGGCAAAAACCTGTGTTTGCTTATGTTTCTGATTTTTAAGTACATATGGTCAGATGTGCTTATTCCACTTCACTGCAGAGGTGACAGAACCAGGACGAGGACCCTCATAGGCAGTAAGATGAGATATGGAAAATCTGGGCCTTTTTCTTGAGAGAGAAAAGTTATTGCTCTTGAGTGTTAGGAGAAGATGAGCAATTTCAGTATTACTGCATTTGGGAAAATGCAAATATGAAATTCTTTCCCAGTGAATAGTGACAGTACCATGCTATGTAGAAATGCGGGGAACTAGGCAGTGTCATCCCATGTGATTTGTACATACTTAAGAAGGAATTAAAACCTTGTGAACCCATCCAGCTTTACAGATGTTGAGGCCTGATTTGGCTTGCTGATGTGCCAGTTTTACACGGAGGCAACTCCACTGGGACCTGTGGAGTCACTAAACATGGACAGAAGAAAGCGGAGGTTCAGATGCTGCCACCCTACTTACCATGCCAAGAAACAGCATGTGTTTCCCAAATACTTCATCCATTGAGCAATAGCAGCAGCAGCACTGGCAAGGTCTTCCGTGATCTGCTTCGCCCATCACCTTACCCGTGAGTTTGGGGGGGGATCACCTCCAGCAGTAAGAGGTCAGCAGTTTATCTGGACCCATTCTGATTTGGGCCTCCCTGCAGTTGTACAAGGATGTCAGCATCTGCGTTCTGCCATTTGCACATCGTCACAGCTCAGAGGCTTTAAAGGGTCTCTTGCTGTACCATTTGGTGCCCAGATTTCTCTTCCCTCTGCAATTACTGTCACATACTGCAACCACTTTAATGATGGAGCTAAGGCAGCACCCTCTCTGCTGAAAGGCTCCGTTTCCGGTATCCTAATTGCGATACATATACCCCATCATAATCGTTATCACCCCGCTTGAGGGACTGCCTTTCCACCACATACTGGTTCTGGTTTACCGTGACGCTGCGCCCCCTCACCTTCCTCCTCGTTTGTGCTGGCAAGAGAAAAGACAAGGTCAGAGCAACGTGCTTTTAAGTAGTCCTTTCTGAATATGCAGGGGACCAGTGACGTTAGGGCTGTGAGCCTTCCCATCTGCGAGCCAAAAGAATTGCTGCATCATGCAAAAGAAGCTCGGCACCTAAATTACGCTGGTTGCAAACACCGGGAACGGCCTTTGAGCAAGGGTCAGCCTGAGCATCTACTTTCCACATCCATGGAGGAAGGGTGGAGCAGGCTAGACTGGGATGGGAATGCGATCATTATCATACTGCTGCCGGATTTGCATTTTACTGATGTAACCACATCGGGTGTCCTCACCTCCTCGCCCTTCATTACCTTTTAGCGGAAGAATGGGCATAGGGATGGGAACGGCGCCATCCAGGTGCATAAAGCTGAGTGTGTACATGCTGTGCAGAGGATCCAAGTGATTCATACTGTTCCCTGGGAGCTATTTGGCAGCCCTGCAGCCATGCAGCCAGGTTTCCATGCCAGCCCTTGCGAATGCAGCCTTGCAGTCTTTTCTTCTCTTGGGCCTGGAATCAAGCCACGGGTGCTGGGAGAAAGGATTGGGTTTTGTTTTTTTGATATTTTCCTATGAACCCACCCAATTTTGCAACATCGCAAAATGAAGGCTTTGCCCATTGTTTTTTTTTCTGTCCTGCTGAGGGGAGGGACAGAAAGAGCTGGGTGAGATAAAACAATGGAAATTAGAGCGGAATAGAGGAGTGTGAAAAACAAGAAGGTTGAGGTTGTGAAAAGCAGGACCAGGCTTGGGAGAGAAAAGCCTTTTTATGTATTTAGACATTGTCTTATAGCCATGCTACGTATGCATCAAATACCAACCCAGCAGGTACAGAAAGCCCAGGCAGGTTCAGAGTTGCTAACAGAGCTTTTGTAAGCTACTATTCAGCCCAAGCCACAGACCAAGTGACCTCACCTTTAGCTGAAATCTATTAAATACATGTAGGCATATGTGCAAATTGAATCACCTTAAAAAAAATAAAAAGGAAAAAAATAACCCTTGGATTAAAAATGACAGCAAAATCCCATCAGGTAATCCTACAGGGTCTGGCAAATGCTACAACTGCTTTGAGTTACTCCTGACCCTGGCAGTTCCCCATTCAGTGTGTGGTCCTTGGCCGGGGTGGCTGTGCCACTGATCTCAGCGCTCCCAGGCCTCCGGCTCTTTTGCCTGTTCTCCCCCGTTGCGCTCTCTTTTATTATAATGGGGTAATACGGAGTAGTGGTTGGAGTTCAGGAAAAAAAGCAAAATCAGAGGCTTTAATGTTTGACAGCCCTGCCTGGGATGGACCAGCAGGGCCGGATTCTTGCGGGGGGTGATGAGTACCTTGCCTTTGTGAATTTTGTGCATGAGGGGTTCCTGAGAATCCCATGGGAGGCCTATCTCCTTCTTCACTACCAAAATCCGTCTTAAAACACAGCACTCGTTTTCATGTTTTCATAACACCTCATTTGCAGGCATGTGATTAAACCTAATTAATGCTTGTAATCAATGAACGCTTAATTGCTGCTGGTGGAAATTGCTGGATAAATGCAGAGTACTGCTTGATTGAATGCTCTTTGATTGGCTAATGGATCACTCTGTTACTCTTTTAGATTTTGCTTAAGCAGGCAAAATATCTGGGGTGGTGTAAAACAATCCTGCATTGATCTCTCCAGCCAAGTGGGGTCTTTCCAGTAATTAGGAGGGTGGTGACAGGAACAGACTTGGCTGTCTGGAGGACCAGGGGGACTGGAAAGAGGATTTTTTTGTTGGTTTTGTTTCTTTCTTTTTTTTTTTTTTAATTTGAAAGCTATGCAGCAAATAGCAAGAAGACTGGTCAGATCTTTTGACTTTTAGCTGTAAAAAAAATAATTTAACATTCTCTGATAAGCCTGTTGATTTAAACAGAGAAGCAATTTCTGCTCCCTGGGAGTTCCATTTGAGTAAGTCTGGCCCCAAAACTTCACAGGCTCAAATCTCTGGAACCAAATTCCTGGAAACATTCATATGCGGATGATGCATCTGTAACAGATACAAAGGGGAGAGGGGAAGCATTTGGCAATTAGAAGCTGGAATAATTTATAACTCCAGCTGGTACTTCTCTTTTTTCAGGTGAAATGTCTTGTGGGGAGGAAGAGAACACGTCAGGGGCATGTTTTGCACTGTGTATTGCCTTTTCTCCATATTAAGGCTTTCCCCCGTGAACTCTTCCACATGAGGCTGGTTTCATGAGGATGGAGAACGAGCACCAGATTGTGCTCTGCCCTCCAGCACCCTGCACAAAGGCCCCTGAGGAGCATCCTCACCGTGCTTCTCTGGATTCACACTAGAGTGCATGAGACTGAACTGTGACCAAACTCTCCTAGTGGGTGTTCAGAACAAGAGGGACCACGGACCAGACGTAGGTCCTAATTTCTTGTCTGACTGTGCATTTCTGGATCCTGCAAGAGCAGGACCATCCTGTGCTAAGTGCCCACAGGGAACAGATCCCAGCAGGTTTTGGGAGGGAGCAGAGGACAACCAGGATCCCCCAGCATCCTGCAGGCTCACTTCCACTGTGATGATGTTGCTGACGCTCCATGTAGATCGGTAGGGAATCTTTTCTGTAGAAAGCAAAGGGCATTAAGAAAAGCCACAGAGATGTTAGCTATGACAAATGGATTTTCAGTTTCCTTACAAACCCAGATGAGCTCTATGGCACCCAGATCACAGATCACCCTAAGCCGAGCACCTACAGAAGCAACAGCATCAGCACATGTAAGTCTTGGAGTGCAAGTGAGGTTTCCACAATCTAGCCCATTGTCTCTTTAACTTTATGCTCTGTTCAAATGCTCAAGCCTGTGCTCCAACATAAATACACTGCCTGAATTTCCCTCCCCCTACATTATTCCTCTTGAGCTGTGGAAGATTATATGCAATAGATAAAAAAGAGCTTGTTTCTTTGACAAATGCAAGGCTTAAAGACCACCCTCCGTTCTTCAGCAAAATTAGCTTATCTTTGCCCCCAAAAATGTTGTTACTAAATATGAGCCATCATTTTGTGTGTGGCCTTAGTGAGACGCTCAATTCATCTTATTAGAGGTTATCCTTTGAGGAGCTTTAAAAGGAAATGCATTGTTCTTAATTATTCTTATCTCAACAGCTGTATAATTCCTGGTTTTGATTTAAAAAAAAAGAATGTCCAAAGAAAGATTATACTGAAAGCTGGAGATGGGTCTGAACCCAGATTGCAAAGTTGAACTGCAGCTCCTAGTCTCTGCTAAACTGTATTCTTCTTTCCTTTGAGAAGGTGTGTGTCCTTTCTTTTCTACCAAATTTAAAACATGAATCTGTGCAGAAAATTACAGAAAAACTCAGAATAATTAATCTCTCTTTCTGGTTTTAAACTTATCCTAATAATGGGGGGGGTTTGGGTTTTTTTGTATCAGAAAACAGTAAACAAGACTTGGTGAGGAAGCACTGCTTTTCTCTGTCATTCCTGCACCCCAAGATACCCTGAAAAATTTTGTAAATATTTTCATCAGAAAGGCCCAAACCCAGTATTTCTTTTCCATTCAGTGAAAATTCTAAAAAAAAAAAAAAAATCAAAGCAAATTGAAATTTGGGTGAAATTTACTACCACGCTAAAAAGCTTCTTTCTGTTGGTTAAATGTTTGCACAAAAAGTGACATTTGCTGTGATGCTGTACGGTTGTCACAAGCTGCTACCCACTTTGAAGTGGAGCAGCACATAATGGATCAAATTCTCCACAGAGCTCAATGCCAGGGTTTCAAGTGCTTGGCATCTCGCATTTGGTCCAGCTTCTCTGAAGTGGTCAGCATCCAGCAGCTTCTATTGTGACAATAAGTGGCAAGATGTTTTGCAAAAGGGCTTAGCTACCAAGCTGCTGAATTCTTCTGAAAAATCTGGTCCAGGATGGTATTGAAGGCAGTTTCAGCTGGTTTGATTGAACCAGCTGTTGAATCACAGCGGATTCCCTGAACTTCTTATTATAACACCGCCTTGAAACACTGCCCCTCTCCCAACATCAGGTAGTCAGTATATCCTGCTTCCCACTGGTACCATTTTATCATCCCAGAAATACAGATGGCTCCTTTGTTTTCTTCCATGCTGTCTGCCCAGGCTCAGCCCCAGTCCCTATGTTTACATATAGAAGGGTTTCTTCCCACAGTTCATAGCTGAACCCAGTAATATTGAGAGGACAATATGTCTCTCTTTGGGTTTCTTACTAAATGACATGTGGAAAGATAAGCACTGGCTCAAGCTCTGAGCACTGGACTCCACTAGAAACATTAGCCCATGCACACACTTCATACTGGGATGCACATGGAATGTGTGTGTAGGCTATGGGAAGGACTGGAACTATGTGCAAACAGGAACCTTACACATACCCAGGAAGCTTTTTGTTGATATCTTATATAAACAGCCTGAGGGAGAGGTCTCAGTTTCAACTGGGCTATTTAATGCTCAGTGCATTTGAAAACCAGACTGCTCTGGTGCCACAACATGAAAGTCAGCTCTGATTTCCACAAGCATTTGAAATCAAAAGGAACTAGACACCCCTAAAAGCATGGCTGTAGAAGCTGTATTTTATCCAAGTTAGCAAACCTTGGCCTCACCTTCTTTACATTACAAACATCAATTTAAAGGTGTAAAATAAGCTAAGCAGCTGCCCTGACTGCTAACCATACTGCTTTCCTCTTGACCATGATGTTGGAGGATAAACTACCACGTTTGGCTCACCAACCAGCTGCACATCCTGCAGGAGCTCCTTTCAGCCAGGAAGAAGCACAGCACATGCATCCCTTTCCAGTATGTTCTCAGTATCTTATCCAGGAGGACTTGATTGGTTGGACATGGGCAGTCAGATATCTTCTTCCCACGACACGATGTTTGAATGTTTCCAGGGATCAGGCGTCTTCAACCTCTCTGGGCAACCTGATCCAGTGTTTCACCACCCACATGGTAAAAAATTTCTTCCTGATATCTAGTCTGAATCTATCCTCTTTTACTTTAAAACCATTACCCCTTATTCTGTTGCTATAGGTCCTGCTAAAAAGTCTGTCTCCATCTTTCCTACAAGCCCCCTTTAAGTACTGAAAGGCCACAATAAAGTCTTGACAGAGCCTTGTCTTCTCCAGGCTGAACAACTCCCCACTCTCTCAGCCTGTCCTTGTATGGGAGTGCTCCAGCCCTCTGACCCATCTTCATGACCCTCCTCTGGACCCACTTGAACAGGTCCACGCCCTTCCTGTGCTGAGGACCCCAGAGCTGGATGCAGTACTGCAGGTGGGGTCTCACCAGAGCAGAGGGGCACAATCACTTCCCTTGACCTGCTGGCCACGCTTCTTTTGATGCAGCCCATGATACAGTTGGCTTTCTGGGCTGCAAGTGCACATTGCTGGCTCATGTTGAGCTTTTCATCTGCCAGTACCCCCAAGTCCTCCTCAGCAGACCTGCTCTCAATGCCTCCTCCCCTAGCCTGCATTGACATCAGGGCTTGCCCCAACCCAGGTGCAGGACCTTACACTTGGCCTTGTTGAACCTCATGAGGTTCACATGACCCCACTTCTTGAGCTTGTCCCTCAGGTGTGTCAACTGCACTACTCAGCTTGGTGTAATCTGCAAACGTGCTGAGGGTGCACTGAATCGCACTATGCCACTGATGACTATATTAAACAGGTCTAGTCCCAGTATGGACCCCTTAGGGACACCAACTTATCACTGATGTCCATCCAGACGTTGAGCCATTGACCACTCTCTGGATGTGACCATCCAGCCAATTCCTTTTCCACCGAATAGTTCATCCATCAAATCCACCTCTCTCCAATTTAGAGAGAAGGATGTTGTGGTGGACTGTGTCAAAGGCCTTACAGAAGTAGCACTTCCCTTGTCCACTGATATAGTCACTCCATTGTAGAAGGCCACCAGGCTGTTCTATGTTGTTCATAGCACATTCAGGAGTTCACAGATGTGCGGAGAAAGGCGAGTGCAAAGGATATCTCATGAAGTAGGGCTGTGAGGAGGCCACATAAGACAACTGGAGCACTATGTATGTGACCTGGTCCAGTGACCAGGAGTCAGAACCTACCTTAACCAGTTTCTCCTGAGGACCTCAGGGTGAAACAGCTGCCCAGTTTGCACGGTGTATCACACAACAGACTTGTGAGGCATCCAGGGCACTTGCTTTCCTCCCACAGAGCACATGGTAAATCACTAGAATATCCTGACTGCCTGTTGTCTTTCTTACATGGCATTTCCCAAGTGGCTAATCTTGAACTGAACATGCTGTGAAGAACTTCTGTAGGTGTCCATATATTGCCAGCTTAATCTCTGGCAGACAGGAGCAAGCAACTGCTATTCAAACACTCGTAGTACAGGGAAGCACAGGGCACATTGTTCATGTTTCTCGCATATTTTGGGGGTTGGAAGGTATGTTTTTCTTTCCAGCAGATCTTAAAATTCCAAGCAAGTATAAAACATCGCGTTCGTAAATATCTAAATTGCAATGATTTTTTTCATTGCAGTCATTACTTGGTGTACTAGCTGCATAGTGATAATGGACAGGATAATAAACCAGCTTGTGATGGGAACTCTCTACTGGCATTCACTCAGTTGTGATCAGGCTCTAGCTGCCAGTAGGTTCATCAAGGGATAGTGAATTTGTACAAAAAAAAGCCCAGTCAATATGAACATGCCTGTGGAGGTCACCTCCTGTCCAAAACACAGCAACTACTGAAAGCACCTAGACACTAGTTCTCTGTAAGAGATACTACTAGCTCAGCGGTGTTAGCTCAGAAGACCGAGCTTCATCTGAAAAGATGCTCAGCTGATATCAGTACTGTATTTGGGTCTTCCCTCCTGAATGGCACAGTTCCCATTTCTAATCCCAAACAGCCATGTTCTTTCTTTTATTTCTCATTAGTGAAAGGCTACAGGAGGAATACAAGATTAATGACTGCAGCACAGCCTCACTCAGTACCTACAGCAATGGCAGCTGTTACCTCATACACAACAATATTTTTCTCCCCAGTACTCATTCTGCCTGCACCAGCAACAGAGATAAGGACATTTACAGTTTCCCAAATTCCTTATCTTTATTTCTAGACATTCTTAGTGAATGTACAAGGCACCAATGCTAGGCATGAAACAGGGAGAGGGGAAAAAAAAACAAACCTCCACATAGCTTACAGATGCACTACAGGGAGGTTTTAAAGAAACAGCAAGGGGGTATGGCAAGAGGCCCTCTCTTCCAAAACCAGCTCTGACTCCTATCCAGACATATCCTTCACAAAGAATGAAACTGCCAAACAGGTATTGATAAGAGAGGAATTATTTAAAAATACTTATTTTAATTTAAGAAGATGAATATCTGCAGCTGAAGAGAACCTGAACATTAACAGGAACTTTAATGCACCGTCCATGCAGAAATAACAATTTACCAGCACCGCAGAGATCAGACGTGACAAAAAATAGCTTGACTCATCCAGACGGTAATTCAAAGCAGCAAAATATATCCAATCCTACCCAAAACCCCATCATGCATTTTCCACGTGGAAAGTAGACAGCTCCCACAGAGAATATCTTGTTGTCCTAAGAAATTCTAAAGTTCCACTAGAAAAATCTTTCTTCCATCAAGTCACACAATATTAGTGGACACATTGCTACTTATCACACATGTACATAATTTTGAATAGCTTTGTACCTTTATGTTATTGCTAGGGATACAACTGAGTGAGGAATGATTGAGCCATCTCTGTGTGTGCAATGATCCCAGCAAAGGGTTGGGGGGTGCCCAGTACCTCTCTTGAGCAAGCCTGTGCTGTACACAGTCATCATACATCTTGCAAAGCATGCAGCTGATTTATAGCAACGGCTTGAGCACAAACTGATTTAGGTAAGGCTCGTTACTGTGGTGGAGTCCCAAGAGTGTTCACTGAAGATGGAATCCTGTTCCAGTATTGTTGGTCTCATTTTATGACCTTGGGTGAAGCACTGAGCTGCCTCTAAACGTGTGCATGTAGCTCTGACTGTTCTCCATCACTCAGCATCCAGAAGAGATGAGAACAACTCACCCACTCTTCATTGTCCCAATGTTTCTAGCAGCTAACAGACTCCCTGCTAACTGGAAAGGAAGAGCTGTGCATTCTGAAGCAAGAGGGTCTCTCACATCATAAACATGAAGTTGTGAATGTCATTTTACCAGAGGATACAGCTCCCTTTTCTTTTAAAAGAGAGATGGGTGAAACAGGTCAGGCAAAATAAAACCTGATCCAGATTTCTTCTGAAGCCTTGAGATGGCCTTAGCAGAGAATTAGATATAATGGACATGTTAAAACAACCAGATCTCATTTGAAAACATCAAAGAAACAGAAACACCACAGGCCACATTTGAAAACTGGCTTACTGAACAGTGAAAGGAAAACTGTGTAAGCGCCACCTCATATACCAAATATGCACTGATGTGTGCGAAAAGGGATACTCACGTACTCCACCACCGTTTCTCCTCAGGCGGTTGTCCATTCCCTTACAAAAACTTGGTCTTGTACAGACACAAAGTAATCAAATCCATTTGTAAGAACATTTTGGTTATCTAATTTTGAAAACATATCTCCAAAGGATGCACTCTGCCCGAAGAGGATTAGTATGCTCTACCAACATGCAGAGCTGTTGCCAATATTAGTATCCAGGCTGGTTCAAATTTCCATACAAAGCTCAATTTTAAGTACATTAATTTCTGAGTGCCCAAATGGAAACACTGACTTTTGTAGGGCAGGTTTTCAGTACTCTCTTTTTCAAAAGAGCCCTTCAGGATGTCTCCTGCTAGACCTCTCCCAGAGTCACTACAGGCAGTTTTGGAGTGGTAAAGCACGCTCCTTAATCAATCTTTTTTTTCCCCTCTACCTTTTGTGAAGGGATCCATGATCTTTCTTACAATTCTTCCTGGCAGAAGGAGTGTTGCTGTGAAGTTTCCAGGTATTGCACTGAGTAACTAAATAAAATCTCTTGGAAAATTTTCAGTCTGACAGCATCAGGCTCTAGGCTACAGCCGTGTCCACTGCAAGAACAGAGGAGAGATGTAAACATGATTTTAGTGCATCTTTCCACCCCATTATCAGTCTGCCATCCTCATCTGCCTCAGCATGAGGATAAATGTGCTCCAGGGAGCCCGAGGTGGACTGGCCAATGCTCACCGGCCCAGCCACCTCAGCCCACAGCCCTTGCAGGGCCCCTGGGGATCTGCTGCCTGCCCTGATCCTGCAGGAAGAGAAAATGGGTCAAGAGGATGGGTGTGAAGCTGGCTGAGCAGCTCAGAGGCTCTGGCCCAAGATTTTGCCAGTCAGCTTTATTACAAACATTTGTGGCGTCCCAATGAGAACACTTCAAAACACTGGAGCTCACACCACAGGCAACAACTGCAGAGCGCAGTGCTTATTTATTTATTTATTGTTATTTATTAACTGAAAATGAATCTGTTTCTACACTTTTTAAAAGGGTGTGTGTATGTGTGTGTGTGAGAAAAAACTACTCCTTGCCCCATGCAGTGGAAGGAGCTATTTTTCCATCGGGGGAAGAAAGGAGCATGCTGAACAGGGCACTGCTCAGCTAGGGCACCAGCTCCTGCAGGCTATGTCCATCCTTTTTTTAAAACTCAGGAGTCAGTTTTAGTGCTCAAGAAAGTGAGGGGCAAGTAGCAGAAATGTGTTGTCCAAGCTTTCCTGCACAGCTCTGCCAGCACAGTACATCTCAGCCATGTCCTGCAATAACCTTGTTATCCTAGTCCCTGGGAAGAGACTTTTGTAATTTTCCCATGATTTTATTTCTTGTATAGGCTTTTCTATAGCCTGCCTCATCAAAGCACAGTCACGGTTTCTAATCACTGAGCCTTTACTTCTCTCCATGGTGTCTGTCAGATTGAGCAGTGCTATTATTTCCATTTTTCAGACGCAGAGAGAGGCTCCAGCATGAGCTCCAGGGTCACTCCAGGAGCCTGGACAAAACTGGGAAGAAGTGAGCTCTGGGTGCAGGCAGGTCTGCGGGCAAGAGGATCCTTGCGCTGTGTCAGGATGCACGAAGGTTGACCTGGAGCTGCTAGCACCACGGCTTCACGAAAGCCATGGGGGTGAAAGCTAGCACATCCCAAACCCTGACAAGCAGAAGGAGACGCAGGTCCCTTAGTTGGTCCATTTTCAAATCCTATGGACTTGGAATGTCTGAAAGGTCAGTGCTGTCTGGAGGGAATATCTGGCAACCTCAGCTTTCACCAGGAGTGACACCTGACCGAAAAACCAAGATATCTCAAAAGTGCTAAACATCTGCAAAACTCTGAGGTTCTGCTCTTGTGTTTACTAGGCACAGGGAAAATATACCACATTTGACAGATTTCTGTTCTCATTGAATTGCTGCAGTTTTAAAATACAGCAGGACTATCCATGAACATTCAGAAGAAAAGCTAAAAATAAATTTAAGAAAATAACCCAAGTATTGGGGTGTGTATGCATCTCTGAAAACCAAGACTCCGATCCTGATCTAAACCAGACTGTTTCTCTCCTTCCCCCCACCCTCCTCTTACTTAAAGGGAACTGGAAGGGAGAAGATTCCATCAGTCTCCGAGTCTGTAAACCTTTCCCCTCCCTAATATCCAAGACAAGACTTAAAGAAGAACCAGTCTGGAACAGAACATGAAAAACCTTCTGAAAAATGACTAGAGGCCTAATGCTGTCACTGTCCCATGTTTATTTTTCTTTCTTTGATGTCTGATGTCAAAGAGAAAATAATGTCATCTGCTGGAAACTCAAATATGTTTGCATTTTGAGGTAATTAGAATTAATGTTGGAGGGCAAAACTAACACCGAGCCACTCCAGTCTTTCCCATGTGAGGAAAACATTCCGTAATGACTTACATTTAATCTGGGAGCTGGCAGCCGGTCAGGAGCAGCCTGGATTCAGGCAACAGGGTAATATTTCAAAAAACATTTTCTTTAAAAAAAATTAAGAGAGAATAAAATAAGCTATCTATATATGCTCTGATTTATAAACGATGGCAGCCTGACTGTGCTGCTCCAATTCCAGAAGGGTGTAACTCTGCTGAAAATCAATGGCTGACAAGGGTGTAAATCAGGGAGTAATGGCAGCCCTGGTTCAAGACCACCACTGCTTCCTAAGTACTCAGCACCCACAATTGCAGCCAGATTTTCTAAAGAGCTCAAGCCCCCATTCACATCCAAACAAGGGCCAGATTTTTGTAAGTGCTTAGCATGCAGTCTCTCCACATTGTGACATTAATGGCAACATGCTGAGCTCTTTCGGAAAATTGGTCATACGTGTTTGTTTTGGACCAGATCTTGTCACCCTTATACATGTTGAGTAGCATCTTACTCAGTGAGGAATCCTACTAAGCAGTGCCTCTCTGTGTGACCGTTGCTGCAGAAGGACTCTCTCTTAAAAGACAAATGCAAAGCATGTTGCTCAATGTCCTGCTGGACAAGTCTCAGATACTATGGTTATTACCAAGCTATAAAAACTTGACCTGAATATAATCAAACTGAACTGAGTAGGTATGGGTTAAGGCTTGGCTCATGAGAACTGGGTTTGGTCCTCATAGGGCAAAAAGAAAAAGAAAAAGTTATTTCTGGACTGAGGACTTTCATTTGAATTACTCAGCTGTCTTCAGGGGTTAAAAATAGAAAAGCAACCTTTTCCAATTCAAAGAAAATAAATGGCTACACTTATCTGTGTGGGTAATTAAAAACAGCTGAACTCCAAGAGCTGAAACCTTGCACACAGCTAGTCCTCACTGAGGAGTAGCTTCCTAGCAACATCAACATATTAGAAAAGATTACATTATTAAAGATTGCTCTGGGGTAAGTTTAATGCAGATTGTTGCTATGTTCAAAGGCAGGTTATTGTGATAAAACTGTGGAACATTTAAAAAAAATTTTTAAAAGCCCTTCCTTTCACATAGGTCTATAGTGACTCTATTATAGACATCAGCTGTAGTTAAGAGCAGAACAAATGCTGTATTTTCCCTTCTGCAGCTCTGCGGAGGTGTGTGCCCTGGCCCTTGGCATTGCATGGCTGCTGTGGCAACCCAGATGACTGCAAGTATGGCCAGTGCGTTCACATGATGTGTCTTGTGCTGCAGTTCCACCTCATCTGTTCCTGGAGACCCATGGGGACTTCACTGGTTCAACTATCATTTTCCCCTTTTGTGCATCATCAATGAGTTTCTCTTTTTCTGCCTTTTCTGACAGGTCATGTGGCCCAACAGATACACTTGAAAAAGAAATGACGCAGGGCTGTTTCCTCTGGCTGGCCTGAGTTTGGCTTTGCGAACTTGGGCAGAATGACTAAGCGTGCAAAGAGGAAGAGACGGAGTGGCGGGAGAGTCGTTCTCACGGTTCATCTTGCTCTGCTGTCTGTGGTCACATCAAGTCTTTCCATGTCTCT
The DNA here is from genome assembly GCA_011057875.1 of Pterocles orientalis. Taxonomy (NCBI): domain Eukaryota; kingdom Metazoa; phylum Chordata; class Aves; order Pterocliformes; family Pteroclidae; genus Pterocles; species Pterocles orientalis. The sequence continues at coordinate 1,345,953 of WKFP01015198.1, read as the reverse complement.
GCAGCTGAAGCCCTGGTCTTACACTAGCGCAGTTCAGTGGAGTTACTCTTGCTCTGTACCAGTACCGTGGCATCAAGAGTTGCTGTGGAGCTGGGTGGGTATAACAGGCTGTCATCCTGCGGGCTGGGCTGTCTTTCCAGCCCATCCACCATGCTGCCACAGCCCAGCCTTCTATTGACTTCTACTTGACAGCCGGCTAGCAATTACAAAGGCAGAGGATCAACTGAAAGAATCAGCAATGTCTTTCTGCACAAAGGACAACATTCAAAAGGCAATTTTTGTTCATGTTTCATCCAAGCAGCCTATAGGAAAATGAAATCCCAAGCTTTGATTAGTATCCAGATCATCAGTCTTTTTAAGCCTGCAAAGCTGAAAGCAGATACCTCTTATATTTGCAACATATTTTCTTTATTTAGCTGTGGCCAAAAAAAGTAAAACAATAGCATACTGTCCTTTTCAAATTTACATTGGCCCATAAAGACAACTCCAAAGACAATTTCCCTAATCTGCAACTGCCTTCCAGGCCTGGACTTAACCAGGCCATCTCCCATGTTGACAAGACAAAAGCATCTCTAAAAAACTGTCAAAGGCATATTCCTGCAAATGTCAAGGCCATGCAAATTCCTGGGCCCTGAGTGCTGCCTACACATCAGATGTGCTCCAGCCACAGCCAAGCAGGAGGCTAGAAGAGGAGGAGGGCCCTGGAATGAGTTTCTTGCTGTTTTTCTCAGTCCTGGCCTTCTCTGCTGCTTCCCGTCTTCCCTACCCTGCTCACCTTCCCCCATTTTCCTCCCTGTCCTTCCAAATGCAGGGTTGCTCACCAGAGGCAAGTGACCTGCTGCTCAGTCTCAATTCATGTAGCTATGGAAAGAGCCAAGTACTGATCAGGAGCTGAGGGAGAATGGTGTATACATGTTAAACAAAGCTCGGAGCTCTTCTTTTAGAAGAGCATTTGCCCGTTGACTCCAGCCACACATTCTCAGGAAAAGCTGAGGACTAGTGCTGGGAAATGGATTGTCAGGAAAGGCAGCACAGCTCCAAATCTCCAGGTCTTTTTTATCTGCAAAGAAATATTTCCCTTTGCTTTCTTATTTTCTAAGAACAGCACTGCTATGACAGCCTGCCTGCTGCTTGGTGCTCTTCTCTCCCTAACTGGTTACCTCTCCATCTTCTCCATTGCTTCTCTCCTTTATTCCCTTTCTTGTATTTCTTTGTGGTTTTGATTCCCTCAGCTCCATTTCATTTATAGCAGCCAGGGTTTCCACAGCAAGTGTATGGTAAATTTAACCACGTTTGGAAAGTTAGCCTTTGCTGTGCACACATGCTCTGTTTTCTTCCCTCCACTCCCAATGAAGACAACCGTGTCCAAAACTGCTGTGAAGTTCCTCAGCGAAGAGCTGGCACAAAGCCCCCCACCCAGAGCACTGCCATGCCTTTGTCTTGCACAGGAACCCCCAGACAGCTTACAACAAACAGAATGGCAACTGTTAATAAGAATAAAAAAATGTCTCACCACACAACATGCTAGCACTTAGTTAAAGAGAGAAAAAAAAAAGACGTTAAAAAAGATAACACACAAATCACAAGTCTTTCATTGCTTAGTGTCAATATATTGTACCAAAAACTCATTTCACTTCATTTAGTGTGAAGCTGTGGCAAGTCCATTAAAGCTGAAGGAACTGCATCTGGCTAGAACTGGCACAAGCCAGATCACAATTAGATCCATTACATCTATTGCTATAATATAATCACCTTCCATATGGTGCCACAACTAGTCCGTATGCTGAACTGAGTGATGCCTACAATCTGTTCACTCCCAAAAGCTGCGTTGATCTAAGCCTCTGCTATACCCAGAGAAGAACCCATCCCCACTCCCCAACTCACAAAGACACAGTTCCAGTGCGTTATGGAGGACTAACCACCCATCCTCACCTAATGCTGAACACAAACACTCAAATCAGGCTCTCGGGCAAAGAGCAGAGCTGGATTTCCTTAGGAGAGCCTACGTGGCCTTGGCCTTTTGTAAACTGTGCACTGCAAATACAGTCCCTCGCTCTTTTGCTAGTTCACGCCTCGCTTTCACGAGGATTCATGTGAAGCTAATCCCTTTGAAGTAAGAGGTTTCCAGCTTCTTCATCTGATCTATTACAAATAGTCACTGTGTGGACTTTCTGCTGCTCGTTAATACTGCCTCATTTAATTACTTAGAAAATCGATCTGTGCCACTATCCCACCTATTATTTCACACTTCCTTTAGATGAGTACTCTGGTATTCCATTACTTTACTGAATATGCGTTTCTTCCAAGTTCCCTCAACCTGAGAGTCTTCAACCCTGATCACACCTTCGAGGCCTGCAAGTGGAGTGTTGGAAACAGGACTCTTTGAACAACAAAGGACCAGCCCACAAATGTCTTTATCTGCTCCAAAATCCTCTTCCACTGGCATTCAGCTGTCATATGTGGTATCCAACAAGCAGCAGGACTTACCCACGTGTTTTCTCCTGCCTTTATCTACTGTCATGGCCCAGCTCATTCCTCATTTAAACCTCACCTTCCTTGGGTGAAGTGCTTGGTTTGTTGGTCTTGTAGAGTTAGTCTTGTAGACAATCAGTAGATTCTCCTGTAACCATACATCATAACTGACCCTTTATTTCTCCTTCCACTTTACTCTCCAAATGAGATCGTCTCACCTGATCTTCAGCTTAAATCTCTGATCTAAGGGTGAGAGGAGCTTGCTGCTGTTTTCCTTGCACTTTTTGCCCCTCTAGACTCTCCCCATATTTATTCTAATCAAGTTCCCCACTTTTAAAATATCAAATCTCAATTGCCAGTGATCAATACTGTCCAATGGAGCACGTACGCTCACTGTCTGTATTAACTCCTGCTTTTTCCTTAGGGGTAAACTGAACCTCCCCCCAAACTACGCATCAAAACGAGTGGCTTTAAATAGCAGTCATCTGTGGTATTAATCAAGTTTCTTCTTAAAACTATCCCAGATGTGCCACTCAACCAGCTTATACTGGTTTCTGTAAGAACACCCACTGTTATTATTGTATCAACAGATTTTGCAACTTCCTTAATTTCTTTTAACACATGAAGGTCTTGAGCTGAGATCTTTCGCAGCAATGAGGGTGTGCTAACAGCAGAGGGTTGCAGAAATCCGTGTAGCAGGCCAGCGGACCGGGAGGGATGTAGGTACAGGGCAGGGTTACTTTAAACAGCTTGCAAGCTCTGTAATGTAGCTTACCATTTTCTTCAGTCTGGAAGCTACTGGAAACCAGGCAGAGGAGCAGGATGGAAGCTTGGCCTTGAACAGCTACATACACGTGAACGCAGATTGTGCGAACCCAGCTGCACTTGCCCGATTCATTTTTTTTTTCATTGTTTGAGGGGCAGGGAGTGTGTCAGGAAACACACATTGTTTGAGGGGCAGGAGTGTGTCAGGGAGTGTGTCAGAAAAGGCAAGCGGATGGGCAGGGATCCACAGCCACTCTGTACCAAAGTGGTGTGGAAAAAATGGTGTTTGGCAGAGAATCAGGATCCTATAAAGGAGCTCTCCGTCTGGGCCTGGGACGCTTAGGACATTCTGAGCATTTTTCTTTCCACCACCCTCAGGCAGTGGGAAATTACTACCTCTTGTGTGAGAGGAGAGAAAACAACTCGTCAGTTTCGTCAGTTTCCATTTTAGCATGTAGGAGGTAGGCGGGTCGCCTTGCCAAAGGGGTGCTTTTTATTTATATCAATGGACAGTTATCTCCATGCTGGCAATGCTTTGGGATGCACTGTGTACTCAGTCTCCACCCTGCGTGGTCCAAGGAGCATTAGGGCAGTACTTTCCTCTGTTACAAGTCCCCACGTTTGTCTTGTGGATTCCTTGATGAAAGCAGCCTCCAAACTGCTCTCTGTAAGATGACTTGATGCTCCTTGGATGTGAAAGTCCAGCTATGTATTATCATACCTTCTGTGTCTGTTTTCTATTGGATTTGCCACACCAAAAATTTTAACACGTTAAAATCAAAATGGCAAAAGCAAAGTCTGAGGAAGGCCCAGGGCAATGACAACATACATAGTTGAAATGTATTTGTACTGCAGACCTTTTTCAGTCATATCCCCTAATGTCAGCCTTATGACATTAGAGAAATCCAATAACAGTTTCTCATGCAATGGAAACATTTTTGTAGAGACTTACTTTTTATTTGGGAACTGGCTATCTGTTACAACCAGCAATTCAAGTCGAAGCAATAGAGTAGTGTTTCAAAAATGATTAGAGAAAAACAAATAATCACATGAATGGTATTATTTTGCAAAACATGCGATCCTCAGTAATTTGTGGGTTTTGGTCCCTGGTGCTAAAATTGTGCTGTGTCTTTAATCAAGCTAATTATGCAAAACTCTCTGAAGGTCACAAAAGGTTCAGGCGGAGGCTTTTTGATGCTCAATTGCAGAGCAAACACCCGTAGTACATTGTTCTTATTAGAAACGAAGCACTGCTTTCTTCAGATTAATACTGTCTTTGACATTCCAGTGTGAAATACCCGCATTTATACCTTCTGTTCCCTCAGACTGCTTTGTACACCACTGCAAAAATCAAATTACCCCCTCCCGCTCTCCAACATGGATATGGAAATGAGCCTTCTCTTTCCATCACCATGCCCTCTAAAAACATTACATTATACTTACAGCATTTATTTATTTTTGGCAGCTAGCCAGAAAAAAAAATAATCTTCTTTCAAAAATACCCCTCCCTGTGAATTGGATTATGTTGTAATCCATTCTGGATCTACCCCCACTCCTGCTTGCCTTCTGGGGTAAAATGACAACGTTTTGGATGGTCTGCAGGGCTGGGCAGAGGTGGGGAGACCACCGGGAGACTATGATACAGCCCAGGTTTCTCTCCTTCTCCTTAATTTTACAGCCACAAGGAAAAAACCTGTACACAGAGTGGGCTTTGTCCATCTGCGAAACACACGCTCTCCCAGGTTGCTGCTGCTCATGAGGTCATAGTGTGGGACACTGCGAAAAGGTTAGTGATGCCGGCAAAGCGGTGACGCTAGCCCTGCCTGGAGCGACCAGTGCAGGGTGGGCACAAAGCAATTTGGGGGCATTGCTACCCCACCAGCACTACTTGGGGCTGCCAGCCACTGGTGCCATACCCCATTGCCATGGGACAGCGCAGCTCCCAGCAATTCTACAAGGGTTTACTGTGGCCCTTCTCTCCCCCCGGGGCCACTGCTTATACTGTTTTACTGGCATTTTATGTTGCTCTTTTCCCTGCAAACTGCCACTCTCCTTTATTTTCGTCTTCTTCCTGAGTGGTCTCCGTGGCCACTCTTCTCCATCTGACTTTGTGGTGAGTTGGGCATTGTTGGTGTTCTGGAAACCTGATTGCTGCATCTCCAGCTGCAGTGTAGGGACCAGAACTCTCTTCAACTTAAATTGAGGGTGACTCGATGACAAACTGAAGGGACTTCAGAGAGGGGAAAAAATGATCCAAGGCTTAGATGTGGGCTGAAGGAAAATGAAGGGAATGGGCTTTGCACATATCTTGCCTGAATGATATCTATTTGGGGTATGATAATTCCCCATAAGTCTTAGGAGGATATAAACACTTAAGAGGCAAAGGAATTGATTAGGACCAGAGAAGGGAGTATAAGTGGAATTAATGAGATGAAACTGAGAGCAGGAAAATTTATGCTTTAGGGTAACATTTCCTATGAACGAGATCTACTACAGCGTGGGGTAGGATTCCATGGAGAAGCAATGGAAACCCTGTTGCTTAAGTTATTTCAGAGAAGACTGGACAAAACATTCAACAACACACGGTAGGGAGCAATTCCACAGTGACAGGAGGACGGAAAAGACGAACCAATAGTAGCTCTTTCCATTTCCAATTTATATGGTGACTTTATATTAGAGGGTTGGTTTTTTTTTTTCTTTTTTTGAGCTGCCAACCAGTCATCAGTAAAAGAAACATGCTAAAACGTTCATTCTGGTATTCCATAACAGTCCCATATTTCCCTACTTCCCAAGTCCTGTCTACTACATATATACACAATAGACCGGATGATTTATAGCAGAAACATCATCCTCCATTCATCCTATTTTGCTGAGTTACTGCAGGGTCTCTGGACAGTGGTTATCTTGTGTGCCATATGAGCTAAAACATTGCAGCACAGCAAATTCAGTTGGATGATTCAACATTAATTTCCTGGCTTTGAAAAGTTGAAAAATCAACTCTTCAGTGTCATTTGAAAACTATTTCTTTTTTCCTATTACCTTTTCTTCACATACACAGGCAGTTGTGTAGAGTAACATTTGGAAAATCTTCATAAATAGAGCCTTGTTAGGAGAAAGGCAGAACGAGGCATTATTCAGTAAAAAGAAAGGTGAAAAGGTCTCTGTATTGCAAAAGGTACCATAAGAGAAAGGGAATTCTTGCTGAAGACACATTTACTTCTGTACCATTGACTTCTGATGTGTACTATTCCATATTGCATGAGCTCAATTTTTTGATTGCTCTACATCGTATAGATGAGTGCCACGCTCTCATTTCAATGAGGGAGGGCAATAAAGGTTCCCTTAATATCTAACCTAATAATTTGAGTTGTGAAGTGATAGCACAGATTGCCTGGGGAGGATAAAAATTGAGTTCCCTGCTAGAAATGACATAGATAAAACCCATCCTGCTTTACATGAGGATAGATTAAATGGCTGCTTAAGCTCCTTTTCAGCCATATTTTCTATTTTTTTTACAGTATCTTCCATAGATCTCTCTGCAAGCTTTCCAGACATCTATCTGCCAAAATATGTGCAGATGCATATAGGTCAGCTAAACCCAAACATCGGTAGAATCTAAGGTCAAAACAGATTGTTGAGTTTATCTTGTCCAGCATTGCTAAACATTTTCCAAACCATGATCTCATATTACCACAGAATAGAATAATGGGCCCTTTTCCCTCTTCTTGACTGTAAAGGAAGGGCAGCTGAAATCCTGTTGGAAGTCCCAGGACCCGAATATTGAGAACGAAGGCTGTAGTTCAGTCCCTGAGTAGAACTATGCGCACCGACTCCCAGTGCAGATGGGAGCACAGCTGCTTGCCTAAAGTGTGCAAATAGCAATATGCACAGACAGGACACAAGGCAAGCAAAGGGAGGGACCCAAGGTCTGCTGTCTGCCATGTACCAAATTAATTGCTGGTACAAGGTGACTGAGTTTTACCGACTCATTCTAATGTACACTGACACTGTTCAGAGACTCATGCTAGCGTATACCACAGCTAATGCTGACTTCATTAAAGCTCTCATGGTCAATGAAAGCAATTGTGTGTTGTCTAGTGGTTGGACTGGAAGACAGGAAAGGATTTGATTCAGTGCTAGCTATGCTACTGACTCATGGCTTACCCTCCAAGTAAGTCATTTGACCTTTCTGTAGTTCAGTCGAGCTGGCTGGAAAATTGTGCGGGAAGAAGGGAAAAGCACTATTCTTGCTGAAAACCACAGACAGAATCTGAGCTGAGTTTTCCTAGAGTAAAAAAGAAAGAGACAATATCAGAACGTGAGTCAGGATCGGAACCTCCCCGGCCTTTTCCACCCAGGACGTCTGGTAGTATCATCATTATCATAGCAGAAAATCATTTACTTCAAGTCTTACTTCTAGCTCAGAAACCAAAAGGAAATACTCGGTGCCTGTGCCAGGTACACTCAGCTCCTGAATAGATTGAAGGACTATCTGAATGGATTTAATAACTTCGGACTTCTCTCTATGGATCATATTTAGAGAGTATAAATAACCAGAGCAAAAACTGGAACAGAGATGGATTTATATTACTAGTATTTTTTTATTTTTTTTTCTGATGGGAAAATGGAAAAAGTAGAGACTTAAAAATACCTTTTTTTTCCTTGTGTTATGCTTTCTGTCAGATTTTGTACTATAGAGACCTAAAGAACATTTTTTGGCAAAATACCAAGCTAAATACAACATGGTGTAAGTCCCTAATAATGGAAAGAAAGTTGTGGTGGGAAAGTGTCTAGAGCAGATTTTGTAGACAGAAGGTCCCCAAATTGGCTGCAAAAACAATTTCTTTTTCAGAATGTCTTCCTCATTTTGAAAATATAAATAGCTCTAACTAAATGGCCCAACCTTTTTCTTTTAGTATGAGTAGGAAGTGGAATTGTAAAAGATTAATTTTGGCCAGTACTGCCATAAAGTGGTGAAAACAATAATGACCTGTAAAGGAAACTGAAGTTCAATGGGGGCTGGATTTGTGGATCTGGGTATCTTGAAAATACCTCTATTTTTGTGAGAAACCTCTACTAGACCCATGAAATCACACCCCCCTCTGGATTTCAGGAACGTTTGAACTAGAGCAAAAGGCCCTCAGTCTGACTGATTTCTCAGGCTGAGAACTACCATATGAATTGTACTACTAAAGACAAATCCACCCATACAGCACTGCTCAACGGACTTCTGCACAGTGGGGTCTCCACAGGATAATAGATTCAAAACCCAAGAGCACTGTGTAGTGAGGAAATTACATGCAAAATGCTGAAGGTGAGTAGGGCTGTTGGATTCAGGCACTGTGAATTTTCAGCTCTGAGACAGCCCTTAATGGAAACAAGAGTTTGCTTCCAGTTTGATATCAGGTGAAATATTGAGATGCTTTGATCTGATGGGAGAAATATCACTAGAAGTGTGGCTTTAGTATTGTAGCCATCACATTGCTGACCTGCCAGTCATTAGTTATATATTTTCATGGATCCAACTGTTTCATTTAGGTCTTCTGAACTTCTTTTCAGAAATCTCAAGAAGTATCTAGATCTTTTTCAGTCTAGATACAGGGATTATCAGAGAATTTAGGTTAATAAGAGCCCATAACTATCATGCCAGCATTGCACAATAGGCGTCAGTAGTGGGGACGCACTGGAACATGGAGATGCGTTTTCTCTATCAGAAGTTTTATTGTTATAAAATGTGGTACAGATAGGAACATTTTTATGAGTCCCAGGGATAGCACTTCTCCATCAGCACCATGAGAAGAAAAGAAGCCTCTCAACTTTATTTTCAATTAGGTGGTAAAACATGATCAAGAGGCTGCTTGTGGGCTCCTGTGAATCAATCACCATCACTGAACTGTTGTGTTAAGACAAAAAGGACATAAAAGACAATAGAGGTCTGGCAAGAATTCACAGTAAACAAATCTGAATTGAAACTTTAGACTTCTTAGAACTTAGACCTGACCTTGACCTAAACTGGATTTACATCCAGAAATTGTTCCCTTGGGTTATACACAAAGTCATAACTGCACTGCCAGACATGAAACTCTAATGCTTTGAAATGGAGCCATGTATCTGTATCACCTGGAAAGTTAAAAATATTTGGAAGTAGAGTTTGATAGGAGTTGGTGGCATTGTAGGCATGTCTGATATGTCAGAGTTCTGAACAGTTTAAAAGGGTTTGCTTTCAATCTGTGCAGATGCTTCATTTTTAAAATTCCCCTCTGTTACTTCTTCTTGTGTGCAGGAGGCAATTATTTTTCAAATGGTTATTTTTTTTCTCATATGATGCAATCTGGAGGGGAATATTTTCTCTTTCTACATGCTTTTACCTCGTTAATAAATTAACTTCTACATTCAGATCATAGTGATATTGTAACTTCAAGGAGTTAACAATTTTCTTATAAAATACCAGTGCAACATGACCACACTACAAGAACAACATTCCTGAAGCAATCCCAAGTTTTCTTATTTCTTTCAACCTCGCTTTTATAGTAATACTGCATAAACTACCTTACATTGCAACAAGCAAAAGCAACTGAGCCAAGTTCAAAGGGACAGATGCAACAAACAACTTTTCTTTTTCCCGTGTGTTAAGCTGGTCAAACAAGCCAGCTGCAGGCTAGAAGCAACGAATACATGGCAATTATGTGTGAGCTAAATATGCCCTGAATTTTTCATGTCTAGTGAGCTTCAGAATAAAGAGAGGAAATAGATGCACCTGCACTTAGGAAGATTTAGCCTTGCTCTCATCTTGAAGGAGAAGCATTTAAATGAAGAATTTGCCTTTGGAAGATGAAACAGTGAGATTAACTTTCAATTTAGCATAGATATTCTAGCATCATGTTAGTGCTGTCTAAAACACAGTTCAGTCATAAGGCCCTAAAATGGCCTGTGGTATGCCAAATCTGTTGTCAAATTGTGCTCTGGCATCATGACTCTTCACGTCTTACACAGTAGTGCGGTGGTTGTTATTTTCTTCATCTACAGAAGACTGGAAGAGTTGAGACTGTTGCTGGTTTTTGCACTTTCCTGTTTTTCCTGTTCTCCATGTGAAAACATTCCTACCTCTCACCAAGGCGGGATAAGGCAAGTGTTTCTGAGAAAGTTTCTTTCCCAATTCTGCTTTGTCCTGTAGTTCATCAAAATCCTCTATAGCCAGAAGTTTCTCATATGTTCAAATTTGTATTAATGCATCAGGTTGTCAGATAATTTTTCTAAGTCATCTTTTCAGAAGTCTGCTGTGACCATGCAAGTCATGCTTCAGAACAATCGTGCTCAATTTTGTATGCTTATGTAATTATATAGATGACGTACTAGAAAGCTTTTATTTAAATATCCTGCTCTTACAGTGAGCAAAAAAGGGGCCAAGACGAGAAAGAAATGAAAAAACATGGTAGGTAAAGCAGATGTAAGTAGGCTTGTAAGAAATTGTGTACCGAATGCAGATGCAACATCCCGTAGTTTGAGATTCCAGTCCTCAATATTTGAAATTGTTCCTACAAATATCTTGAGGTAAAAATGCCAATTCCTCTTGGCAAATTCAGGAGTGAAGCTTAGAATTTTCTAAACCACTTCATAATAAAATGAATGAAGGCCAGTCTTTCAGATCAGGCAGCCGGTTTGCTCAAGCAGTGTCAAATAGCACTGGTATGGCGACAGCATGGCATCTTGCAATCTGCCAGAATTAGAGTGCAGTGCTGCTTCTGATTGGAAACTGCAGTGAGGAAGTTCTTAGTTTCTCTTCTCCAGTATAAAGCACCCATTTCTTGCTAGAGGATGTGTAAGATAATGGATCTTCATTCTGTAACTAATCTACCATTTAACATAGCCTTTGTTGCAGCACACACCACTTTAGCTGGAGAATTTCACATTTTGAAAGTAAGAAGGAAACAGTTTTGTGGAAGCTTTTCTTTTCTTTCTTTCCTTCTTTCCTTCTTTCCTTCTTTCTTTTTTCTTCCTTTCTTCCTCTTTTTCTTTTTCTTTTTTAATAATCTGAAAACTACTGCCAGCTCTGGAACATGGGAAGGATCCCCACCTGTGGGAGTATGATATGGTGGAGGACAAAGCAATACGCCTTGGAGACAAATATCCCTTCGTGCTTTTAAGACACTGACCTGAGCCTTGCTCTCTCTGCCACCACCAGTGTCACAGCTAACCATCTGAGCACTTTCCAGGCAGGCACAGGTTTAATAAACAACTAAGAACTCCGCTGCAAAATAAGTTTCTACCCAATCCTAGTAAAAAACCCTCTCCCCCATCAAACATGGCACTGTTCAGGGCTACAAGTTGTTACTCCGATATCTGTACAATCACTCATGGGTGTTTTGTCATAAATTGCATCAACTGTGCATTTCATAGAATCATAGAATCACAGAATGGTTTGGGTTGGAAAGGATCTTAAAGATCATCAAGTTCCAACCCCCTGCCATGGGCAGGGACACCCTCCACTAGCCCAGGTTGCTCAAAGCCTCATCCAGCCTGGCCTTGAACCCCTCCAGGGATGGGGCATCCACAGCTTCTCTGGGCAACCTGGGCCACAGCCTCAACCCCCTCACAGTGAAAAATTTCTTCCTAATGTCTAGTCTAAATCTACCCCCTTTTGCCTTATACCCATTACCCCTTGTTCTCTCACTACACTCCCTGATAAAGAGTGCCTCCCCATCTCTCCTGTAGCCCCCTTCAGGTACTGGAAGGCTGCTGTAGGGTCTCCCTGGAGCCTTCTCTTCTCCATGCTGAACAACCCCAATTCTTTCAGCCTGTCCTCATAGGGGAGGTGGTTCACTTAAAAAAAAAAAAAACCTTTAAGAACTGTGCCTCATCTCTATTCCTAGAAATGAAGCTATTCTCTACCATCCCACCAGCCTTTCCTCAAACTGGAGACACAGTCCCGAAAAATATCACCCCAGCCAAAACAAGCATCAGATAAAAATCATGATATTGGAGGGAAATAATTTTTTGCATGACCTTGAGGGCTAGGCTTGGGCAGAATAGAAAGGGGAGATTCCTGTTTTTCTACACAACCCTGTAACTATACTTGGAAGGTCCCAAGAAATCAGACTGGAAAGTTGGGTTGCTTCTAGTCGCAATATCACTACAGTAGAATTTTTAGTGAATTATTTATTTCTCCAAAATCCCCCTGAAGAATAAATACCAGAGAATCCTATTGGAGCTTTACAGGTAAAAAGAGAAGGGATGATTTCCAATTAGGTCTTTTCCAACCTTAATGATTCTATGATTCTAAGTTTTTTAAAAAAATTGCCTGAAACAGCTGTCCAGGTGGCACATCAAAAATACCTGCTAGAATGGTACAGCATAACCTGGTGGTACTGATGTGGATTAGTTTTACTTGTGAATAATCTCCAGCTCGTGCCAATAAAAGATTTATCGTGCAATGCTATGTCTTCTCCCCTTCCACTCTGACCAAACGAAGTGAAAACAAAATTAATTAGTAAATTACTTTAACCTTGGTAGGGTTTCTCATTAATTAGTGTTTTCTCATTTCCCATGTCCCCATCACTACACAAAACTTCCCTTTTTACAGACAGTCCACTGTTTACATGATAAACATACTCCCTGCCTTACCCTTCTGGACTTGAATTGCTCAAGCGTGAGAGCTTCAGTACATCCCACTTCCTTACCAGCCCCTTGAAACCTTCTTGATGACAGTGCTTGGTGACCACAACAGGCAGTGAGTACTAATATTGCAGTACAGAGAATTTCCCCCCACCAATGAAGCATAACATTCAGTTTCTCCAGCTGTTCTTCTCATTCCTGGAAACCTGCTGGAAAAAGGCACTGTGGAGGTAAATGGACTATCTTGGCACAGAGACATCACGCACATCTCGAATTGACTGAAGAGGATGGGGCTCTTGACCTGAGACTGGCAGCTCCCTTTTGTTGCATTGCCAGGATAGAAAAATGCTTTAAAGTGTGCGTATTATCTGGAAGCTCACCAAAGAGGAGAACATTCCTCTGGAGGTTTAGCTGGGACAATTGACTCCCCTCGAGCTGCTGGCACAAAGGGTGTGCCTTCAAGAAAAGGTTTAATGGCTGATGCTCACCCTTGCCTTGCTGTCCCTGGTTCCCTGTGCCATTGCGGATCCACAAAATGCTGTTTTGTATCTGATGGGCACGGCTCTTCCCTAAGCGGCAGCCTGCAGCCTAGAGCACAGCAACAAACCTCATCTACCGTTTCTCCCACTGGTGCAGGAATGTCTGCCAGTGTCAGTGGTGGGTGCATATTTCTGTCTCTTTTTCTTTGTTTCTTAACAATGTAAAGCATCTCAAGCAGCAGCCTCAGAAATTAGACCTCCAGCCTACCTGATACAAGATACACCCCTTCAGTGATTACGTTTGCTGTGGAAAAATACACTTCACCAAGTCAGTTTTACTGTGAGGACTTGCTAGAGATAAACCTTGCTGAGGTATGTATTAACTCCAGGAATGCCTCTCTCCCATCAGTCCTGCCTGCCCAATGCACCTCATCAGCTCATAGGTCTTCTAGCAGTGTCCTTCCAGAATTACTTCTGCAAATCAACTGACAAGGGCCAGGGGGAAAACACTAAAACCTACTGGCGACTTAGATTATACTTGTCATTTTACTCCAGTATAGGACTCAAGCTATCTACAAAACCAGAGGGTTTTATACTGCATTCACAGTTTACCAAGTTTATTTCTATGTTCCTCCCAAATAATTAACTAAACAGCAAGAGCCAGGACCCAGCCTCAGATCCAGGGATACCATCTGTTACAACCTCGCTCAGTCCCATCATGTGAGGTCACCAGTCTGCTGTGAGTGGGCGTGATCTATGGGGTCCCACCTGCTTCAAACCCAGCCATTTCTGAGGCAAATGGCCTCTCCTTGTGCTCCCTGTGGCCCTGAGGATCCTCCAACCCCTTTCCAGGAAGGTGAAACCCTGCAGGACAGCCAGCCCAACCCTGTGCTACCCAGGGCTCGCATACACTTCTGGGAAACTCATCTGGGGCTTCAGGGGAGCATTTCCACACTTCAAGTTTAATGCCCCCCCCACCCCAACTCCCCCTCCACCAGGATAACATGATAGGTAAGCAAGGAGCAAAGTTTAGGAAGAAGAATGTCTGAATCACAAACATGGTGCTCTCAAAAGGAATTGAAAATCATAGACCTCTGAAAACGGACACAAAGTCCTGGCTTAGTCACACCTTCTGTGAATGCAAGGGCTCGGGTGAGCCCATCCTTGTTTCCCACACACTCTCACGCAGGACTCACCCATGTTCAGCTGCTGTCCTTCTCCGTGTCTCCATCAGGAACCCTTGGCCCTTTTCTCTTCACTTTTCTGTGAAAAAAAAAAATGTCCCTGGGAAAGGCCAGTACCTAGAAGATGACCAGCATAACTTAGTCCAAATTTAGCATCATGGTGCCTTCTTACAGTCACTGCCTAGAAAGGTCATCGAGCATATTTTCAAGGCAAAGCCAACCCAACAAGCTGCCTAAATAATGTCTAGATATGTGTGCAGGAAGATATAAAATAAAGTAAAGCTATCTGACCCAAATACACACTTAGTGTTCCAGAAGAAGGTTCCCTGCTGGGGCATTGCCATGGGGTGTAACGTCACAGAGCAGAAAGTCACAGTAGGGAAGGATCCCTCTTCCAAGCTGTAGAGCAATGTGCCCGCAACACATTGATTAAAGTTTGTCAGGGTGAAGCCCCAGCATTACAGAGCTGAAAGGAAGATCTGCCTTTAATTTTGCTGGATTCAAAGTTTTAGTCACTGGCTACAAATGATACCAGGGTGTGCCTACACATAAATGTGTTTTCTGGATTACACTCATGGCACTTAGTGCCTTGTAAGATCAGTGTGTGGATCTTCACACTGGTTTTGACATCATCTGAGTTATTGTATTTTTTTCTGAAACCGGTTAACTGCCTGGAAGTGTTTTAGACAAAAAAAAAAAAAAAGAAACTATCAAGAGACTCAAAAAGAATGATTTGTGATGAGAAATTAAAAGCAAGTGTCTCACCTATCCACAGAAGAATATGTTCTTTAGAGAAAAGTAATTGTCTGCCTTTTAAGCTACATGATGAGAATGATGCTGAAATGGACATTACAAATACTACATAATAAAATTGTATTTTAACATGTGTGTGTTTACCATATTAAGCAAAATGCACAGCCCTTATGTGTAATCACCTAAACAATAATTATGGGTGTACATGTATGTGCATGGGCACATGTGTATGTATGTATTTTAAGTAATAAATCTGAAAAGTGAAAATAGAAAATATGAAGAGGGACTTTTAGGATGGATCAAGGAATAGTGGAGGAAAACAAACCTTCCTCAAAGTTAAGAAAAAGAATATTTATCAATACACCCTAAACCTGAAATTAAAGATGGAAGATACAAATATAGCTAGAGAAGCTGTATATAGTTTTGTCTGCATTTACAGAAAAGCAAATGAAGATACAAAATAGATTAAAATAGTAGTTAGGGAGTTCAGGTGCCTCCACTTTGGGGTGCAAATTTTTATTCACTGTAACAGAACCTAGATTTCTGAAGGTGACTTGCTTAGCATTAAAATAGGCCCTTTTTAGTGTCTGAAGTTCAGCACCCCAAGGACACAGTTGGAAATGTTAGACAAAGGACCAGATGCATGAATTACCTAATTTCCATTGATGGAAATGGGAGTTCAATGCCTAAAGAAGGAACGATGTGCCTCTTTGCTACAGCCTTGTGTTTTAACGGATTCAGCAGAGACTTAAAATTTGCACCAAAGATTTAGAGCTTACAGAATTTTTAAACCAAAATCTCCAACAACCAATGGATAAATAAAAGCTTCTACTGTCATTCAGCATGATAACTTCTTTTTTTCATCAGTATAATACTTTTAGACTTTCCAAAGGTGGCTCAAGCTATAGGATGTTTCTCTCTTCTGCTGCTTAGGGCAGAGCTGTGTGTGCAACATCATGTTTTAATGTAGACAAGGTTTGGGATTATGCTGACAGGCACAACACAGTGAAGGGAAAGGGCTGAAGAGAAGATGTCCATGTGGATCCTCGCTTGGTTTACACAGGATTTGCTTTCAAGCCCAGAATGAAACTCGGATCAAAATTTAGACTATTCTTCAGCAGCCCACCATGGATTTGAGTATGTGTCTTGTTGGGATTTTTCCCCTCTCTTGTCAGGGCAGAGGGTCACTTGGAACACTTCCTTCTATGCTTAGGAAGACCAATCTTTTTGCACTGCTTTTGAGGATGTGAGAAAAAAAAAAAAACAACAAAAAACCAACCCAACCCATGGGTTTTGAAGGCTGAAATGGAGCAGAAGCCTTTTACTGCTGGCTGCAATGCAAGTACATAGATATGGCCCAATGCCCAAGCCATGTATATTTTCTTTTTTCTTTGGGACCTTACCATTTGAGAAACCTAGACAGTCTTGCAGCTTATTAGTTTGGTAATCCCTCTGCTTCAACAACAGAAGCAGAGGGAGATGTGACTCACTTCCCAACCACCAGTACCTCTGGCAGTTGAAGACAAATTAATGCCAAGTCTCTGAACCAGCACATTACTTGTCTATAAGCTCGGCCGTGCCAGGCTTGTGGAGAAAGGTGATGCCACCTCAGTGCATGTAACAGCCATACCCTTTTCCCTCAAGATTTTCCAGCATAAAGTAGAGTGGAACAAACATCCATTTCTAAATGTATCAGCAATCTACAGTTTTCTACCAGCTGGGGGGAAAGAAGGGTTAGGAAAGCTTTATGTCTTTGTGTACATAAACATTTGAATTTCCCTTTTTTTCTTTTTTTTCTTTTTTTTTTTCCCAGGCAGAAGCATGTTTCTTATTTATCTGAAAACATCCTGTTCAAATTTGAGATTTTCTGTGGTTAGTTGCTGTTCATTATTATCTGTTCTCAAACCAGTTGGGATGGGAATAATTTCTGATGGGTGACCAACAGGGAAAATAAAACAAATGAGGAGAAAAGATGTATGGGGAATCCTTGCATGGTGTGGTTGATGTTATGATCTGTACTTGAAATGGGATAGGATATGGAGGGTGTACCTGCACTTCCGAGAAAATCAGCTAGATAGCCTGGGATCTGCAGGACATCTGTAGGGCAAATACATCCATGTGTCCTTTTTTGACTATTACTCATTACTGCACAGTTTAAGAAGTGTGTGTCATGAAATAACCTGGGTAACCTTATGTTCTAGCTGTTATAAATGATGTGCCCTGTGCCTTTCCCTGAATCTATCATGTAGAATTTTAATCAGACATCGTAACAACAATTACTTGACTCCTTCCTTTGGAAGATATTTCTATATGTGCATTTCAAGTGATCTTCAACATTGAGTTTAGCAAAATGTTCTGAATCTCACATCTAAAGTTCAGGTTTCCTAAAGTTTGCAGATAACTCTGTGGAAATGCTGACTATCTACAAACCTTACCTGAGTTAGTGGAAGCAGCAGGGCATGCAGAATATTTTTATTTTTGTTTCTGCTTCAGTAATGGTCCCTTTTCATTCTTCAGCTTATATAGAGCCCCTTCAGTTTGGAGAGGCTCTCTGTGCATTGTAAAGCATTACCACAAGAAGAATGCTGAAAGAGCTACACTGCACTGCCTTTTGGTTTTTTGTACGTATAAATCAACCTTAGATCATAAAACACAACCTGTAATAACAATCACCAATATTTAATAAATTTCTGACTAGTTTGAAAACCTGTTCAAATACTTTGTACCACCCACAAAAACATTTGTAATAAATTGCAAGGCAATAAAAATCACATAACACATAATTACTGGCATTATTGTATACTTCACTTTTTTTGAGGGGAGAGGAGCTGGGTAGAGAGAGTAGGAGGCTGGGTTTGAGTGGAAAAAAAAGGGAACTTTTCGGTTGTATTTCCTAAGCTAATTTGTTATATGATTTTTTTCAATAATCCAGTGCTAAATACAGCAAAGGGCTTTTTTCAAGCAGCTCACAAGTTCTGCTTCTGAGTCATTACTGGTCAGTAGAACTGTCTGGACAGGGGATTTACAGCAGAAGAACCAAAACTTCTTTCCATTGAAATCAGTGGCAAACTCACACTGATTTCAACAGAAGATTGACCTGGCAGACATATAAGAGCTAGGGATGGAAAACTTAGGGAGGTGGTGTTTTTTTTCGATAAATCTACAAGAACTCTTCCAACTCAATTTCCACAGCTTTCGGCACATTTTATCATTCTCCCAGTTTGCACACAGGAATGAGGCGTAAATGTGTAAATGGCTGAAATACATACAAACACTAGATCCATGTTTACATTTAATATAAGCTTCTCCTCTCTTATCTGCGGCTTGTGGTGAACTTACAACACCTGTGTGTTTGTTTTATCAAGAAGTGGGTTATTGGCCACTATAAGGCTATTCCGCTTGTGATTCAAAAAAAAAGAAAAGTAACCCAGTTCTACCAAGCAAGGAAGAGACCAACAAATCCATTAACCCCACCCCAAAAAAACAAAACGCTGGTTTTAAGGTGAAAATATAAGCTTTTGTGATTAAAATAAGAACTGGGCTGATTGGAATGTGACATTTGCAAAGCACCAAAAGTGATTTAGAAACATCAGTTTCTGGGGGTTTTTTGTTGTTGTTGTTGTTTTTGTTCTTAAAATACCTAGCAAACCTAATTCCCATGGAAAGTCCTAGGAACTTAGGAACTTGCATGCCTCTTGGAAAAGGACTTAGAATCTTTTGAATATGTTACATGTGAGCATTTAGACATTTGAACTAAACTGCCTACTCATTTAAAAAAAACCAACAAACCAGCTGTGAGCTTGACTTATGATCCAGATTAACTCATTTTCAAAACCTCATTCATTCCTTAATAGATTCCCTGATAATTATTATTTGCCAAAGATATTACAAAATCAAAGCCATTCATTTTTGCAAGGAAATCAATTAATTTCATCACGGGTACAATACAGGAGAGATTCAAAACACAGTGAGGTTTTACAGACACACACTCTCAGAGATGTTGCCACAAGAGCTGTATACGAGTGCATCTTTCAGACAGGAGGTGAAAGAGAGGGTTCGGTGCTTCTGGAAATGTTCTCACTATCTCTAACCTGGATTCTCTTTTGCCCAGGGATTTCTGTTATTTGAGGAAACCAGAATAGACAATGTTTAATTTTATAAGTACATATAGTACATTTATATATATATAGATAAAATATATACATTTTTTTACATATATTTTTATATATAAAATTTACTATAGCAAAAAAAACAACCTTCAGTGACTGAACTGACACAAACTGGCCAAAAAGCTCTTACAGACAGCTGGGGTCCCTTCTGCAGGGGCAGAATAGGAGAAGCAAAAAACCCAAATTCTCTCCCTGCTTTGCCCAAAACATATACACACACACACATGCAAATTCGGGATGTTTTTAAAGCATTGTCTTGCAGGGTTTTGTCACTGGGCAGGTTCTGTTACTAACAGGGTCTGAGATGGAGCTGCTTATACCTGGAGAAGTGGGGAAAGACGGCTTGCAGGCCCACTCCCCAAAATTAATCTTGGCTTTGACTTCACAAGCTGCGTGCACCCTTTGAGGTGTGATGGTGGCACCAAGTAGAAGAAAAAAAGTCAAAAGTAAAGACCAGGTACTGAACCTTCTCATGATTGTCTTTGTCTCTTTGTCCCAAGATCTCTGTGGCTCTCAGGAAGACTTCCATTCGCTTTAGAGAGTAAACTGACAGTTCATTTGAAGGGAGGCAAACTGTCTTTACTTGCCTAAAAATAGGATTAAAAAGAACTCAGTATGTGGAACACTGCAGTTTCCTACCTCCTCCTTTTTCCCGACTAGCGTATTTTTCATGTTTAAACAAATGCTTTGAGAAATTCAGTTGAAAAAAAGTAAAGCATACAATTAGAAACACATTTATTTCAGTACTGCTGAAATGTTTTTCCTGTCTCTAATTTAAAGTCCTGCAGGTGAAAATGCAAGAAACACAATTCGGGGTATTTCCACAGGCAGTCACAAGATCAAGGAAGACAAATTGTGGACTAAGGGAGGAACAGACTCTGCCAACTGCAGCAGCTGAGTTAGAAAGTTACATTCTTCCACCAAGGACTTTTCCCATTGTTAACACGTGTACCAAGGCATTCCGGGATGATATGCATGCGCTGCACACAGACAAGTCATGGGATTAAACAGAGCCACTCACAGAATAAATTGGCTTCACCTTCCACTCTTGCCGTCAAACTGGAGTCTCTTCTGGTTTACAAAGATTACAAGGAGGGAGAGGATGGCATGCAAAGAAGTTATAAGTACTGGCCTCACCATCAGGGTTACGTACATCTTCTATACAATGAATGTTGTATGCATAGACAGGACATATTACTCGTAGATCATTTGGGATCACCAGTGAGCATGCAGTGGGTTGACAGTGTGGTTGAAGCAAAGGAAAAAACTGCTGCTGAATGGTATTAATAAAAACATGGAACCAAATTTTTAACAGACTGAGATGGAGGAAACAAACCGGAATTTAGTGTACACTTGAGATGTAAGATTAATGCTCCCAGAGCAAGAACATTGAGTCCAAATGTCTAAGCTAGTAAAGGCATATTTAGACACCTAAACAAAAATGGACGGATCTGCTGTGTCGCTGAGCACCTGCACTTCCCAGCGAAATCAGTGGGTTTAGCAGGCTAGCTTTAGGAACACAGGTTGGAAATTCGTGAATATGAAAAGGAGTAACAAATGGGGAGAGCAAAAGCTGCGTCAGCACATGCACTAGTCTTTGCTATAGTAGTGTCCTGCAGATGTTACAGAGACGAAAGAAATTTTCCACGATAGATGATACATTCAATACATATATAATTAAAGTAATGGGAAACAAAACGAGAAACGGGGTCACGCTCATCTGCTCTTTTGAAGATTTTTTTTTTCCATAGAAAGAAGCAGCTGAATGCAACTGTCATGTAGTTACATCAGAACAGCATAACATGTGTGAGCGAGGGAATCCTGGCACGTTAATTGGTAGTGTAGCTGGTAATGTGCTGTGTGCTGGACACTGA
>WKFP01015198.1:1267482-1324625 GCA_011057875.1 Pterocles orientalis | reverse complement strand
AATATGAAAAGTAAACTCAAGAGAAGGCTTCCAGAACACAAATAGGCATTGTTCCCTGGATGGTAGATACGTGGGATGTACGTAACAGATTTTGTTCCACTGGATATGGGAAGATGAACAAGTCACTGCAGGGTAAGCCAGCATGTTGGATTCACAGCACACAAGCTGCTCTATAGTAATAATCCTTATGCACCCTGCAGGACGCTGCAGTAAATGCAAAATACTTCACCTCTTAAAGGAGTTGGATGCCTAAAGACACTCTATCTCCATGTGTCTAACCCATACTGAAATCTATGGGAATCTGGCATGCGAGTGCTTTTGTAAACATTACTAGCTGTCCACCTGCAACTTTACGTACCTCAATTCCTTTGAAAAACCTGACCTTGGATCTCAGGCAGGTAATGAACCATTTTCATAGTAATTTCATTTGATGCATGTAGTGCATGTAGGCCATTAGGAGCACTATTAACTTGCTCACCACCGCGTGACTTTCTGGTCCTTATGGCCTCTTCTTCTGGGAGAAAAGCAGGCGGCTCCTGAGGTGGGTGGAAGGGATCAGCATCCTATTGCATTTGGCAATATGGCTCTTCCACATCCACCTGCATCCAGTCTTGCTGCCAAACTACAAGCCCTAGTTGTTTTTTTTTTTTTTTTTTCCTGGTCCAGTTACATCTCCCAAAGTGCAGGTGGATGGATAATATAGTAGACTGGAATTTCCTCAAGTTCAGTGCTGAAATCAATATGCTCCAGTCGTACCTAAAGAGGCCTGATTTTCAAAGCTGAGCAGCTCTGGCTGAGGTCAGGGGACTGAAACTCAGTCCAACAGAAAGTTTGAGATGTGGTGTGCGGGTTCAGATCTTCTCCTTTCACGGTAAGGCCACTGCTATGGGAGTTAGGGATCCTTGATCCTGTGTGGAGTCAGCTCTTTGCTAACGTTTCCTCTTGCTCTTTTGCCCAAATGACACCGCTGGTGCTGCCTGTAAGCCTCTGCTTTTGAACAGGGGGAATATCTGGTGAAACTAGAGACACATCAGCCCCAATTACTGGCACATGCTGTTTTCAGGCAGCGGTTAAGGGAACTCTCATAAACAGTATTAAAAGCTTCAGGGTCTTTGTCCAGGAATGACAAATTAGGAGAGCAGCATCATGGCATAGGAGGACTCAGAAATCTGAAATTAGTTTATTTCCTACTGCAAATATTCTTTGCTGTGATACTGTGCCTCACCCAGCTTTGACATCACTCTCTTAGACTAACATGATACATAATATTAATATAATAAAAATTGTAAATGTTGCATAAAATAAAGGCTTCAGAGGTATTGAACCACCTAGTACTTATCATTTCCACTCTGAACTAGAGACTTAAAACTTTGAAAGATGTGAGCTTAAAATTTGTTAGTTTGCATTTTTGCAACATTATTAAATAAGTCAGTATTGATCTCTTAAGAGTTTAAACTCAACTATCTACAGATTCAGATTAACCCTTTAGATTAAATATGTATAAACGAAAAAAATACAGTGGTTGAGAAGGTATTAAACCCACTTAAATAATGAACTTTGCAATGAGGATCCTTTAATTTGTTCTTTAAAAATAGGAACTAAACCTCTATTGTTCTATGTATACCAAGAAACAATGATGCAAGCAAGTATTGCACAGGTTATTTAAGCCTGAGCCTTACTGATAAATGCACCTGTGGTCATGAAATGCTTCATTTAATTTGATGGGTTTAGAAGCCGGAGTACAAGGAGGTAGTAGCTAGTTAAGGGCCTTATAACCTTTCTTGTTACTGGAGGTATTTTCTCTCTAAGCAGTTTGGCACAAATAAGGAAAAAAACCCTCCTGTCCCCCATCTCTTAAGCCTGCACTTTAGCCACACATCCCTTCCCTCCCTATCTCTGTGAAAGCTGGAAGAACACAGCGTCTGGCAAAATATTTAATGATAATAATACTAAAACATTTCCCACTGACTGAGGGAACTACAGAAGTAACACATAGTGTGTGTAGGCTTCTGTCCAGGAATAATAAACTATAGGTTTCAGTCTGATGGTGAAAAGAGCTCAGATAGCAGTGAAACAAATACATTTATCCCTATAAGACTGAAAGATAGTTGTGCTGGGCCAAATATTAAGTGATAATTACTAGGGATAAGCAAACCCTGTGGAGCTGGAGGTTTTGTAAGCAGTTCAGGCTTTTAGTATGTTTTGGAGTTAGAGTTTTATAAAATTCCAGGCTTAGGGGAAAAAAAAAAGTTTGGAAACTCATAACTCTCCTTTTTCTGTTCCTACTCCACTCTTCTGTTGGAATAACGGCAGTAGCGATGTAGGTCCCACAAGAAGGAGAATGAAAATACTGGTGTGCCTCTCCAACCTCTAAATCTTGGTCACCTTGTAGGACACTGAGGCTGACACACTGCCTCTCACACACCCAAGCAGCTCTTTTCACCCAAGCTGAGTGGGGAGAATGGCTGGCAAATTTCAAGGTTTTCAAGCCTTGCAGTTTTATTGCACCCATAATTATAGTTGGTGTTTGTTTCTCAAGGTCTCAGATGCTGCAACTGGCTTATGACCCAGGAAAAAGAAAGAAAGGATGAAGAAACTAAAACAAAACCTAGGTGTCACATCTTCTGAAAGAAGCTGTCCTGAGATGTGACTTCTCCACTCAAGAGGTTTGCATTGCTGATTGCACCACACATCTGCGAGAAATGATGATGTTATCTATAAGCCCATCAGCAAAGCAGTCTCTTAGCTGCTGCTCAGCTTTCTGAGTCCCAAGGAGAGAATAAAAAAACCGATGAGAGCAGGAGCACAGAAGTTGTGCTGGCAGCAGCAGCAGCTGGGAGCAGGGAGTTACTGCTCTCCAGAGCTATCCAGCTGTCTTGGCAGATAGCTCCAACGTGCCAGCTGCTTTGCCCTCACCCACCGTTACCTAGCTTCACCTTTGCTAATCTGAGGCCGTAGCAGCAAACCTGGCTGCTACTGCCCCAGCTTCATTGCACAGCAGCAAGAGGCAGTGACCTTAAACCAAAGTGGAGGGGCAAATGGTATGTACGGTTGTTGCAGAGATGCAGATTTTTAAGAGGTAATTTGGACAGCTGCAAAAAGCAAGTCACATAAATTGTCACATGGGGAGCTACACAAGCCTTCCTCCTTCCAAAATCTCTTCATCTGCTATGAAAAAAGCAGCCTGGTTCTGCAAGTGGATGCTTTATTCTTGATTTGTTCAGAGAGAAGGAAAAGAAAGAACGTTTGCTCTGCTGCATACAAGACTTTGCCACCCATTCTGAAGTCCAGCAGTTGGCAAAGGCAAGTTGCCACAAGACATAAAAATTCAAGGTATATGCCACCATAAAAAAGTGCAGACTGGCTTTGCTCTGACACAACCAAGCTCCTGCTTTGGAAGGACACTGCTTTCCCTAAAAGCCTGACAAGAAAGTCTCATACAACTGCCATGGCCAGAAACATTTCGCCCAGGCCCGCAGCTGAGTATTTTGGCATCCACACTCCTTTCAGCTGTAAACATTCTCCATTTAGCCATCATGCGGTTTATACTCCTGGACAGCAGTGGCAGCAGCAGTAGCAGACAGGGCTCGGGCAAAATTCTTTTACTCAACTTCTCCCACTTGCACTGCCCTTGCTCTGCTCCAGAATGCACCAGCCCAAAAAGGAAACGAGTAGGAGTTAGTGACTCCTGAAAACAGACCTCTCAAAGCAGACAAATGTAGCAACCACCTTGCTATAGAGAGGACAAGCTTCCATTACTTCTCCCATCCAGACGTGAATAAACACGAAGACTACAGTTTATGTTCACAGCAGAACTGCTGCCTGGGAGAACAGAAAGAATGGAAGAGCTTTCCAGAAG
Source organism: Pterocles orientalis (assembly GCA_011057875.1). Taxonomy (NCBI): domain Eukaryota; kingdom Metazoa; phylum Chordata; class Aves; order Pterocliformes; family Pteroclidae; genus Pterocles; species Pterocles orientalis. The sequence continues at coordinate 1,320,766 of WKFP01015198.1, read as the reverse complement.
TCATGGGGTGCCGTTGTAAGAAGTAGGATCTACCAATAATATGGGATTTGTCCCCTCTTGATAGCTCAGCCAAGGGGAAGAGCGTCTGTCCACAGCTAAGAACCCATACGTTGTTAATTCAGGACTTCCTTCTCTTCACAGCAGCCCAAATTGGCATTTTGCCCCCCTTCAAAAGGAAAACAAATCTAGTCCTTTTGGAGTTCTGTTCCTCATTTCAAAAGTGTGTGAGTGGGTTTGAAATGAAACAAAATATGTCTACCTCTTCTTAGTAATGCCAAATTACTGGAACTGATAGGAGGAAGGAGCGATTGGAAGGCACCTTTTATGAACTCTGCCCAGATTTCACAAAACAAACATCTCTCTGTAAAACAATGCAGCTCAGGGACCAGTGAATTGAGCACAATGCCCTGAGAGAAACACCAGGCCAAATACACACAGTATTGCTCTTTTCAAAGGAACCAAAAGATGCATTTATCAGAGACTGTTTGCTGGAGTCTGCCAGTCTGAATACTATCTGAACTGGTACAAATCGAGTGTAGGGGTGTTTGAATCAATGATCTGATGTCAGCAGAAATGAAATCTGAGTCAGGACTGGAGTCTAGAAATAAGCCCTCCACCACCACCACCCTGTTTTGTTCTCTTTTCCCCTTCCCCCTTGCCCCTACCCCAGGCTGAATCAGAGAACTCATCTGAATGGTATCTTCTCACTGAAAAAACTGTTTGGAAATGGCTGCTTATGATCTAGGTTAAGCATGGAAACATAGCCATGTAAGCCAAACAACAAAAAAGGAATCTGTAAGCAAAATTCTCCTATCTGAGGTCTTGAGACCATCAGAAAAAGGTGCAAACCATACCAATAATCGTGTAGATTGCTTTAGTCTTTAGAAATGGAGCAACGTGCACGGAATACAAGCTGAAGAAGAAAGTCTGGAGGAGGGACCAGTCTGCTTGCATTATGTAGTCATAGTGCTAGCTGGAGTTGACTTGCAGCATCTGTGAACAGGCTTCTCCTAATGAAGAACCTCTTTAATTGAAGAATAATGAAATCCTGGCATTTTATTACCTAGGATAGAAGTGATGGGGGAGTGACGCTCACACTGAAGAAGGGTGTGTGTTTAAGAAGAGAACAAGGCAACATTTATAGAGAAAAGCCCTATGACTCGCTCCACAGGAAAGCTGGATTTCTTGACAAATAGCATTGCATAATCGTTGAAACAGTACAAAGGAAAAATGGATCCAGAATAAAGAACTGACTGTAAGGATTAATAAGGCAAAGATTTATCCCTATCTCATACCCTGTGCTTTGGCTGGGAAATAGAGGAATAATAGATAATTGTACATGATTTTAGGCAGAAAGGTACTGTGGGCAGGTTTTGGGGTTGGGATGGAGGTGGGAAAAGTATTTTGGTTTTACCTGGAATCAAGAAGAAGAGGTAACTTAGATATGTGAGTTATACAATAGAGAGCTCTGGTATCCACATGTAATTCCAGAGACAAAAAGGATTCTCTAATCAGAAACAGCATCATTTGTGAGACATGTGATTTCAGTTTGCAGAAGAAAATGTCAAGAGAAATATCTCCAGCCCTGGAGAAACTCATACAAATGTCAACAGCACTGGAGCTGTCCAAGGGAGAAATGAAAACAGTGACAGCCATTAGTGCACAGAACAAGTACATAGATGCAAGATAAAGAAGCCAATGACTCAGGACACAGCCAGACTGAAATCACGGCTCAGTGTACACACTGTGGGAAGAACATGAAAGGCAGAAATTAAAATTCTCAGCCACTGAATAAAAGTGCAAAGAGTGAAAGAAATCTATCCCAGTGTATAGCTGGTTGAGAAGGAAGAACAGCTTTCAGCAGATGAAGAGATTGGAAGAGGACTGGAGGTGTCAGGATTCATGGAAATATTGGGAAAACTAGTATTAAGGTTGGTAGCAGCATTAGGGTTTGAAGAAGAGCTCAATTTCATTGCCAGATCCTGCAACACTCACAGAGCTAGTTGCAAGATTGCACTGTCAGCATTGGCAAAAGGCTTATGGCTTGGGAGATGAGGGGTCAAAAAACTACAGTATAACTTTGAGCAAGTTGTTGGTATTAGACATGTGAAAAGTCAAGATGAAAAAAGTGTCATTATTTCTACATCCTTCAAGACTTGAAGGAAGAGGGTAAGGAAGGGTGAAAGATGAAGATTATTTTTGAGGCACCCCTAGTTCTGGCTGTAGCTACAGCACTATCTTAGACTTCAAAATGACAGTGTCTGAGAAGCTATGTTCAATCCTTCATTGCATGGCTTTCAAGGAAAAGTGGATTATAATTAGTATCCCAGGTTCATGGGACATGTTAAGGGCAGACTTAGGACCTGGGAGAGCAGGGACTGGCCAGTTTGATTTGCTCCTAGGCTGTGAGCTCAGCTTGGGCTTGGATTTAGGAACATGGGATTGGCCATAGAAGGTCAAACTAGCAGTTCCCATAGCTCTGAGGGTGATCATAGGGAGATGCCTAGAGTATAAAACAGAGTAAGCATGATAATACACCCCAACATTCAGCCATGAATTTCATTTTCATAATCTTGTCTAGTCTCACCTCACCTTGAGCGCGTGTGAACATTATCCACAGGTCATCCAGCAAAGGATTCTGTGCCTTAGTTATATGAGCTGAAAAGAGCCAACTGTGTCAGCCTTTTGAAACATGCCTCTTTCCGATTTTATTTGGTTGCCCTAGGTTTGTGTTGAAAGAGACAGTGGACAGATGGTCCCCATTGATCCATTCTGACCCCCACTGCCATTCTGCCAAACATTTTATAAACCCTTATTGTACTCTCTCTGTATGTTCTCCTTTCTAGAACAGAGATGCCTAACACATATGGCCCTTGTGTGGCCCAGTTCTGTTACACATAATCAATACTCAGCATCAAATTAGGCTAGAGCTCTTTAGCCTTCCAAAAAGAAAGGAAGAGTTAGGTTGGGTTTGCTTTGGAATAAGAGGATAACATGCTATTTCCAGATCCTGTGAGGTCCACTACTGCCAGAAGGTCTGTAGCATTTGGGAGCTGCTGAGCTATGGTTAAGTCTAGGTTTTGAAAGCAGGTTCTGAAAGAGCTGTTGGTTTTGCCTGTAAGGTCTCTCCTCCACGGCAGTATCGGTTGTAGTTCATAGTTGCTCTTGGGGACAGGCCTAGGTTTGCTGTGGAATTCAGAAACCAGCAACAGGAGAGGCAGGATTTCTTACGCATCCAGCAGGGCCTGTAGGGTCAGGAAGAGAACTGGAATGAGGAAGAATCTATGCCATCGATGCCTTCAGCTTCATAGAATCATAGAATCACAGAATGGTTTGGGTTGGAAAGAACCTTAAAGATCACCAAGTTCCAGCCCCCATGCCATGGGCAGGGACACCTCCCACTAGCCCAGGTTGCTCAAAGCCTCATCCAGCCTGGCCTTGAACACCTCCAGGGATGGGGCATCCACAACTTTTCTGGGCAACCTGGGCCACTGCCTCAACTCCCTCACAGTGAAAAATTTTTTCATAACGTCTAGTCTAAATCTCCCCTCTTTCAGCTTATACCCGTTACCCCTTGTCCTCTCATTATACTCCCTGATAAAGAGTGCCTCCCCATCTCTCCTGTAGCCCCCTTCAGGTACTGGAAGGCTGCTATTAAATCTCCTCGGAGCCTTCTTGTTACTACTGATTAATTTTTATCTCTAAAGCTACATAAACATCAATAAACAAAATTGTTCCTGGACACTGGAAAACACTCTTCTACAGTATGACACTGCTAGAAACAGGTGATTTTGACCTGCTGCAGAGCAAGTCTAGGGCACACTTTGGTAGCTAGGATGGGGCAGGAAACACTCCCATTTATCAACACAGATTTTGGAACACTTCGTCTGCCAGGGCTCCCAGCAGCACGCCATGGTCAACTGGGAGGAGGCGACAGTAGACAACCTAGGGTGGACAACCTCTGGGCACCCCTCACACCACCCCAAGACCTGAGGTATAGAGACTGAGGAATGCCCTTGGCCATAACAGCCTGCAGCATTGTGTACTTCACAGCCTGGAACTCAAGTACAGAGAGCTCCGGGGAGTGCCCACTGGGTTTCCACACTTCCTGCTACCATGGGCAGGGGAAATATAGATGTGTTTGGGTGTCTTGTGTCCTATGACAAAAAAGACAATAAAGAAAATAAGGTGATGTGCCTTGGCGGTGGACATAGTTTGTAATTGTCTGAAAAAAAGGGTGTCCCATAACAACTTCAGCAGATGGAACTAGCTAGGAAAGACATACTTGCTACCTATTGTATGCTCAAGGAGCAGCTGCAGCAATCAGCTACATGTGTCTCCCTATAAAGATCAGCCCTGGCAGGTGTTTCTACTTAGCCAGACACACAGCCATGTGCATATGGGTTGCTTATTAAACTTTAACCCCTTCGTTCAGCTGCTTACCTGTTGCCTTGCCAGAACACTCATGGGGCAGCCTGGGGGCACTGCGGCATGCAATAGCAGCACAGCAAATGTCTTTCTGGCAAGGGTAGGTATTAGGAAGTAAGGAGCTGCTTTCCTTCCTGAATCTTGGAATTTCAAAAGAGCAGGTGGAAGATTCAACTTAAAAACGTGAGTTTGCAATGTAAAATAGAATATGTTTGTATTGTAAACTGTCTTGGATTACTTTTACTGCCTTCGGGCGAGCGTTGGGGTCAGCTCAAGGCTTACAATTCAGTGCAAGGCAATCCAGAATGAAATACAACCCTAAATCTTACAAGTGCTGGTAGAGAAGGATGAAGAAAGTGGTTGTTAGTGTGGAGAAAGAGGGTGTGATTGATTTTCCTCTGTCTAGCCTTTGACTCAGATCAGAACGAATACTATAGTTAGGATCAGGTTTTAAGAACAGAAAACCAGTAGAGCTAGTTCTAATATCAAATCTCAGAATTTCAAATAACTTCTCTTGAGTTTTAAGCATCTCTTTCAGATGCTTGGGATTGTAGGACAGGAAGAGAAGAAATCTAAAATTAGGTTTGTTTCTGAGTCTTGCAGGTCTTGCTATGATAAAGACAGATGTAGCTAGCAGGATGAATTAGTTCACTATAAACTTTTTTTTTTTCTCTAATGGTTTGTGATTTCTGTTTCAGATAATAGTTAGGAATATGGTTAGGTGTACTGATAGAATTTATTTTGGAAAATAAAAAGTAATAATACTGCTCTGGAATCTTACAAATTGTGCCAGCGTCAAGTGCTCCTTTGACAGAAATAATAGAAGTTTTCTTTCTGTAAGGAGGCAAACCTCCCTCTTGGGGTTGAAGTTGAGGGGGAGGAAGTCTGAATGGTTTTGTGCTTGTACCTTGCAAGTCATAACAGGTAAGATGAAGGACACAGCTAGCAGGAAAAAAAATAACTGAGTAATTTCAGCACTTCAAGAACCTGTCTTTTGGGGCAGAGGTAAGACGGAGGAGAGGAAGTCTAGAAATTCAGGGACTGTTCCTATTCTGGGAACTTGCCAGCAGGACAAACATGAGGTAAGTAGCCTGCAGGTCAAATACTTTGATTAATTTTATGGTTCCCATGAGTTGCAGATTGTTTAGTCCCAGTCTATTTTAACCTAGTCACGTTTGATGAGGGATAAGAAATTAGTCATAACTTCTACTAGCTTCATCCCACATCTTACCCTCTCAGTTGCTGTAAGATTCAGGAACAAATCTAGCTTCACAGTTTTCACTGCCTAAACCCTACCCTGAAGGAGAGGCCTGAAGCCCATGTCAGGAATCACACTCTTTTGTAAGACTTTTGTCCCTGTTAGCCACATCCACCATAAAGCTAAAGCTAGGATTCTTCATTCCTAAGCCTCGCCCAAACCTGAAGAATGAACTGTGGCTTACAATAGGTTTAAACAAATTACAAGCCATTTCTTTGCAACCTTCTTTGCAACCTTAACAATCCTTTAGGGCTTGCAATATTTGGGTGAGTAGAATTTCTCTGTAGAGTAAGCTACAGAATTTCTCACTTTCTGAAGTTACCTGTAAATGTAAACTAAATTCTAACATTCAGAACAACTCATATTCAAACCCAAGTCAGAAGGCATCCTCTCCCCTTGCCAGCACAGAGGAACTGCTGAGTTAGTATTGTTTCTATGTAGGTATTGGATAAGGATTAGGTATTTAAGATTAGATTTTGCAGGTCAGTATTTTCAGATCTGAAGAATATGACAGCATCTGCCCATACTGCCTTTGTTTCCAGCACTACAAGATCCTGGCTCCAGACCTTTTCTTTGCCTCATTGAAGAGGAAATGATCCAGTTGTAAAGCTAATTCATCAGTTCCTCATTTTCTTTACCCAGACCTGCTCCTAATTATAACCTGTCAACCTCTCACAGCCACAAAACTAAGCATTTCTGCCAGCTAGTTTCAGTTGCGTTTCTAACCATAATAACAGCAGAAATTATCCCCACTCATTCAGACTTGCTGTCATTAATCCATGAGCTAGCAAGAAAATGAACAGCAGGTAAACCGTAAGTCATCAACACAAAGGTTAATCAATGATATCTCTTCATTTTACCACAGACTAAAGATTCATAGTTAATATGGGATCAGATATTGGTTTTCAGGTTAGGTTAAAAGTTAGGGTTAGGGTTCAGATTACTTCTGGGACAGCAAGGACTGAAGAGATGGTGTTATTGTTGGGTACTGCATGACCTGTAGGACTAGAAGCTAGGCGATCAGAAACAAATGGCTTGTGATTAATTCTCTTGTTAGTGGACTCTGGACAATTAGCCTTAATTTTAAGGTTAGGGTTCAGAAGATCTAGGTCATCAGAGCTAGATTTATTGCTGGATTCTGCAAAGCCCAGAGGGCTAGACTGGTGGCTTGAACAGGAATGAGCAAATGATTTGTGGTTCGGAGCAGTTAGGGATGACTAGGCCATGGGAATAATGTAGCAAATGGTTCACATAGATGCCAATTTTGGCCTCGGCAAAGATGTGGACTGGTAGCAAGCAAATGATAAGTTAAAGTACCTTTTACATTTAATTAACCTGCCACTAAATAAGGTTTCTATGAATATATTAGATTAACAAACTTATCATACTTACTTGCAGTTTGTTGGAAATACAGCATTGTTAAGCAAGTAATATAAGACTGGATTAATTTATCAGTTCACTATTTCTCACTCAGTGTAAATTTTCAGGAAGAAAAAAAACACACGCATACAAACAGAGAGCAAAGTCTGGTGTCACTGACAGGCCAACCCATTAACAGCAGGTCAGCACAAACCATGTAACTAATTAGACTGTTTTTTCTTAGTATGAGGCAGAAACAAGAATGACTTTGTTCCATATTCTCCAGCATATAAAACCACATTTCAGGAAGTCACAAGAGGAAGCCAGAAATGACTGACAGTAGTTCCACAAGTGACAGTAACCATTACAGCCAAAAACTGACAGAAAATAAACTAGTAGTCTGTTAAGCAAGAAAAAGCCTTCAGAGCAAGGTGGAAGGGTGTTACATAGCAGAATGCTGGAAAAAAAAAAAAAAAAGAGTTCCACTCCCCAGTAAGGTGGGGGGGTTACTACCAAAATTGCTTTGGGCAAAAGGGCTCGGTGTTCTTGATGTCAGTGGTGGCTTGCAGCACTGGACCTATTGTCAGTCATCTGACTATTTGCCATCATATTTGGCATTTATCATTAGTCTCAATATTGTCAGAAATCTAGCTACCCAAGTTTTCTGATAAGAACTAAACCGGTCACTAACCAGAGGGACTCGGAGGCACCAAGCATGTAGGTTACCACAGTCCTGTTGCAGTAGCCAACGGTAACAAGAACAGGCTGTCCAGTTAATCACATGATAACAATCACAACCGGTTCCCAAGCAAGTAGGAGGAGTGTAATGTATCTGAACGCAGACAAGATGAAGCCAGACATCTTTTGATCTCTGAGAGACTCTGGTCAGACCTGAGAAGAAGAGATAAAAGCAATGCCTAGACCAGGAAATGAAAGGGGGAATCTACTGATTTACATGCACGGTCCATTGGTTTTCTGGATTCTGCTTCCTCCTAGCTCTGTCTTAGACAATTAAGATACAATGATGCCACACAGACATGGTCCCAAATAGACCTGGAAAAGAGTAAGAATATCCTGAAGTGCCTCAGTCTGTGGGACAGAGAAGGCAGCAGCTCTCAGATGGGGGTAGCTCATTTCTGTGGACTCAAGGCAATTTCAAGAAAGAGGAGGGAAAGAGGCAACTCAACTTTGTCTCTCCTTTTCCTGCTTGCTTTTGCTTTTTTTTTTTTCCTTCATTGAAGCTTTCACCCCTTCTCTGACAGGCACTCAAAAATAAGCGCATTCACTTTGAGCCAGCAGTGGCACAGGGATGGGAAGCTGAGAGGGCCAAATGTTGTGGCTAGGCTGAAGATGCATGCAGCTACCAGATGGCTGCCTACTCCTTCCCATGCCCTCCCATCCCTGCTGGGGGAATGAGCTGTGGCTCTTGTGTTGGCAATGTGCATAGGGCTGTATTTCCTCTTCCAGGGGGTGTTCAAGATCATCAGCTCGAGGATGGCTACCTTGGGGAATAGTTACGATGGCTATGCCAGGGAAGTTAGCATAGGTAGAGGGTGCAAAGACAGGAGAGAGCAAGGAGGAGACACTCTAGGGCTTAGGGAGCAGAAATACAGAGAAACAGGTAGGAAATTATGATGGAACAGGAGCTGACAAGCAAAGCTTGGGAAGCAGGGGGAGAGGTAGACTACACAGGCTCTGACCTGCTAGCATTTGAAGTTGTAAGGAAGAGATTTATTTTTTTAGAGCTATGTTTGTTATCCTTGGGATGGAGGCACTTGAGATGGGGTGAATGGGTCTGCAGAAGGCCATAGAGCATGCATGCATAGAGGGAAAGGGACTGACAAGGAGAAGGGAGTGGCAGAAGGAAGTAAGGGAGGAACAGGGACAATGTTAAGCATCTCCAAGAAGTCTGCAAAGCTGAAAGCAAGGGCACTGCTTTGAGCACTGAACAGAGCCACATTAAAGGCAAAACAAAGCACTGTCTGACTGAGCTCTTGAGAATTCAAAGGCACTATCAGTTCACCTTTCATTACTGACTGGATACGAAATCCCAATACAAACTGCCACAGGAGAAAACCACTGTCCACTACACCCAAACAATTAGTAAATCTGGTAAAAGTACAGAGCAGGATACCAAGGCTGACAGAAGTTACAGACTGGCTTCCATCTAAGGAATCATTAGACTAAGACTCTTCAGCCTAAGGGACAATATGACAGATGTCTATAAAATCACACGTGGCATAAGCATGGTAAAGAGGAAACAGCTACACGCTATTTCATCTGGTATACAAGCCAGAGGGTATCAAATGAAACGCAGGAAGCATTTGTCAAACAAATAAAAAGGTAGCTTTTCCCTTTCCTAACTCACAGTTAAGCCAGCTAACCCCTTGCCACAGGATGTTGTGGGACACCACAAGTTAACTTGCATTTAAAAATTCATGAACGAATTCACAGAAGAAAAATCCATCAGTGCTATTAAAAACAAAGGCCTCTTCTCTGGCTCAGGAATTATCCAAGCCACAAATTCCTGGAGCCTGAAGGGTGTTTTGAGGAAGTCTCCCTACATTTGCCCTCTTCCCACAGCCTTCTTCAGTCATCTGGCCCCGACCATCCTCAGAAATGAGATACTGGGTTAGGGATGGACCTTCAAGCTTAACCCAGCTCATTGCTGTGGGCAAACCCAATACAGGGGTAAACATGAATATTATTACAGAATAAGTGCAGAAAGTCCATTTGTCATGATAAATGGAACCAAGCCCAGAATTTGGGAACACTGAGCTTTAGCCATCACTGGAAATAAGATATATCAGTCATGCATGCAACCACAAACGCACCACCAAACAACAAAGGGAAGCCAGATAGGGTGGAGGCAGGTCCTTCCCTAGCAGCAATAATTCAACCACATAGTGGGAGTTTCGTTTCAAAATGAATATATTTAAACATCTGTGAGACTTATGAGCCTGTAATGGGCTGGCAAGATGAGATTCCTTGTCTCTCTCTGTGACTTATGTTCTTGTAATGTCTGGCCTTGGAAAATCAGCAAGTACTGGCACAAAGGACATGACAACAACAAACCTATTTAAAAAGGAACGTGTAGCAACCTGCGTGGAGCTTGGAGGGAGGAATCCAGGCTGCTGCTGGTCAGAGGGAGAGAAAGCAGGAGGAAAGTCAGTACACACCGGAGGGGTGCTAGCTGCAGCTGCAGTACATCATTTTTGCTCATCTCTTTTCTACCAGAAGCTTTTCAGCAGCCTTCTGATACCCACAAAGCTCATCCCAGTTCCTAGGCTAGCACATACACATGTAATTCATATCTGTGCATTCTTTTGCCCCTAATTTCCTTTAGCCGAAACCAGGACAAGCTTAGAGAACTCTTCCTGAAATCCAGTATTGACTATTCTCCTCACTGCCCCCATACTTTCAAACCAGCTCCACCTCTTGACTTGTATTTACAGAGGTTAACAATTTCCTTCCTCAGCCTCTTTTCCTACCAGACGAAGCAGGAAAAGTTGTTTTTATTTTCTCCCATAAGACAGACACAGGCTGTAGTCTAAATTCATAATTCGTACATGGCATACCCTTCTTGGATCTCACCTGTGCCTTGCAAAAATAGTATTAGTACTTCCCTATCTTTACCGAAGTTATCTTTGACATAGTTGAAGGGTTTCATTTGCTGCTTCCTGGGTTCCTTCAAACGACGTGAATGTTTGTTGTCACAACGTAAGCCAAAACTCCAGGCTTTTTTTCCTCCTCATGCACAGGAAAATTGATGAGTTGTCAGCCTAGAGCAGAAATTTCTGTCTTTAGCTCTTTTTGTGCATGACCTTGCAAACAGCCCGGTCCTCAGTGTCATATGATTCTTTGCATGTGATATTTAGATCTCTCCTTTTTTTGACAGCACTTCCTATCTTGAAGTCAAGAGCAGGTTTTATTAGCAAACAGTTAATTCTTAGCCAGCATCATTAATGAAAATATTTGAGTAGGTAAGGACCAAAAACCATCTTTGCAACTGTCTACTTGTGTTCTCTTGCCAGCTGTCCTTTACCTATGAGTACCAGCCATTCTTGCGTACCCTTTTACTCAGCTTGAAGCTTCGATATTTAACCCTGTCTGTTGTCTCTTAATGACTTGTATTATCCATATATAATATAAAATAAATTTTCAGTGAAGTACACACAGACAAAATCCACCAAATATCAAACACAGATATCAGGTTATCCTGGCATGACAAATTTGATACACATTAGCTGCAATTTAGTTCTTTTTCCCACCATTTCTAATTGTCCTTGTCTTAAAAATATCATCTCAAATGCTGCACATTAGGGAGGTGAACCTAGAAGGCAAGTAAATTCCCCAAATCAGATTTCCTCCCTTTCAGCAGCACTAAACTTGTGCTTTCAATTTACTAGAAATATTAAATATAATTTCATAATAGTGTGTCATTTATTCTCGTTAGTTATCTGGCACCAGCCCTTTTACAGATTTATTAAATTACTTTGCCTGGGACCTGCAATTTCATGTGACAGTTCTTTCAGCATTCGGAAGGAGAGATTGTCTATTTTCCTCACTTGATCATAGTAAGCATTCTGAATTTGCTTCATCTCATTTTGATTTCTCCAAATCCTCATTCCTGCTTGTCATCCTGCCCGTCATCACCCTTATTTGAAAACTGAGGCAAATTATTATCTCACTTTTTTGGATCATACTTTAAGAATCAAGTCCCTGCTACGTTTTTAGTTCATATTGCATTCCAATTTAATCTCCTTTCTTCTCTTGTTCTCTTTTTATTTCTATAACCAATTTCTTGCTGCTTGCTTTAATTTTCTTTTCAAGATTCAACTCAGTCTGATTCCTGGCAGTTCTCTCTTTCTCTTTATACTTCCTGACATCCAAGACACAGCTTTCTTTGCTGGTAGATCCTTTTTTCCATCCCTTATAAGCTCCCTGCTTACTCTTAATATCCCCTTTGAGATGGTTATTCATCTAGTCAGGGATGGAGCCCTGTTGGTAAGTCTTTTCCACCCACCTTGTTGGGAGTCAAACTACAGATAGTTTTGTACCTTTGACTTGAGAAATTCCAAACTTCCTCCACATTCAAATCCCCACGTTTTTCATGCCAGTTGACTTCACTGACTAGTTCCCTTAGAGTTTATCATATGGATATTTCAGAGTATATAACGTTACACAGTCCTTTGTGTGTTTAAAACACAAGTACCACTAAATTCAGTTGCAGCTGTGAATGCTCGGCACTTCTGCAAACCAGACCCTAGGGTCTCCTGTCAGGACCCCAGAAATGAGGAACACACTATTAGTGACCACCTGTGGAAAAGTGTGATGCCTGGCAAGGCACAGGGTAAAGGGAAAGGGAGACAATCCAACTCTGTGAGCCAGTATTCAGCTATCGTAGCAATTCAACTCGTTCTTTTTCTTCCTAAAGCCACCTTGTTCCGTCACTATACATCTCACAGGTTTTTGTAACAAATGAAGCAATAGCATTAAAGATGATGCCTAGCCTCAGTAGTCATTTCTGATTCACTCCCAAAGCAGGTCAGTGAGTAAATGGCCTGTGGAGAAAAAATACCCAAGAAAAGAAACAAAAAAAGCCAATATGCCTGCAATTAAAGATGGTATCAGAGAGCAAATTTATGCAATGGGACAGGGAAATGTAATCATGACTGCAAAATTCAGACTGCTTTGGAAATTTTAAAACTTCCAGGTGCTTAAATGAAACTTTAATAGTACTCTATATGTATTTTTTCTGTGCGATTCGGCTTGGTCTTTATGTTTTTTGAAACAAAGTATAAAAACAGAAGTTCCATCATGTAACTAACTACTTGTAAGCACTGCACTGTCAACCGTATGAATTTTCCACACAGAACTAAGTAATTTAATTTAATGGAATAGCTTATAGCGATAGGTTGTTGACCTCTTCATTGGCAACACTGTGGGACGACACACACCTTACTACCATTTAGACAGATTTTTGTTGACAGCAGAGAAACTGTGAGAGGACCTAAATATCACACATGCTGTTCCATGTTCCTTGGCTATTTGTCTGTCCCATGTCAGCATTACCCCTCCTTGTCTCACCTTCTCTGACACAGCTTTACCTTCATTAATCTCTTCCCTGCTGCTGCCTCAGGATCCAAATTTCATCTTACAAAACCTTTCCACTCACTGCTCACAGCACACCTCCCTCCTTGCCTAACAAATCTGCCTCCTCTGGATGCTTATGCACAGTCCCTTTTCTTCTCCAAATTCTAGTCTTGTTGCCCAGACACCCTCAATTCCCATTTTACATTGTAACTCCTCATCTACTCATTCTTGCCACTCTATGACAACTTTCCCTGACCATCTGCATTTCCTTGTTGCCATGTCTTTGCCATATTCTAACACATAGGATACATACAGTCTTCGTACCTACCTTCTCATCGCTGTCTGCACTCAAGTCTTTACCCACAGTTAGTTCCAGTTTTCCCTTGCTTTGTGATCTAGACTCCTCTTTAGCACACCTTTCCCTCCCTCTTTTTCTTCCCCTGCTATCTTCTAATCCTGTTTTCATTTCCCAGCTAGCACTAGGTTCTTCCATTTTCTCCTCCACTGTCACTTCCCTTCTTTCTCCTGGTGGTTCCTGCTCTCTCCTCATTGCTCCTCCACCTGACACATTGTCCTTTTTCCCAGATAGTTTGACACTATCTTCTTAATCTCAATAACATCTTGTGGCAGTGATTGTGACAGATCAATTTATACATTCCGGATCAAAAGATCTCTTTTAAACAATTTTAAATGTTTTTCTTTTATGCTTAATATATGTCCCAATCTGCAGATAATATTCTGATGCTTGGTGTTAGACATATGTGTGTCAAGTCTTCTATTTCCCTCAAGTATGCCTTCCCATTCTTTCTCCTCCTTTCACTAAGATGGAAACAGCTCAGCCTCTCAGCCACACAGGAAAAAAAGTTTTTACTTCTCTTACGTGACTCATTACATTGAAATAAACTTGAACAGAACATCAAGAACAGAAAGTTGGACATCCAAATATGCAGATAAACTAAGGTATTGGGAGAGAAAGAGAGGAAAATATTTTGCATGGACAGTTTACAAACCCACAGCACTCATAGAAGCAACTGCTGTTCCACGGACACAGCTGAATTGAAGGAGGGCTGGTTTCTTTGATAACTCTGTTTCAAATCGAATAACTCAACTCAAACCAGTTTCTAACACATTTTAAGATATATTTTATTTTTACATGGGATGCCTTGCAAGTGCTGTCACACTAACTAGGGTGAGAGGTGACAGACTGCAGCATTACTCAGTCTCATTCATGCCAGCCAGAATTAGCTTCAACAGTGCCACAACCAAGACTAGATTTAGTGCCTCTCCCAGACTTAGAGTCTCCCTTCACGTACAGTCTGCCTGTTTTGGCTTCCTGAGTAATATGAGTTGGTCTGAGGAACCTCAGCTTTGGAGCTAGCATGCAGAGGGGAAAAAAAAAACAACAAACCAAACCAAACCCAACACTCATTTAAATATGCATTCTGTTACCAGGTAACAAACCTACTGGCTGTGAGTTCTGCATATTGTGGAATGACACTATCCCAGCAGAATGCTGCTTCTGCAGGATCCTGCCATGTCCTAATGAAGACAGTCTGCCAGAGAACAAAGATTAGCCATGTGTCTGAGACCTTGACGGGTCAATTCAATCAAACAAATTCAAAGGCATGTTGGGTGGGTAATTCTGGGACAGACTATTACTATCACTAATGTAAGCCACACGGCAATGTTTCATTGCCAAGGCTTTCATCTGGTGATAAAATAATGTCTCAGGAATATAACACCAGGAGAGACAAAAAACAAAAGCAAAAGTATCTCCGTCATGCACACACCCCCCATGTACTGAATGCTGTAATGGTGAGAGTTGTCTCAGACTGTTAAAATTGAGGGTGAGGGGAATTTTCTAATCAGCTTATTTATAAGTTAAAATTGTCATTCTGTCCTGAATATATAACTAAGGGAGCAGTAAATTAAAACCTGAAGCTCTGGGTATACTCTTGGATGGAGACCAAGAAGCCTGAACACTATAACCCTGCAGCTCTGATTAGCTAGTTCCATGCCTGTACTGAGAATGAGGCATGTTTCAAAAATAATTTAAAATGGCTCTTTCAGTGCTGTGCTCCAATGTAGGTTAACCACCTGAGAGGTGAAGAGTGCCAGACCATGCTACAAATTTTGTTGAGGAGCAGCAGCTAAGTAGAGGGTTGGTTTGTCTGGTTGGCTTTGCCAAAGACCTGGGAAATGCATCAGGAGGAGCCATCTTCAAACTGGTTTTCCAACATGCTTCCTCCCCTTTAGAAGTGGGGCTAATCAAAATAGACCCAAAGTTTGTTTGCAAGGTTTGTGAACCTTAACAAACCATCTCCTTAACAGACTACCCTGGTCTGAGTTTTGAGTTCATAATGAAAACTGAAACCTGGCCGGTGTTTGGTGGTTTGGGATTTGACAGAGTATTTCACATGGCCCTAGTTATTGGCTAAGGAAATACAGTGTGGCTGTGTCCACAAAAGAAAACTAAATCCCTGAAAACTAGATTGGCAAAATAGAAACAGCATTATTAGAAAAAAGTGTAATGGGCAATGGCAGCCAAAGTATTTCTCTGGTGTTTTTGAAAAAAGTGCATACTTAGGATGGATTTGGCACCATTTCAACCGCACTATCCTTTAATTGCCTAGCCCACAGCTTTCACCACAGCTACCTGAAGGTCTGGCTGCTGGCTGAATGGGAAGATCTTCCAAGAGTCCAGGGTAACTGTGGAAGAACTGTTAGTACTCTTGGGAAAGAAACATAAATCTCTGACTGCTCTGCTAAAGCTTCAGGAAGGAAGCAGACCTTTGACACAATGGCCCATACGCTTCTCTTACAGCCAGTCTAGACACTGTTTGTAAATGATGCTCATGAACAGAAGCACAGCTTTTGTCCAGAAGTGGTAACAGACAGGGAAAATCCTCATGTCTGACATGAAATATAACTCATAGACAAATGAAACGTCTATTTTTTTCAGTGTGCATAATAAACCTTGTACCTGGCATAACAGTGGAGATCATCCAGTGAAAGGGGGCTGTGGATAGTGTGGACTCAGCACTTTTCCAGCTGTTGCTTTACATAGTTCTTGACAGAGAGAATGAGGCCAATGGACATCATTAGCTCCGGTCAGTTTGGATTCGGGCTTCTAGTTCAGACAGAGAGAGAGGAAAAAAAAAGTATATTTCGGACTAATACCTGTTACGTATTGTTCAGACTCCAGCTTTACAAAGGTACGTTGAAATGGATTCTCCCTCTCCTCCACCATTACTTTAGGAAGTATACTGAAATTATATTGATCAAAGGACTAACAAAACCAATTTAGCCACAGCCAGCAAATGAAGGGCACTGACACAGCCAGATTGGCTGGTGTCAATAGGCGTTGTTTTGTGGGCTTCACTGGGGTTAGGGACAGCCAGGTGATGATTTGCCTCTATATCCCTACGCCGATGCATGCAGATTGAGCCTGATGTGTAACTCTCCCGAACAAGCATGGGATTTAAGTGCGTAAATCTTTATGCATTATGATGAAATATATCCCATGAAAAAAATGAGACTTCTATTTTGTGTTTGTGTCATAAAACTTAAAAGAAGTGCAAATTTTAGCTGGGAGGGAGCTTTTATGACCTAGTTATAAATCTCCGCAAGGAGCGGTTTGCAATTGAAACACTGACAAACTCCCAAGCAGAACAGTGTAAGTGGGTGTGCCAGTAACATCCCCTCCAAATTCAGCTCCAGTGCAGTCAGTGTGTCCTATGCCAGCATTTAAAGTCCACAATGAAATAACCAGTACAAAGAGAGGAAAATAGTCATTTCTGAATTACTGCCCCTCTTCAGAAAATAACCACAAAAACAGGGTAATTTTGTTACTAGAATGTTGTGGTTCATATGTTCTAACAAGAGACTGTCAAAGAGAAAGCAACATATTCCCCCTTGTATACATAAACAGGAGAAGAGGAGGACTAAGAAATTGGTTACAACAGTACTGGTGTAACAGAGAGAAAGCATTCTGTGTTGTGCTTAAAGACAATTAAATGTTTTTTAGATTCTTCTTTGTCTGTTTCATAAGACTGTTTCATCATTCTTTTCCCCCTCTAGGTCTGTTTCATTGCTACTTAAATAATATTTCTGGGGTTTTGTGTTTCTTTTTTTTTTTTTAATGGACATGAAGCTTAATGAATCTAACAAAACGAAGCTTTTTAAAAAAATCTCACTGTTAACATCTTTATCATATCGAAGTTCCTTGATCAATGAATCAGGTTTTTAGTTTGTATTCTGTGCCCTTTCCTGGCCAAACTGCTCTTAAGACAGAATGACATTTCTGTTTTATAATCCCACTGATGGAATTAATGACTATGCTTATTAATTAGGATTATTGGAATTTCCCGTCTTTCTGTTCCATAGTAGCACTCCACCTCTTCTTGCCAATCATAATTATAACTACTGAGTCTATCACATTTTGCTTTTTTAAATGAAATAAAATGTTTGGCTTGGCCCCGTGCCAAGAATGGGGTCATTCCCAAACTTGTAATAACATATCCTTAGCCGATGTCTCTTAGTAACATGTGTAAATAGGAAAAAACAGTTGCACTGCGGGGGTTTAGCTTGGCCACATGTGACCACAGATAAAGAACATGGGAAGAAAATCAGTGGTCTTTCCGTGATAGCTGTCCAGTTCAACAATGAGCACACTGCACAGAGACAGGAGCGCAGACATACACAGAGTTAACCACTTCCTTTGCTCAGCAGCAACCTAGTGCAGCGTGCCTCTTCTTTGCTACAAACCATCCGCGCAGCCTCTGCCTGGAGCTGGCATGAGAAGCGGAGCCTCAAAGATGAGTCTAGCAAAACCACGATGGAATCTACTAGAATATTCCTTCTGATATCTTCTATTTATCTCTGGCAATACTAAGCTTCTGTTACAATTAAAAACACATCTTGGGACTAATGACATTACAAGCGGTTTCTTGGTAGCACCCTCTGGATAAAAGCAGAATGATAGATGTCACTATGAGAGACGGGCTAAAGCTGTGAAGCTTGGGCCAGGGGTTGGATCTTGGACAAGCCAAGATGTTTGAGATCAAGGGTTTTGCTATGATCATGACAAAAATGGGCTGCCCTTCATCTTGGCTCAGACTTTGACACTCCTAGCAACTAAAGTTCAGGAACTTGTGAACTGAGGGTATTCAGATTCACAAAACAGTTTTGCCCCGTGCTTTGCTGCACAGCAAAATTTCATGAAAACAGAGATTTGATACGGAAATAATACATAAAGCAGCAAATACATGGAACATGTGCAGTTATCCTTAAATTGTTTTTCCTTCCAGAGGCCCCAGTGACTTTCACTGTTCAGATTTCTACTGGTTGTTTCAGATTAAGTGGGTTTAAAGTAGGCATTCTGCAGTTGCAGGCTGAACACTGACATTAAGACAAAAAGAAAGAAGTTACTGTCAGTGCAAAACATTTAATCTCACAGGTACCCCTAATACTCTGTACAGTGACAGCTCTGGTAGAGGGACTGCCCAGCTTTGCACTGGGGATACAAAATCTTTCCTGCTGCTGACTCTGCTCGTTCAGGATCAGCTACAGCTCCTCAGCCTCATAGAGCTACTCACCCTCCTGTCTGAAACCTGTAATCGGGGAAAGCTGGAGGCCACATATCATAGCTTCCCTCACTTCAAGGGCCAGGTGCCAGGTGCATATCATGCAGAGGTATGAACACAGCATTTTGAAACCACTGTGATCAGTCTGAGATGGAATTTGGCAATGTAGAAAATAACAGGTTGGCAAAGGAAGAAAAAACCTAGAACTCCAAGCTAAGGATGCTTAAAAGTAGTTTTATCTGAGGTTCCCCCCCCACACCTCCCCGGCCTTGGAGAGTCATGATCTCTCCATTTGCAACAGCAAAGAAAATGTTTTTTGCCTTGCTGCTGTGCACAGGGACAACACATCCCTGATCTGCCCATGAGATTTAAAGAGGGTCATTGTATACTTTTCTTCACTACGAATTTCTCTTTGACTCTAGTGACTTGAGCGACTTCGTCTAAGGATGATTCAGTGCAACAGGACTGTGTTTCCAAGGCCAAATGAGTACACCACGTACTAGGAGGAGTCCTTTGTGTGTGGTTTGGTGGTTATGGCAGAAAACTGGCAGACACATCTCCTGGGAAATGACATTTACTGAGATGCTGGTGTGCAGCTAAGCAGATTTAAGGCAGGTGGAAAATGAAGAAACAAAAATGATGTGCTTGGATTATCATTCCTACTCCACAACAGGACACGAAAGCACAACCTCTCTACTGATCCTGGATGAAATAATGAACATTTTGTTTTTCATATAAGCCCAGCAGAACTTTAACAAAACTTGTATAGAAGCAGGTGTCCCCTGTTTTTTTCACATACTATAAAGTTTCCCATATGGGAAACTGGAAAGTAAGTTCAGATCTTGGCCCAGGCTGTGTTTTTTTTCTGCTGGCACAAAGGAATTGCAAAAATGGTTTAGCGGGATATCCAAATATTTCCCTGTCATGGACCTACCAATGGAAGTTATTGGGTAGCTGGAGATCCAGTTCAGTCAAGGCCAGTTAGGGTAAACATGAGGCAAATAACATTTTCATGTGGGGTTGATCTGAATGGAAGAGGTCTACAACCACCGTTGCCAAAGAATCTCAAAATCTCTAAAATTTTTAACATTCTCTCTCCACTCCTCTTCTTTCTCTTACTTTTTTCATATGTTGGATCCAAATATTTCTTTTGCTACATTGTGGACTCTGTATTAGTTACAGTAAAATCAAGACATCATACAAAACTGTGCACTGCACTATCATAACATAAGAGACAATGGAAATAATTCCCAAAAGCTCACTGGGTTAAAAGCAGTAACAACAGCTGGAGTTATCTGAGTTTCCCATATTCAGTGGATGACTCTGAAGATGATGTGCATTATATGGTGTGAACGCTGTAAATATAGGTACCGTGACACCAGAATGGGGATTGTTACGCTATTAAATCGATGACAAAAGTTTCAGAGCGAGTTAATAAGGGTGCCCAGCATAAGCTGCGGGTTCCCAGAAGCTAGGCACCATCCTTTTATGCTGAGTAGTTACCCTCTAAATAATTAGTGCTCTCTCTGAGCCACAGCAGTCCTGACATTTTTGAGGGGGCAGATATTTTATTCCACCGGAGATGGAGCTAGCCATCTAACCAAAGTCCACTACAGTTGGAAAGAACTAAAGCAGGAAAATGGGAATGACATATTGAGACTGTTTATACACCTTTCCTCGCAGAGAAGTCTCCTTACATGTACATAATGATATTTCTTCATTAATGGACCTGCTGCTGGTACATTCACAACACTGTCACACAAGAAAAATATAAAGACTACGTGAGGGAGGTTATGACACACATAAGCGGCAAAGTAATCTCAGGAACTGTGTCGCATATCTGTCACCTTTGTCTTTCATTTGCCACTGTGGACACTGTGGTATGGCCGATTCATGTTACTGCCTCAAAACTTGGAATCCAAACATGATTTTAAGGGAACTGTGTAACTCTATTACAAAAGAGATATTCAGTGTTTAGATAGCTGCTTGGCACTTGACACAGACATCTCCAAACAGACAGGAATAAAATAAAGGCTCATATGTAGAATATAGAATGAAGTAACAATGTTTTCTCTTACCGCTGTGAAAAGCTGATTTAACCTTGACCAGACATGCTGGAAGAGAGCCTGTGTGAAATTAAAGCAGCAGAGATCAGGGCCAAATCCTCAGCTGGTAAAACTGTCAGAGCTGCACTGAGGTAAATGGTGTTAAATCCCCACTATCAACTAGGACAGTCCGTGTTACATCATCCAAAAAACACTTTAGAGTATGAAAAGCCAGCTAGCAAGCTCAACAAGAACAAATGGTTTACAGAGCAGGAAAAGCTCCCCTTCATTAAATAAGGGTCAAGCATATGGACACTAAACCTCCCTTCATTTGATCAATTATGCTTTAAAAATCAAATTAAAACCATTCTTAAGGGGATGTCAAACAGTTAAAGCCACAAGAATGGCGCACAGTTGGGTAACAGTAAGGCAGTAAATCAGATCTTTTTGTAGGCCTAGCGAATGTGGGGCAAACAATACCAAAACAGACAATGGCAGCAGAGCTGCATCCTTTGAAACGAGCACTGTAACAGATATATACTGTGTTTTGCAAAAGCAGCACAATAGCATGTTGCTGAGAACATGCAGAAAGCTGAAACAGAAACAACAACAAAAATTCTGGCTTTTTTTTTCCATTTGCAGTCTAAAAAGCCACGAGGAAGTTGAGATACGAGGACACCACAACTGCTTTTAAACAGGTGATCCTGCTACGTGAGGTCAGCAGTACCGCTGGCATTGACTTCAGCTGAATCAGGTTTTGGCGTGCTGGTTTTAATTTATCACGTTACTGAAGTTGTACAGTGATATAAATCCACACCAGAGCAAAACTGGAATGATGCTGCAGTTAATCAGAGCTAATGAAACAATGGCCCTCTAGGTCAGAAATGCAGCTGTATCTCTGATGGTAAGATCAATACTTGCTCTGCTTTGAAATTGGCTAAAAAGATTCTTGCTATGGATGTCATAGATCACATACAGAAAGGCTAACCAGCACAAAGCTGAGATCTGTGTGATCTGGAAAAAAAATGCCACACAAAGAGATGCAATTCAAAAATTCTAATGATCCATCTGCCAAAAGAAATTCCATTGGCTAGGCACTGATATAATAATTCAGCTTTATAATACCAATGAAGCCCGACACCACAAATAGCTGCAGATTCATAAACCTCTTCTTGCAGTTCAAGCAATAAAAGAGCAACACTTGCTGCACGTGTTATTGAAGAGGAGGAACGACCTACATGTGCCATCTGCCCAATGTCAAGCAGAGCATTCATATATTCTGAGTGACCTGCTGCAGATATAGTTAAGAAGCTCATTGATGAATCCCCTTCAGGAAAAAAAAAATCTATGTTTCCAGAAATTATAAGATATTTAAAATAAAACTGCAGACTGCTGAGTTAAGCCAATATTAATCTTCCCGTAAGACACTCTAAAAATCAGTACCAGAGGTCCCCAAGGAATGAGGGAAGTGATGGATTTATAATGGCTGATGATTTAGTTTACAAAAGAGGTTTGATCATATTGAAAGACACAGACAATTTTTCCATATAATAGAGGCATAACGCTGAACTGCAATCAGGCTGAATAGACACCATCTACTCAAGAACTGAAACCAAGCAGATAGAGTTGATTTACAGCAGCAATTCCTTTTACTAGCTCAGGCATCTCCCTGCTGCAGAATGCTCCGTGTCATGCCTATAGCTCATTTCTATAGCAGTATGCTGACTCTGGCCTCAACAATCCCTGCTGGGGTATTTTCTCCCACAGTCACAATTGCCCAGTCCTCTGTTCCCTGGCCTGTGCTCACATCCCAGCATGTGAATGAGGTCACTCATGCAAACCATGCTTGAAATGCTCACGAGTCATTGACTGGAAGGCTCTCTGGTGTCACTGAGAGAAGCACTGAAGCAAACGTGCTGCTTTGAGAATGACAGTCATTCTCACTGTCATATATGCGTGACTTCAGCTGAGGGTAAGTTACACGGGAATGTTCTGTACCTTACTGAAGATCTTCCTGTAAAACATAACATTTGTGTAACATTAAGAGATAAACATTTCAGCCACCAATAATTTGATCAATTTAAAATATTTTTATTTGACCTATCTACTTTCTTGTTTATGCACCTTTCGCAGGAACAAGTACATATTTAGTGCCAGAAGGGCAGTAATTTATTTACAACATCTCTCAACAACACTGCAGCTGCCGTTTACTCCTAAATGGAACACAAATTCTATGTCTGTATTGATATAGAGAATTTTGGCAAGTTGTTTCAAGCTTTACCGATGTAGCACAATACTTTGTTTATATAAATTAACTGCATTCTAATTGAAAATGTATTTTACAAACATTTTTGTCTTCAGCCACAACTACAACAAAGATATGGAAGATAATTTGACTTCAGGATGGGTCACAGCCTTAGGAAGGCAATAAACAGATCTCCATGAACTGAAAGAAAAGCACATTCCTTTTCATTCTGCAGTCAGAAAACTATCACAGAGATATATTTCTCCCCTCTAGTTTTGTATTAAATAAAAGCCACTGTTTTATAAGGACAGAGTAAGCAAAGAGCATTTAAATCCCCAGAGCTGTGGCATTTTAGGAAGAAAGGAATGAACAGAACCTTGCGCTGTCAGAAGGAGAAATATTACTATTTCAACATTTTAGGAAAAACACAGTATGATAGGTATTGAACAAAGTTAGCAAAGGGCAAGACGAGTTTTTGTTATGGCCCGGGATATATGCTTAGATAAAATACATGATCGTTCCAAAGAATACAAATAAAAAAAACCTGATTGAAGCTCATGAAATAACAGACTATGGGAAAAGCAAGAGAGAGTTTGACCTAAAAACCTATTTCTTAGAGTATGATTCTGACTCTAAAATTCAAAGAGAAGCCAAAACTAATAAACAATCAGTACAGTGTCGATGTTTATGCATATCAAATTATGATGTGCAAGGCGAAGAATATCAGCAGTTCAAGTTACTGAGTGAACACCCAGCGAGGTATCTCACTTGCTCAAACATTCACAGGGCAATAAGATGGCTGAGAAAGCCCACAGCACCTTCACTCCCTTAAAAACAGCACCAAAGGCCAGTAAAGATGTGTGACTGGATCCAAGTGGATCTTCAGAGCGCACCACTGAACAGAACTGGCTTCTTCAGCGTTGATGCCACTGAATGTGTGAATACGGGTGCTGAGAAAGTCATAAAGACATAAGTACTTAAGTAGTGTATTTACAGTTGTGTTAAACAGCAAAGGGGAAAAATTCTGTGAGGAATGACACATAGAAAACCACCCTCCAACCTGATAGCCTCAGCCACAATGCCAAGCCCGACTATCCACCTGAGAACAGACCTAAGATGTCTCAAGTCAGGAAGGAACGTCACAATGGGGTTAGGCTCTCAACCATAGACAGTGGACATGACTGCCCCAGCCGCCTGTGTGGGATACCAGTGGCATCCCAGGTAGTCATCAGTGCAAAATGAGGGGGGAAACTGGCCTCTCACTGCAACAGAGTGGGATCATTTCCTATGAGGGCACTAAAGAACAATTCAGCAGACAGGAGGGACTTCACCCCTATCTTAGCAGAAACATAGTGCAACACTCAGCTTTGCCAAGATCTAGATTTGCTGTTATAAAACAGGCAATAACAGCTCTAACAGGTAAGAGGGTGTGAGAAGGGCACCACAGACACTTTTGCATTCTCGTGTCCACACCTGTCTCACATACCCAGCTGAGTCTCAAGAGACAGCAACTATCAAGAGACTAGGTTTTACTAGCAATGGAGGAAACAGCTCATACAAATGAGCTCCTTTCACATCTTTACAAAACACTCAGACAGAAATGCTGTGATCTGAACCATTGCTTTCATTTATTTCAATGTTTTGATTTAAATTCTCTGCTCTCCATGTGGAAGTGGCAAAATGCCAGGAGGAACGGGCTTGTCTGTTGTGATGTGGTTCTTTCTGGGGATTTTTCAGGTAAAAGCTGTTCACTCTTCCAAAGTCTTTCTTTGATGAAAAATCCATCTCAGGTACTGTAATAAGCAACAGCTATGACAGTGAAGCAGAAAAAAAGTTTGCGGTGTCAAGCATTACACTAATGACTTGAATTTGTTGCCATCTGCTTTCTGTATCCTGATCTGAGAAAAATTAATTTAGCGATTGCAGTCCTGCTCCTGTAGCACAGAAATCTCCATGAAAAGCTCCATTGCAACAAGTATCACTCTTGCTACACTTGGTAGAAGGGTCAAGTATTTAATAGACAATGACATTATCGAAGGTCACCTCCAGATAATCCTCCTCCAAAGCAGGTTAGAAGAACAGCAGAGGGATGATGAGGGAAAATATACGTTAAGGACAATATTCTTTTTTGAGTACATAGTTGAGGTTGATTTTGCTTTCTATTAGCCAAGGATAACAAAAGTCTTAGCTGTGTGATAAACTTCTTTTGAGCAAGTTGGACAGAAATGCCCTTTAAAATTGATCTGGGGGAAAAAAATTCTTTCACTTAGCAACAGCCTCTTAGGCCCTTGGCCCTTCTGAAAACCTATCCCTCCTAAAGAGGTGCCTCTAGTCCTCTCTGTTCCTTGTGGGCTGTCAGCTGGGAATCGTAGCTCTCGGCTAATTTCCAGTATTTGGGTACTGATTTGTTATACAGCGGGACCAGCTATTTCCACAGGTCCTTCAAGGGGCCACATGCACTGTTACACTTCTTTGTCCTGTGCTGTCAGTATAAGACTGTCCATACTCACTACAACAGCAAGAAAATTACTTTTGAAAGAAGAATTCTTATGACCTCCCATGTTTTGGACCGTAAGTAGAACTTTGTGTCCTGATGGCTATTCTGGGAGCTGCTGGGTATGGCTTCATGTGAAATTTCAGGGCACACAGTTCCTTGAGCGATCGGATCTGATACGACTTCAGTTCGCATCTGCAGAAGGTTAATGCATCTCAGATCTTTCTGACAGCACTAGAGTTTTTGCTGATGCTGAAAACATTTTGCTGCTAGTTCATATCCTTTCCTGAGGAAGCACAGAAAGAGAAGCCAAAGCTTTAATTCTTCTAAGCTATTCTCTTTATTTTTCTTTTGATACACATTTTTACCCATAGGCATCTTTGTTGGTAGCTCTACTTGCCAGTCCCACAAGTGCTTTGGAACCCTTCTCAAAGGAAGCTTCTCCCTCATCATTACCAAGTCTCTGTTTGCAGAGAGCTCACTGAATAAACATCCTCGTCTCTGACTTGTCCTTACCATTTTTTTCTAAGAGGACATACTACTCATACCTTCTGCAAGTTTCTAGGGTATTTGGGGTACCACCCACAGCACAAATTGTGTAGTCTGGCTGTTGGGAGAGGAAGGCCGTCTGAGTGGCCATCCTCTGTAGTATTAAACACCACAACCAAAGCTTAAATATTGTGCTGACACGAACTTCACAAACACAGAAGGAAGACTCACAGGTTGGTAAAAGCAGCAGGGATCCCAAAGAGCACATTCCTACACCCTAGGGTGGTATCTGTGCTCACAAGAACATCTGTTTGCTTCTGTTCCTGCCTTGAGCGAAGAGAGACAGAAACAAGACTAGCTGCTATGATCCACAACTGAAATACAGAAATGCTCTACAGGGCAAAGGAGTGGTAGGATAAGTGCTACAATAGACGAGCAGGCTCAGTCAGCACATTGTTG
Organism: Pterocles orientalis; assembly: GCA_011057875.1. Lineage (NCBI taxonomy): Eukaryota > Metazoa > Chordata > Aves > Pterocliformes > Pteroclidae > Pterocles > Pterocles orientalis. The sequence continues at coordinate 1,294,308 of WKFP01015198.1, read as the reverse complement.
CAGGCAGATGACGTGCCAGCAGAAGAGGACAGCAGTCCCAAGACAATTGTGGCTGGCCCACAACTTCAGTCTACCTCAGCTCTGTGGCCTGTAAGCCAAAGGTTTTCTTTTTTTCCCACTCCCTTACATACCACATGGCATCTCCAGCCTTACACAACTACAGTCTTCTCCCTGGATCGTTGGGTGAGTGAAACACAGTCAGGAGCAGACTCCAGATAGTAGCAGACGGGTTGTTAGACATTTGATCTGAGAGCTGAACAAGGGCAAAGGCTGCTCTGACTCCAAAGAACCCTCCTGCCTCATTCAACCCAGCTTCCCTGAACCTCCTGCACACTGTGACAGCAATCTGTGTCCAAGAACAGAGCAATTACCTTTTCTGTCCATCCAGGTACTTTTTCCACAGCTATGCAGTTGTTCCAATTCCCTGATGGTCTCAGCCTTGCTGGCCCCTGTGGCAAATGACTGTGGTTCTTCATGCAGTTCCTATCCTGGAATTAATTCATCCCTTATGAGAGGCTGAAGAATCCTTTGTGGAATGGCTTGAAGGAAAAAAAAAAAAAAAAGATTCTCCACTGGATTACAACTCACTGAATGTCGCAGAAGGTATTTAAATGAATGAAAATTATACCTAGCCTGTTCTGCAAGGTCATTACTTTCCCTGCAAGATTATTACTTTAGCTACTGTGCCTTTGTAAGGCATGCAGCCTCTAACAATGGTCATGGTGCCAAGACAGTGGGATACATACATTATTTCTTCTCAGACAAGAAATCAACTGTAAGGCTGCTCCTGAAGAATCTCCACATACGCAACACGTAACCAGCATTAAATTCCTCAGATTAACTGGTGGGGGGCCTCTCTGCACCAACACAGACTGTTAGAATCAGGTGTTTGGAAAAGATGAGAAACTATAGTTCAAAATGACACTTCCTTCACAGAGACAGAGCAAACTCAGCCTAATGCCTCTCTCCACGCACCATCAGAGAACCCAGTGATGGAAAAGATGCAAGATATTCAACCTTTCTCCTAGACACTAACCAACGTAAGTAAAAAAGGGCAGATTTTCAGTGGGTGGGGAAGGAGGATAGCAGGGAGTCTGGGAAACTTGACCAGGACAAGTTTTGAGTGTAGAGCAACACCTTACACACAGTACAGGATTCCACCCACATACACTGAAGCGTAGGATAAGGCTAGTCCCGTCCCTTCCCTTCCCTTCGCCACGGCCGGTGCCAGCGGGGCGCCCCGGGCCAGCAGAGGGCGCTCGAACACCAACCAAGCGCGGGAGCCGGCGCTCGCCGGTCAGTGACGCGGCGACTATCGGCCGCGGTTTGCGCGGGCTCGGCCGCTCGCCCTCAGGGGCAGGTACAGGCACAGGCACAGGCACAGGCACAGGCACAGGCACAGGTACAGGCACAGGCACAGGCACAGGCACAGGCACAGGCACAGGCACAGGCACAGGCACAGGCGGGAGAGCGGTATCAGGGAGCAGGTCACACGCACGCCCAGTTTTATCTGTGGGGGCTGTGAGCTTCCTCGTTGTATCTACGGCTGCTCCTTTCCCCGTGTACCCGAGCTACAGGGATGGATGTGTTGGGAAGCAGGAGCTGCTCCTGCCAGAGTAAGGGCGTGCTGGCTTCTGTCCCCTTGCTGCTTTCTCACATCCCACCTCTCCCTCACGCCCGACATGTCTCCTGCACAGCCGGGAGACAGTCGAAGGGCTTCTGGAGTGCAGAGCCCACATCCCACTCACCTGCAGGGTCAACCCTGGCCTCCTGCAGTGTCCAGGATGCCAGAAGCATCCCTTGAATGCCTGCACCAGGGGCTAACACGCAGCAGACCCTGCTGAAGGGCTGCCCCAGCCCATAGTCTGATGCATGAGGTCTCATGTAGCAGGCAGAAGCGGTGACATCCTTGGGTCCCTGATCTAACCCTGAAGCCAGGTCTAATTTCAAAGTTGTCCTTGCTCTGCACAGGAGGTTGTGCGGTGACGTCCAAAGGTCCCTTCCAAACCAAACGGTTCCACAATCTCAGTGCTGGATAAATACAGGCCCGTATTCCCATCCTTCTCATTTCACACCACAGAAACAAGAGGTACAGACGAGTAAGTCAGTTTTGACCACATTGTACAAGGACTAGAAAAGTTTAATAACATGACCTGCAGGCTGACAGCCTCAGCAAATCACTGCCTCCCTCCCTACGCTACCCTGTTAACTTTATTTTATAAACTCTGTAAACAGGGGATGGGATGAGTTACATTAGATTATGTATGGGTTACACTCCTGGATTCACTGTATGTGGGAACATCAACGACTTAATTGATGGAGTATCTGCATCCCATAGGAAAATATGGCATTTGCTCATGGGCCAACTGGAAAAATGTCTCATTTGCAATGATCTAGAAGTTTCTTACAATGCTAGCAGGCAAAGGATTGTCACTTTTTGTCATCTACTAGCTCACTCACTCCTTTAAATTCCACCACCAGAAATCCAGAGCAACAGGTTTATTGAAATCCCTGAGCCTTAACCAGCCTGCTTTTTTTTACAGTCTGGTAAGAGAACTTGCCCTCAGCTATCAATTTGATTTTATTTTATGGGTGTATTTTTTAAGAAAATTCTCCATGCTTAAACTTATTTAAAAACCATTAACAGCCTTACAATGGGCCAAAATTAACTCAAAAGTGGGTTAACATATAATAAACAAGGATAGTATGGTGAGGGGATAAGCTTGACCTAGTGGATGCTGCTGTGAACTTGTGCTTGGACTTCCCAGGAGTCCCCAGACAGGCCACTCACTCTGTGCCACACTTTGGTTTCCCATCTGCAAAATACAGCTAATACTTCCATGCCTGGCAGGGGCAGTGGGAGTAAAACCCTGCTAGGATTGCAAGATGCTTGAAGACCACATCATTGAAGGCCATATAGGTGCCAAGAACAGATATTTATCTACATATTCAGACAGCTAAGACTTATTGTGACTCAATCAAGTTTAAACATTTTAAGATAAAAGCCGCTATTTCAAGGTTCTTAGGCTCAAGGAAATCCATAATAAAAACAAACCATCAGCACAGAAATAACTGGGATTATTCACACTCAGAAGAAGTGAGAGAAATCACTTGTCAAGGTCGCTTTTGAGACCTTGACAGACTGAGGAGAAAACAAAAAAATCCAATGTATGAAATCCACGACAGAGAAAAGATGTAAGACAAAAACTTCTTTCCCCATTACTTATTCAAATGGAGGAGACAAGCCAATGTTTTATCTCGAGTTGAACACTCCTGCAGGCTGAAACACCGAAAATGAAAATGAGTTTATACATAGCAGGCCAAATTTAATTTTTCTAAAATGCCTTGAAGAACAGGTCTGGGGCATAGATCTGGTCCAGAAAAGGCACTCTTCAGGGAAAAATCAGTTAATCTTTCAGGCCCTCATTTGCCATACGTTGCTGGAGTGTCAGGAGACAACTACCTCATGATTGACCCTCTCCTTCTCAGCTCTGAGATGGTGGCCTAGTTGAAACTGATAAATTACGAGGTTGGCTAGCTTTTCACCCCCTGGCTAGAGATTTTTCTTCTAACTGCAGGCACACAGGAAATTCTTGGTTTAAAATATGCCGGAGTGACACTAGCAGAGCCTTTCAATCAAAATGAAGTTCTGATCCAGCAAAAGCAGAAGACTGGTCCTATTGCTGCCTCAGCTCTCTTGTATCGAGGTCTTAGATGCACCAACGCTTGTACCGACACCAGTAAGCACTACCATTCATCCACAGCCACACAAGCTCTTATGCCTGAGCTACAAAATTCTGGTCTGAATCCAAAGTCCACCCCACGTCTCCCTAATTCTGGATTTAGAGTTCAGCCCCAACTCTAATACAGGAGTCACAATAGAAACACAGACATATCAGCTTCCCTAAGAGGGAGCTTCCAAACACATACAGGCTTAATTGAATCCTTATCCCTGTAACTAATGACTAAAGGAGCATGAAACTCAGTGTTACACACTATGTGGAAAACGAGCTCTTCAGTACTACCCTGGCCTTGCTAACTAGGGTATATTTTGTGTGCGCCTGTCCGACATGCACAAGCTGTACACTCAGCATCATGCATTACTGTGGTAATTGTGTGCAAGTAACTTGTTGCAGAGAAGGTCTGGGACCTTTCCCGTAGTGGATCTGTTGTTCTCCCACTTCTGCATTTCAGTGACCCCCCCTTTGGTCTGAGGCTTCCCCTACCAGGTTGCTTCATTCCTCTGCGTCAGAGTGCATATGTGTGTGTGTTACGTAAAGCATGTGGGAACGTCAGTGTGGAGCATTGACACAGCAGCAAAAGTATCATATGTCCGTTTTGCAAGATATGGAGTGTTTCATATGCAAGTTTTCAGTAAGACGTAGATACTGATAAAGAGAGATCTAGACACACATCTGTATAGTTTTGGAAAATGTTGACACTTTCCTATGCTCACAGGGTAATGCAATTTAAATCTACTAGTAGCAGAGAAGAGACAATAACGTTCTTAGATGTTGTCTGAAGGCCAAAAACATTGAGTGATCTCTTGGTTTAGTAGATGGAGCAAAGCACTGCTGCTCAAAGCAAAATGGTAAGAATACAGCAGTGAGAATCTTCTAATCAACTACAGCAAAATAATTCCTCGTACTATTTATTTTTTAACCTTGTATTTCACTCTTAATTTCTGCATTTGATTTCAAGTAATATATTTTTCTTTCTTTCCTTCATAGGAAATGGAGATCAAAGAGCATTTTAAATCTACAGAAGAGAAGTTACAGAGATTGCCACTTACCTTTTGCTGCTGCTACCCTTCCACTTTAATAGAAACATGAGAACACAGAACTGGAAAGGACCATCTGGAACCATCTGTGAGCCATTCCTCACACTGTGAGCCGTTCCTCGCACTGTAGGCTACTATGAATTAGATGTTTAATTGCAAACAGTGCATAGAACATCTACTCCACATGTCACAGGCCATAAACCAGTTCCTATGTAACACAATTAAGATGGATGATGAATAATAATGAGCATCCAGAACTGTAATGTGCCATAGAAAGAACACAGCATCAAGCGTGACCAGCATCTAAGTACTGGGGGGCTATCATCATTTTAGGGTAGAATGATTTTAAGAAATAAAGCATTAATTTTGCTGTAAGAGGGCAAAAAAAGAAAAAAAAAATCACAGCATCTACTACTCTGACCCAGGGGAATATTTCTTCTTTACCTCAAAACTTGCAAACCATTTAGCTTGGAGTGTGTGAATCAGATTCACCTCCCACTCACTTATAGGAGAGGAGTTCATGATGGAAGCATATACTATTGCCTATAATTCATCTCCTCTTCATTTTCCCCCATCAATAGCACTACAGCCATTGTATTTCAGCCATCAGGAAGGTCTGAAAAAGCTAGAGAAGCCCATGCAGGAGAAGTGTAACCGTGGGCCAACTCCAATGACATGAGGATGCTCTACAAAGGTTTAAGGGTGTTGTTGCAGTGCACTGATCTGCTGACAGTGGCCTTGTAGAGAAAATACAAGAAGTATTTGAGACTATGTTATAAGGTACAGCTAAAAAGTCAGTGCATCAAAAATGCTGCTGTTTGTTGGCTGGGCTAAAGGAAGGCCTTTCTTCCTATCAATTCTTCAAGTCTTCCTTACACAGTGTGACTGTTTCATCTAAAAAAGGAAAAGTAATGGCTAATGGACCCTCTAACTGGATGGCTTTAGGATTTGAGAGGATGTTATCCTCTAGGGTTAAGGCCAGGCTGAATCCCAGCAGCTTCAGTTTGCCACAATCATAAAAAAGAGCATAAAACAACTGTCCAGAATTTTTTTTTTTTAAAAAGAAGCCTACTACTTCTTTTTCTCTCCCCTCATCCTTATGGGCTGATCAAGAAAAATGTGGTCTGTGTAAATGGAAGGTATTCCATAAATACATTGAGTGGAGCTTACAGCATCCCAAAGGAGCTATTCATCAACTCCAACAGGAATATGCACTGGGAGGCCTTCACTGAATTAAAAACAACAAAAAAAGAGCTATCCACTTATCTCATCATTTGGTTATCTCTGATTTCAAGGAGTGCATAGAGAAATGTTAAGCCCTCACTAGACTTTTAAAAAGAGTTCCTAAGCCAAATGTCTTTTTTTTCCCCTTAAGTACAGGAGAGATATCCAACAATTTCAGCATGCGCTGTCTTGCATTAAAAGTACATTTTAATTACTTTTACATTACATGGGATTTAAATAGCATTTTTTTACTGATTTAGAAAAAAGCTATTGAAACCCAGATTGAGCAATTCAATACTCTATTGACAGACAGTTTTAAATACTGTTGGCATGTACAAGTGTCCATTCTGCCTGAGCTTCAGCAGAGTTTTTGTAATTAAATTTAAGATTCTTTAGGGACTGTAAAGTGGAAAAAAAAATCAGGCAAGGTTCAATCTTACAAAATACTAATCATTTTCAAGACAGATGGACTGTCCTCAATTTTATCTTAATCCAAATGAAAGTTGATGGTGCTCAGTATCTATCAGAAGTGCACAGAACTTTGCAGGGTTAAATCCCCCAAGAACAAGCAAGCAATATGCTCCAAATACTGTCAAGCCTTTAGAAACCACTCTAATAATGACCTCAACTGTGACCTGGAGGGAGTATTTCTCTTGGGGACAGAGATTATTCAGGCTCTGTGTGAGTTCACACTCGAGACTTTCCTGACCAGAAATGGTCAAGTTGTGCGAATTACGAGTTAGCATTCTTAGGTTTCAAGACACAAATTACTGTCTGTTAGGAAGCAGGAGCTATAAATGAATTTTATTTAGGAGCTGAACAATGGTAAAAAAATGGTACTCTATCTGCTAAGCTGCCGTTCCCAGGAGACTTACAGATTCCGTTGAGAAGGTCTGGAAAGAAGAACCCGGTTGTATTGCACAACATACTCTGTTCACAATCATTAAGGCATGTTGACTCCACACTGCGTAGGAACTTCTGCACTCTGTTGATCACTGATCTATGGACAGTGAAGAATGGACATATTTTAAATTTCACTAATTTCACTGAGGTACACGTACTTTTTTTTTTTTTGTCCACAGAGCAAAAGGTGAAACTAAGCAGGTAAGTGTTAGAGATCCACTCAGACTTGTGGAAGTTATTAAGACAGGTTTGAAACTATCCCAAATGAAACTACAATCCCAAATGAAACTACAATCCCAAATGAAACTAAGCATTATGCACTTCACTGACTACACAACCTTTTTCCCACTAGTTGAGTACAATTAGCTCAGAAGTGAATGGTGATGATAAACTTCTAAATATCACACCTTTGCTGTGTAGAAAGGCTTTGGAAAAGGTACTGTGCAGGCAGAACTGTGATGGGAAGTTAGATCAGCAGGATGTAACTCAAGTAAGAACTGGTCAAAGAGGCAAGACTCAAAAGGATCATTTGTAGAAAGTGCCTTTAAGTTGAGAACCTTAATGACTGCAGCTGGGCAGAAATTTGGTCTTGCTTATCTCCCAAAGACATTATCTCTATCCCACTATGAATCCTTTCGGCTTCTGACATACTGCTCTTCTGACTGACTTGCTCTCTGTCAAGAGAAAAAACCTCTCTGTCATCAGCCTCCTCCATTTGCTCAAATACCGTTCATCTAATGCTGACTGATCATATCACTTTAACTGGATATCATACAGGACAGTGGGACTGACAGAAGGCAACTTGCTGCACATTTATACCCTAGCTTGTATGATTAAATCCCTCTGAATCAAAATACTACAGCATATAATGAACTTGCATCATTTCAAATGAAAGGGATAGCCAAGTGACAGAAGGTAGTGGCTTAATGTGACGCTGCATTATAATGCAGCTCTGAGGAACAAAACTCAGATTAAATTATTTGGATGGAAAATTTTCAATCATATGCAAGTTTTTTTCCAGGCAAAAATGTTGGTTTGTCTAAACCGAAGCTTAGTAGAAAAAGACAGTTTTCCTGAACATCTTTACTGGGAAACAAAGACAGAAAAGGTACCTGCAATTTCTGTCCCAATAGAAGTGCCAATCATTCAGAAATTGACAACTTTTCAAATTATATTCTCAAATAATAACAGTATGAACTGTTTAGAAAAAATAAAAATGGTTGAAGTAGATAGAAAATGCCATAAACTGAATATATTATCCAGATTTTCATTTTTTTTGAAATTTCAGTTTGATTTTTTTTATTCTGTTGCATCTTGGGAAATTTAAAAAAAAATCTAACAGCTTTCATGCTTTATCCTTTTCTGCCAATCCTAGGACTTCAATAGACACAAAGCTTACTTTTCTTTAACCGTGGACCTGTATTCCATAAAACACAACAAGACATTTGACAAAGCCTGCAGATCTAAATGGGTGGACGAGGACACCAGAAGAAGGAGGAGGTCAAGAAGACTGAAAATTGCCAGAAGTTATATTGAGTCACACAGACTTCATGGATTTCCTGACTTTTCTTAAAACAAACAGCATAAGGTCCTTTGTTCAACACAAATAATCAAATAACAAGAATTATTTTTGCGCAGAAAGGGTGGGATAGGACTCACGATACAGCTCCACAAATGAACTGTGTGTGTTGCCTCAGTTTTCAGCAAAGATGCAGCTGTTGAGCATAAAGGGCAAGATTATACAGTGAATGCAAATGAGAATTTGTAATGGACACGTCTGAAGTGTCCATGCTAAGCATGCTTAAATGACAAGGTAACTGCCACCCCAATTTTTAATTTTTAATTTGTTAAACAGTAAGCCTGGTAACAATCTGTTAGTAAATCTGTCAAGCTGTGGGAGCACTGAATTACTGGCAAATTTTGAATGTGGCAACCAGAGATAACTGAGGCAAGTGTGATCCAGGCAAAAAAGGTCATTTGTCTGATCTCAGGAGTACTTTAAAGAAAAGAATAATTGAGGGCATGGAGCTACAAGCAGTTGAGTAGTTAACAGTAAAAAGTGGACAGGTCTTCATCAACAGGTACTTTGTGCCAGGACACCCACAAATCTTTCTTTGATATTAACAGGAATTTCCTAGAAAAGTGAGAAAGTTTGTATTTCAGTAAAACATTTGTTATGATGCTACAACAGAAATTACTAGGAACTTTAAGAGGAATTGTGCTTTAAAGATCAGTCCTGTTCCAGAACAGAGTATGGAGTAACTTTCGATATTTCCAAATCTTCTTCTCTATGATGAGTAGATCTTCTTTCCTGGTGGTTTTCTCAGGAACAAAATCTGGAAAATAAGACATTTCGATTGAAGTCTTCAGGAACTCCAGGAGAATATGATGCAATGATGGTTGAAAATGAGAAATGTGAATAGTTAGGACTAACAAAGGACTGCTAGGAAAAAACCTTTGAAAAGCAGCTACAAAGGCCAGAGATGATGGTTACAGTGATATTTATATTACTGACAATCTGAGCTGTCCTCAGAAGAGACTTTAAATCTTAGATACAAAGAAGAAATATGCAAGAACAAAGATGCCAGTTAGGAGTGATTACCCAGCTCTCTGGAGGTAGAAAACCCTGCCCTGAAAGAGATGGGACTGAAACAGTCAGTTTAACGGGTGGGGGAGTGATCTTTCTGTGACATTGTATCCAACATGCCACATCTGATGGCACTAAGCACACTGAAATGGAAACAAGCGGTGTGTGACTATAGCGGGTGGATCTCGCTGAGCCATGGTGACAGCCATGCTTAACACCAATGCCTCTGACAAAATCAGATGTTCCTTGACCCCTTCGTGACTGGTATGAGGGATCATGACCAGCATCTAGGCTTTCCAGTGGTCTGTGCACTTTCCTGCCTGAGGCGTCAGGAGCTGTAACAGCCTGGATCGACCTGTGAGTTCTAAGCAGCATCATGTTCCTACTGTGCAATCTCTACCTTGTGGCACAAAAGGAGAGACTATTTTCAAGAAGAGCAGAAACCTGTTTTCAAAGAAGAATCACAGGAGGAGAGACTCCACAAGGGCTACTCCCTCAAAAATAATCTTAAATGAATGTCACAGGCTGAAACTGAAAGAAGATGCAAAGCCCTTGACAAGGGGGCTTTCACCAAAAAAAAGTGACAAAAAACATTTATCAAGACACCATACAAGCACATGGCTGCTGTGTTGGCCTGGTGCATGTGAAAAAAGGCAGTCTCAGTCATCTGTAACTATATAAACTAAATTAAATCAAGAAATCAACAGTGGGCATCATCTACTTGAACGCTACAGTGCAGTTTTTCTTACTGCTCTGCCCTACTATCACAGCCATTAGGAAAAAGCAGAGTGCTGTTGGGGCAGACTCACTAACTCTGCCCTTGCTATCTGGTCTGAAGGAACGAGACATGGTGTCTGTGGTGCACATACAGGCCAAAGAAACTGCACTTAATGGGCATAAATTGACACGCTGCCCCCAAGACAAACCATGTAGATGTGCTTGAAAAGTCCACCTCATTTCTTCTACTAACGCTTGGTAGCAAAGCACTTGGCTTCATACACAGAAAAAATCACCTGTTCATGTGTGTATATGTGTGTATAGATGTAATCATATATGAATATACAGAAACTCGCTTAATCAAGCAAATACTAGAGAAAACAATATTTCTTACAACTGAAGTTATATAATGCTGCTTGGTGGTACATTATATTTAGCAGCATGATGTTAATACACATTCAAGTACGTTATCATGTGCAAATTCAAATACTAGAGTGAGGTTATACAGGGGCAAGTTATCAAATCTAGGGACATTGAATTTTAAGAATAAGCATGTTATATAATTCCAGCCAAATTCTAAGCTGGGCAATTAACTTCTCTGACTGCCTCTATTTTCTTCCAGACTTGAAATGGATACAGAATTCTTCATTTCCTAGGCTAAACCTTTTTGCCTGTGAATTTAACGTTCATGAAAGGTGCCAGATGAACGGCCTGGAGACCAAAATCCCCTTTATGCACAGAACAAAGTACATTACAGGCAGAAGCAGTACAAGCTCCTTACGTTCTTTCAGTAACACTGTCCAAACTCGACACGGACAACTTCTTTTAAAAGGTTATATCATATTTCAAGATAAACTGGAGTAAAAAAATCAGGCGAAATGGTATATATGACAACTAACAGGACATTAGATGTGAATCATACAGCCTTGAGAAGGACTGACATTTAAACCTTATGGCAACTTACAGTTAACCTAAGCAGACTGGAAGATTAAGCACGATCAGTTGACATGAGGTTAAGTGGTCCTTATCTGTAGTAATGTGTATGCCCCTAAATCACCTTAGTTTATAGGTGTTCTTTAGTGATATGATTTTCTTTTTTTTCCTAAAGCCCTTAGTACCTATTAAAACCATAGATTCTGCTGAAATATTGAACAGCATGCTACCACAATAAATATAAATTAGACACAGAGGAATGCAAATAATTGATAAGGGAAGCTAAAAGTATTAATAGAACTCCACAATCAATAGGTGTTAATTGGAAAAAAAAACCACAACCACCAAAAAACCCCCAAAACCACCTTGTCCCAACTAGTTTATAAATCAGGCAGAAAAGGAACACCAGCTATACATCACTTCAAAATCTATTTGGAATTATTCTGTCAGAAACAATGACAGAAAAAGGCAAAAGTGCATGATAAATATTTCTGTTCTGTATTTTTCTGTAAAAAAGAAAATGGGAGATTGCATGCATGTTTTATAATGGATGACTTTCTAGTTAAGCAATAACTACAGTTGATGTTTGCCATAATAAATTTATGCCAACCATTCCCAGGTCAAATGCATTTTTCCAAGCAATTTTAAAGGAGTTGACTTCAGTGCTCTCTTATCATCTGACTGTTGGGTTTTAATATCTATAAAATAAAGAGAAAATTCAGAACATTAGAAAAAAAGACTCAGCTTCATTACATTCTACCTGATTCATAAAGATTCAGCTAAGTCAAACTGCATTTTGCTAAGTTTAAAAGAGGTACATAGGATGAGAATCACAATTGCACATTGGTCACCTTGACACTGAACAGGGCAAAATAATGGATTCTGTATTCTTTCAGTTAAAAAAAATAAGGACTGAAAACATAAAAAATACCAATCTGCATGGTTTAATGGAATACTGATGAGTATTTGGAATGCAAAATCAACACGGTAAAATCAACATTAAGTGGTTTTACATCTAACTAACAATTTGTTGATAACTATTCATATTGAACTGCATATAATACAACAATTCATTTTAATTCCACCAAACTGTCCAGCGTTTCAGTGTTACTTAGTACAGCAATTTGAATACATAACAAGGGATATAATGTTATATCATTACTGTCAACAGCTAAAGGTAATGAAAGTTTGGTTCCACATTAATAGTAATAATAACAGATCACTTACACAGAGTGCTCAGTTGACAGTGATGTGCATAGGTGACCTGTCTTACATGTTGGCACAATTTCATAAGTTCTGCTCAAGTGCATTACAGGTGTCTTAGTACTGTGGAGAGCAATGCAATACATCTTTCAACAGAGAACACATCATACTCACGGGATGTGGCATTTTCCCCCAGAGCAAAAAATAGAGGTCACAGTAAAAAAAAAAATGAGATGAGCAAAGCTCATTATATTGTATTGGAAAGGAGTAAGAAACTGGTGAAATGACAATTTCAAAAAAAAGAAAAAGTTATTTTGAAGCAGGAGCACAAAATCTGAAAGGTTTCAGGAAAAATACAAGAACGACTTAACCTGGTAAGACTTCATCAGTGGTAAACTGAGGAAGTTCAAACAATTAATCTTCCAAAGAAAATGTTAAGATGTCATTTTAATGTCGGTTTCCAAATCCCTACAGTAAGAGAAGGTGTCAGACAGCAGAAACATCTTTAACTAGCAGACAAACACATGACAGTGTAGACTGGCTGGAAGCTGATGTTCACTATATTTAAACTGCAGTGCACTTGCCTACTAATAATGGCAATTATTGACACAATAATTTACCAAGGAATCTCTCTCATTCTCTAGTTGTATTATTCAGATTCAACAAATTACTTTGATGAGAATTTAGGAACTTTTTAGGCTGCTGAACCTGGTCCTTGGGATCTTTTGAAAATCAGCCCTTGGTCACATTGGAGAGAAAGGAATGCAGGTATCAGTGAGTGAAATTCTGCGTCTTTTGTCTTGTAGGAGGTGAGGCTGGATCATGTGATGTTAAATGTATTATTCTGCAATTATATCATGTTGTGATGTTTTCTTGAGGAACTACCCAGCCTTCCTGGAAAGGGAGAGAGACCATCACAATTATTTTGCATAAGTTCAAACACCACAAAGTTGAAGAGCTAGAAATGACTGTTGACCATAGCAAACACAACCCAAGACTTACTCCGGTTTAGCTGAAGTCAAGACAGTTTTGTTATGGATTGCAATAGAAATGCAATTACATCTTCCAAAATGAAACGTACACATTCTAACAGACAATATGGAAAAAACCCCAAAATCTATAGAAATATCCATCTCAGATTGCCAGGTGTTCTGCTGAAATCAATCTACCTTTATGTTTGACCTGCCTGACTAGTACTTCCCATTCATTTAGTGATGGTTGCTGCTTTGGTCTTTTCCCTGACCCTTAACAGATGAAGGCTGTCTAACTTGAAGTCCTGCCAGTATTTCCTTCCATGGTGTAAACGAATAACTTGCTCTAATTAAATAACCCTCCCTTACTGTTTCAATTCCTCTTCTCAACCTCACTTCTCTTGGAGTAAGAAGGGATCTTTTGGCCTTAAAATGACTGAAATGTAGAGTTAAAAGTGAAGGGTAGAGGCTATCTCTTCCTTGGTCTTAGGCACTAGGTCAGCAAAACTAGAAAAACATTGGCTTCTTAGCAAATAACTAATTAAATATCCTTCAAAAAATCAACAACGAAAAAAATTGCCCTTGAAATCTAGCTTATTTGTGTTTTTATCCAGATAAATGTACAAACAGACAAATATTTCATGTTATCCAAAACAAAAGTAGAGCAGAAAATACATAGTGGAGCGTCCCAATGCTGAAATCACATTCAGAGTGCGATGGTAGCCTGTATCTGAAATGCTTTAATAGGTTATACTATGGAAGATGATGTTTTCACTATAATAAATACTGCTAATGTTTTATATGGCAAGTGACTTCAACTTATGAGGATCCCCTGGAATGTCCCAGCTTCCAGTTAAAGATATTCTCTTTCATCTAAATAGATTACACCTTCAGCAGGTGTTTGAAATAAGCAGAGGCCCGTAGCCTCATAAAAAGGAAAAAAGGGGATGATTGGTCAGACATGGAAAGGGAGAGCTGGTAATTACTTTCATATGACACGCGAGAGATGTTATAGCAAAGCTGACTAAAGCTGGGCATGAGTTATCCAGTCCCCTTCGACAATGATGTCACCCAGTTCTTGCTTTCTACAAAGTTATGATTAATAAAAGGGGAGGATTATTACAGTAACTTACTCTTAGTGGGCAGTGGGTGACATCAACAGCAGCTGAGCAAACTGACCAAACTTAGTTGTGTGTTGTTGAGGTTTTTTCTCTAGCAATGACCAACAAGGGGCTAACAGCATTTGACGGCACAAAGAGCCCTTGAAACTAGAAGGACGCTTCTGGTGGAACTTTTGAACAGGAGCCACTGTTTTAACTCTTCTTCATTTTACAGTTCCAAGATGTTTTGGTTGGCCTACAGCAAGGCCTTGCCTTAATGCACACACAAACTCAAAACTATTGGGGCAAAACCTGCCCCAATGGCCTTTCCAACGTAAAGCTGCATGATCCCCGTTTTCTGCCACATCTGCTGGTATTATAATGACTTTTTTCTTCGTTGATAATTCCAGAATATATTTTCAAAAGGAATTTGTGTATCTTTTGAGCATGGATTTTAACAGCAACAACACAAAAAAGTTAGGTGTGGAATGTAGAATGCTGAGCCTCTAGTTAATCTCTGGAAAAATGCTGTGTTAAATTACATTTTCTTTTTTCAGATTGATAGAGACTTATAGCAATTCTTCTTGCTATATAAGCTTTGCAATTTTGCCTTCCCTAAAACTAGACTTGGTGACGTAGAAATATTTACCAACTGAAGTGAAATGCTCCTGTGAAAGCACCGCCAGTGTAAATTGAATTCTTACCCCTGTAGAGTAACAGCACTTGCATTGTGCAGCCCTGAATATAACTATGAGATGCCCTGAGAGAAGGTCAGATACTTTGGACTCGTTCTATCAAGTTAACTTTTTCATGTGAGGTGGACATCATTTGCACTGACAATAAAAAGGGCGTATGACACTGCTTTCAAATTCTCTGTTCCACAAGCACTAAGAAAACTGTTCCAAATGGGAACCGCAGAGGTTTGACATTACATTACTAAAAAATTCTATGAGCTGGGACAATTCAAATGCTGAATTTGAACATTAATTAAACAAAAGATAGGGTGTGCAATCTAACCATTTACTTGTCCAAACACTAATAACATTGTGCTTCTCATTTTCACAAAGACATCTTGTGAGGGAAACAAAGAATATTCTAAACTGAATCAGTGAATAATGGTCCCAATGGTAATATCTGGAAACCCAGCCAGAAGATGAGCAGAGGAGTACCACAGCTACTGAAATGTTCAACCACAGACAGTTAACTGTATCCTAAACATTTTCTGTTGTAGGCTTTGCGCAGATTGAAATGGGTTTACAGTTCATAAGTAGGTTGCAACATATTTTAGCAAGCAGGGAGAAAAGCTTGGGAACTATGTCAGGTTCCCATTTCCGTCCTGACCATAGGCTTCTTTTTTAGCCCTGGACAGTGAATTCAGAACTGTGAGGAAGCTCCCACCTTGTATCTTTCAAGTTGAAAAAGACACCTGTTCAAAGGACATAGCTGTGATTAATCAGTTGATTTCTGAAAAGATTTACATACTATCTGAATACTGAGTATTCATGCTGCCAGTCTTTTTATCCTTTATACTGAACTTCAGATTTAGAACCCATTTAGAAGACGAGTTTTGATTCTGTGCAGTTCTTACTGTATTTTAGCCTATTCTTGAATCTCAGAATATGCTTGGGATTTTTTTTTTTCCTGGAGTGAACAGATTTTCATAAGATGCCTAAAAAAGTCTCACAACGTTTGTAACTCTAGTAATGGATGTCCAAAAAGGTATATATTTGCACGTCTAAGTAGCTCATGGTATGTAGAGATCAGGTAATGAAACACCAGACTGTCCCTTAAGCAATTATTTCATTTCAATGAGCTGGAGTACTCAAAGGAAGCTACAGGGCTAGCTTTACATAAAAGAATCACCTCCTGACTTTCACCCTTCTTTCTGAGTCAGATGTCATCCTGCAATTCCAGCCTCACAGCCTGTTTCCATTTCCAGATGGTGACATGCAACAGGCTTCTCATAAATGTTAGGACATTCGGCCATACCTGGGCGATTCAGAACAGCTTTGCAGCTAGACAGCAGAGGCAGTCTTTCCCAGTGATTCAGCTTCGAGCCTATGAGAAAGCAGTCTAACATATACAAAAGATGTTTTCTTAACTTTTCATCTTAACCAGAGCTTGGCGTACTGCTTCAGCATCACCGGCTGAGGAAATGTTTCCCATTGCTCGCGATCAAAGTTAACCAATAACCTGATGCAGTGTTTTTGCTCTTAAAAGCACTGACCAAAATGATTGTGAGGGGTCTGGATTGAGTTTTAGTGTATGACACTTTTTTAAGTTCTAAATCAGCAGTTCAAATCCAACCTGTGTCGGTTGTGACTAATGTGGTTATTCACAAGACTAACTTTTGTCTAGGGGAGATTTTCTTTGAAATTGATGGCGAGAGATAGGCTTTTCTGAGGGTGATTCAGGGCAGGAAAAGTTAGGTCTTGCTCTGAATCACCTTCAGAAGATTTCTTCTTCCTCTCATGGCATGGAGAAAGGAACGCCTCACTACCACATAATGACATGAGAAACTCCCTGCAGGGTCCTGCTGGAGGTCCATCTAACCCCCTTTTCTCATTCCAACACTGGCAACGGTAGATAATATCTGGAGAGAGAATGTGAGCCTGGCTGCTTTCTGCGGGGCTGTCCTTTCAAGCTCCCCAGCATCCTCAATTGTTGTGTTAAGGATGTTAAAGGATATGTCCCTGCCTATTCCCTCTGGTAGTTTTTTATGGACCTTTTTGAGTTTTCTGATACTGTCTGCCTCCACAGCCTCCTGTAGCAACAAATCCCAGAAGGTTAGTCTCCATTGTGTAAGCACTGTATCTGTTTTAAATCTTCTCCTACTAGTTTCAACGAGTTCCCTCTAGTACTGCAGGATTTGGTGCACAACAGCGCGGCATTCACCTTATCTGCCATCTTCATGGTTTTCTAAACCCCAAACACATCTTCTCTCAGCCTTCTCTTCTCCAAGCTGCCTTTCAATTTTTTCTTATTAAGCAGCTGCTCCACAACCATAATAATTTATTTTAGTGGCACTTGTAACTCTACTACATCCTTCTTGAGATGCAGAGACCAGAACTGCACACAACAGCCACCTTGTGGGTGCCCAGGGCTTTATACAGTGGCAAAATGGTGCCCTCTGTCTTGCTCTCACACTCTTCCTGACAACACCCAACATTGCGTTGGCTTTTTGGACTGACGCTGTACATTGCATTTATAAGTTTGGAGACCTCTAAATGATACTTCCAAGACCCTTCTCTCCCTAGGCTGTAGATATCCCTTGGGAATAGCTCCCTGAATGTCACTTCCAGAGTGGCTATTTGCTGATTTGTGTGAAAGGATTAACTTCTTTCAGTTCAGCTCCCACTCATACACCACAGACATTACAGCAGGCAGCTCTGCTGAGTGTCCCAAGAACTTGTTGGACCGAGGGCACAAGCTAGCCTCTGTGTACCCAAGAGCGCGGGTGAGGAAGGCTGTCCTGTGGCTGTCCCTGCTGCACCTCTCCTGTGAGCAAACAGATTACCTTATTGTCCAAAGCTGTCAATTTGGCTGTGATCACAGGAGCTAAATTCAGTTTAAGGGGGGAAAAGAAAAAAAAAAAGAACCAGAACTAACCCCCCCTAAAGAATCTGCTTCATGAGAAACTTCTGAACATTGCTTTGTTGGTTTTATACTTCCTAGATGCTTGGTTACTGTCCCTGAATGGGCAGCTTCAAAGGAGCAATTAAAAAATGTGTACATGGACACACAGATGAGCCCTGTTTGCACACAAAAACTTTATTCTGAGCTACCTTATATCACCCCTTTTAGCAGGAGTCATCACGAGGGCATGACACCAATAAGCAGACAATGAATAAAGAAAATAACTGTTTGTAAGTTCATAGTTGGCATACAAAAGTTATTGAAGAGGCACTGATATTCTAGGCAACTGGCCATCACTGCTGCCTATCAATCCTCTGTTCCCCCAACTGTTACTGGGCGTTATAAAGCTCATTTTAAAATCACTTCTAGAAGACCACTGAGCTTGGCGAGTACAATTTTGTGCTCTCTGTTAAACAGGCTTAAACTTTCCGTGCACATTGTAGCCTGTAGGCAGACACCAGGCAAGTAGGTATTTCACTGTCTACATGTTCCACCTCCCACAGGCACTGAACTACAAGTATAAAATTTCAACCATAAAATGTGAAGTCACATGAGAAAAATTAACGGAAGTGGATTAGTGAATTAAATCCAGATTTGAGGACCCCACATCCGTTCCAAAGGTTTAACCTCAGTGCTACCAAGTCAAATCTCAAGTGTTATAATCCCAGATTTGAGGAAAATTCTGAGATAAATTCTCAAAACTCGAGCAGGTTTACATTTGAACCTGGAAACTCAGGGTCATCTCCACTGCTTGTTAAAACTGTGTGTGTGTGTAGGGAAGGGGGACAGCTTCATTAAATCAACTAATGATGACTTTATTTTACTCCCCTCGCCTCCCCATATGTGAAATGCTCTCAGTAATTTCCTGTGGTTCCCTGAAAACAAACACTGAACCCCAACCTGTCCCTCAGAGGTAACCTCTGTCTGTACTGGACATGAGTCAAAACCTTGTTTTAAAAACCAACACGAAAGCCAGTGGTGGCAGTGAGAATACAATATGGCATTGCTCACTGCACATTATGTGCTTTCGTTGGACATCATGTCAAGTCAACGAGCTTCTGAACTGGGTGGTTAATGGCAAAAATGCTGGATTGAGATTTTCAGTGAAGACACAGATACTTGTTCATGTTCACTCCTGGGAGAGCCCCAGCAGGTCCTCCTGTGTGATGCAGGGCGAGAAACTACCTCTCCTAGAAGCTCACTGGTGCCTCAGAGAGCAGCACTGAAGGACACCATGGAAAGGTGGTGCCAGGATGGTACTAAGGAAAGGCAGAAGTCACGGGGAGCACCAACACTGGGTTTGATGTCACACCAGCTGAGCTGGTGCCTGTGCCCGCACCCTGCCTTCCCTTAGGGCTTCTTTCAGCCAGATCCTGAAAGATCATGAGAAACTAAACAACAGCAAGAGCTTGTTTGTCATTTCTGACACATGAATCTCAGAACAGATCTTCATTCTTTCTATTTTACAGACGGGGAAATGAGGTACTTGTCTTCAGCAGTCAAGGGCAGAGCCAGAGAATCCAGTTTTCCAGGGTCCCCATCTAATATTCTATTCAGTAAACAGTTTTAAGCAATCAGGCTTCCCCATTTTCCCTGCAGGATATATTTACTTTTCCACAGTGATTTGCTCCACGACAGACAAAACAGCAGTGATGCACAAGTTCAACATATCCTTTTTAAGCCACTTGTTGGTGTCCCCAGTATTTCACTTATCCCAGTTCTCTGCTGGCCACTCTCACAGAGAGGGGATATCTGTCAACGTGTGACATTGCAGCTTTTCCCAATGGCCTGTGCAGGATGACTGCCTTGGAAGGTTCTCCAGCTTCTTGTTGAGTTCAGCTCAACGAAAGTGGCAAGCTTATGAGCTTCATTCAATTCCCTCCCACAAGTCAGCAGATTTAGAAGCAATCAAAACATAATAGGCAAAATGTATCCTCATCATCGAGGGAGCTAAGTCAAGATGAAATTGGACCTCTCTTACAATATGAAAACTGGGATCTGTTTTTAAAAGGAGAAGCCAAAAATCAAACATTAATACCTAGAAGTTAAATTCAAAAAAAGACATTAGTACAGATCTTCTATTGATGTAACCCAGTCTCTGAATTCAGGAGAGCTACCTCAATTTACATTAACTAAGGGGCCAGCTTTCCTCTTGCAAACAGACTTGTAAATCTTTCTAAAATCCACAGGTAATATTATTTTGGGAAGTACATCAGTGAATCATTATCCAAACTTTTATCTAAGGCCCGAATTCTTGTTTCCCTTTCCATCCAATGGCTAATACTAACCCTCAGAGTCAAAGCTGGATTGAACTGACTGCTGCTCCCACGGTCAGCACTAGTTTCAGTGGCATCGAGAATTGGCTCTAAAAGCTAAAATATAACAGGAGTCTTTACTTACACCATTGTGCGTGTTGTGATTTAAGTACACAAAACAGAGAATTCAGGGTTTGTCAGAGAAATAAAACAGTTCCCCGTTGCTTTGCAGCTGCTCCAAATAAAACTCCACTGATCGAAGTACAATTACATTAGG
Source organism: Pterocles orientalis (assembly GCA_011057875.1). Classification (NCBI taxonomy): domain Eukaryota; kingdom Metazoa; phylum Chordata; class Aves; order Pterocliformes; family Pteroclidae; genus Pterocles; species Pterocles orientalis. The sequence goes on along the minus strand of WKFP01015198.1, from coordinate 1,273,722 downwards.
AATTATTTTGATGTTGGTTTTGGGCAACAGCTCACGTTTTCAACAGGACGCAAATTAATGTAGTGGAATCTATCTTTCAATAATAGCTTTAATTCACCTATAAATGTTAAATACTTGTCCAAGTTTAGCCATAAATTCCCTACCCTACTCGGAACCAGATAGGATCTGTCATCTAGAGCTGTCTCCCTGTGTGGATTAAATCATTGATGTGACTCTAATCACAACCTCTGGAAATATTTTTGAAAACAGCATCACTCAAGACACTTTACATATTACAGAGCTGTTTCTCAAGAGAAAAAAATTACTTTTCCAGTAATGCACTGAAAAATTGCCTGTCAAATGAACAAGCTGTGTGAACAACTTCAGTTCTTTGGACTACCCTCTACAGTTATAACTTAACTCCATACACTCTACAAAATCAAGAAAATTCTGTTTGTAAATAGGTTACCCCCCAAACAGAGAGCTCTGAACAAGCTCTGATTATAGAACACATTTGTGTCATATCACATCACACTAATATCACCATCTGTGTCACCTGGCTTATGTATTCTTATCACCTGTTTCTTATGTCTAACTGTAAAATGGCAGCACGTCTGCTAAAATAACATGGACATAAAAATATCCCCATTAAAGAAACAGCTCACTGTTCCATGAGTTGGCAAGAAAAAAGATCAAAGAATGACATGGCAGAGACATAGGTATAGTTTAGAAAGAAAACTGATGTTTGCTTCTGTCAGATCAACTTTATGCAAGATTCTCTTAAAACAGAACATTTATACTTATCCTGCCTCCCTGCAAAAAGTGTCATCTGTTAATATAAAAAAAAATAAAGGAGAGAACTTGAAAGCTCTTCTTTACCCCACCCTCTAGACCGAGTTCTTGTCCTCAGACGAACTTTATTTTTTGACCAGCTCACTAATTATGATTGAAATCACTGGCCCCTCTAAACAGCACATAAGCATTAGAGTTAGCAGCAACAGCAAGACTGGCCTTAATTGGTCCACTTACATAAAAGTAGAAACATGAAGCTTCTAAATATAAGTTTCTGGCATATCTTTTCTTACTGTTACAGTAAAATAAGGTACAAGAGAGCAAGATTCCAGCTGATTTGCACAGAAATCTGTGCCAATGCGTTTTCTAGTGACTGCTCTTCAAAGCAGGAATAGAGACACACAAATACTGTTGCGTGCAATTTGGGATTCCAAAATAGCCAGTAAATCACACAGTCTCCACTAGGTGAATAATGAAGTGGCGTTGGGCCATTTCTTTTTTTTTTAATGGTTTGTAAGATAAAATCCACAATTAGGAAAAAAAGACACAGGCTGCTGGAATCCTAACTTTTCTCTGTCAGTCCCAATCCTTTAATTATTTCTGATCTAGCAGGGAACTAAAATATGTCTGCAAGCCAGCAAGATAGGCTCAGCATCACTCCAATGTTTTATGTGGTCTCAATACTGAAGTTAGAATTCAAGTTAGAAATCCCAACTTCACTAAATGAACAATGATTCTCTGGATTCTGCAGTTGCCAGAAGAAAAAAAAAAAAAAAGAAAGAATGAAAGAAAATAAAAAAACCAACAAAAACCAGCGACAGTCTTTCCCAAGAGCAATTGCCCTTTCTGGCAGGAAGGGGTAAAAATAGAGGCAGCTTATTAATATGGCTTGGCAGTGCTTAATGGCAGCTGGGCTGAAGAGTTACATCAGCGGGTCTTTTCCAGCAGTACTCCCGGACCACTGCCAGCAGGTGTTGCTGTGTTCAACGAAATGAAAAGGAGTGGAGGGTTGGGGAGAAAAAAAATATTTATAAAGAGAGAAATAGGTGTGAAAAAAAAATTAGTCACTGAGTAAAGCTTTCATTAGGCCTTTGGTAAAGCTATACACAAATTCCCCGAGGCAATAAGGAGCATGCTCTGAAATGAATAATGCTTTTCACTTCTCCTAATCTCCTTTTCAGAAGTTATCCTGCAGTATAAATCACACATATTTGCTGGGCTTCACTTGGTAACCTTCTCTTTTTGTCATGGACCACACACTTTCTTTTGCACTGGGAATTCTCTGACCCGCTGCAGCTGTGGGAGAAGGGATGGACTGGCTGGGTGCTGCATCCATAGGGGAGCAGTGGTCAGCCGCCGTTGCACCGGCTGCTGTGAACGGAGCACTGTGCTCCTCCGAGTCCAAGGAGAAGATAACTCTCCTACTTTCAGGGCAATTTTTCCATGCTCTGTAAAACCAGTGCAGTACAAGATCTCTTGCTGAGCGTATGTCTGCTGCCAAATTACAAGTCACTGCACTACCAGAATGTAACCAATTTCAAAGAGTTTTAGGATGCCAGTTAAAACCAAATTCAGTCTAGTCCTGAGAAAAATACAGAATTCCATGCTGGAAAAGTCCTTTGCCAAAACTCAGTTCTAGGATTTGCATTAAAAATATGGTCCTGCAAATAACTAGGTATGTGCATGCTCATTATTATTTCTTCAAGCATGGCTCTCACTGTCCCTGAAGGAAAAAAGAAAAAAAAAAAAAAAAAAAAAAAAAAAAAAAAAAAAAAAAAAAAAAGCTGTTCTTTGTAACAATTTAAACCATCAATGTCGGATTGCAGAAAGCTACTGAAACCTGTTTCAAGAGGCTTCAATCCACAGCATGTTACAGCCTGAAAACTTATTATATGCATATTAAACCTGGGAAACAAAACAACCTATCTGATCATATGTTTCCCATTAACTCCTGATTTTTTGCTCGTTCTAACAAAGCTGTTGTGTAAATACAGCACACTCACCAGTTGGAGTCAGTTCTGCTATAAGAACTCTCTGGTATCACTGTAAATTGAAAATTTTAAATCTTTCTTCCCTGATCCAGATCAGCCATATTCCAAGACACATTCAACTTACATTACCAACAGGACATAAAAATACAATTATAAGTACGATTCAGGCCAAAAAAAAAAAAAAATCTGAAGGATGGGGATTTTCTGGTAATCAGTGGGTGTTTTGAATGAGTAAAGACTGCATGATCATGCCATTTGTCATAAACGGTACCACATAAAGCCAGCTATTATGTGTGTTTAAGAAAGGAGATGGATTCTGGATTTGCTTTTGACCTTATGTGTATATATATATATAGATATATATTACTTTTGTACTGCCTAATTGGCATACAGTTATTTCTGATTTTCACTAGTGGAAACTGAAATGGAAATTGCATTTTATTTTATTCTACATGTGTTAATATCACACTTGTGAAAAATATGACCTGTCATTCACTGTAACTTATTTTTAGATGTCTAAACAGTTTTTAAGAGCGTGATGCAATCTGCACGTCAAGAAGCCAGGAGACTTGGACAAGAGCAACATGATTCATTTTTTAAGAGCTTTAAAGGGATCCCTAAGTTAACAGAAGGACACATTTATACAAAGACTGAATAAAAAAAAAAATCATCCACAGCAAAAGGACTCAATCAAATGCATCTTCCTGAATTTGAAAAGACTCCAAATTTGCAAATAGATTATCTAGTATATCCTTAAGTGTGAAAGAAGGAGAAAACAATTTGCAAACTAGTAATTAAGTATCTGGCAAATACTGTAGTTGAACTAAATCAGTGATATCTACATCTAATAATATCTATATCTAGCTATGTAATAAAACAAGTTGGAGCGTGTCTTCCTGACTCATAATGTTTGCTTTCAGTCTGATTTGAAGTTCTATGCTTTAAATGGATACAGAGATCACCACTACAAGTTGAATCCACGATATTTTGTCATGCTAGACAATTAGGAGTTTCCATTAGATAATTACCAGAAGTATGCCTCATACAGGAAAAACAGTCAATTGCTGATGTAACAGGATTAACCAATCCAGCACAGCGATCCGGCCCACTTACTTTTGACAGACATTATATGTGAGTGTACACATGAGAAGTACAGTATAAAGCTTCGCATTATAAATACCACAAAGAGGAACTTCAGCAGTTCTTAATGCACAATACAGCAGTCTCCTTCTGAGAGGCAGGACTAGAGAGGTAAAACTTTACATCAGCTCTTTGCTTTTAAAACTGAAACTTTTTCATTCCTGTGCATGCTGCTGCATACTGTTAGGGCTATATTGAATGAATGCATATGCAGAGCTTTGCAGCTCAGGTAATTTTATAGAAGGAGTCTGAAGCGGTGTTTCTATATTCAAACAGTATGTATTTTTGTATGTATATCTATGTATGTATGTAAGTACAAATGAGTTATATACCAGCGATATCAGCAGACTGGCTTTTAGAAAACAATGTTTTTTAGAAAGTTATGCTTTCGTGTTAAATCTGTCATCACCGTGGCATGCAAGTAAAATATTCTATACCTATATATAATAGAGATTGTCTGTGATAATTGTACCTGTTATATATGGCAAGCAACGTATACCCCACAGCAAGAACTCAAAGATTCTTATTTGCATTTTATATTGATTTATGTCTATCCTTTACTTTTCATCAGACACTGTTGGGATAGGTGCTATATTAGAACTATAAATAAACCCTTTAATTATGTCATCTGCTAGTACATCTAATCATGAATGCGTTATTTTCATCTGAAATTATTTTTTTAGTCCAATTAAACTTTTAGTTCTATTTCAAGCTGACTTTCAGACTTCATATAACTACAACAGACTTTGTGCTGTTCACAAGATCCAAGAAATTTAGATGTATTATAGCGAGGTTTGTGTTACAAAGATGTGTTTATAAGAATGGCTGCAGGGTTTATAATGCTGACAGACCTGTAAGTGTAACAGTATATAACAGTATAGCAACTGAGGTCAGTAAAACACAGATGAGGGTGTACTGTGGATGCCTTATAACAGTGAAAGACTTATAAAAGAGCTTAATTGAAAAGAACTTGCAATATATAACATTTGTAAAACTTTGGTTGATTGTTCAATTACTTCTGTATGTTTCTTTTACCCTGACTATAATTCCTTGCCTGTCTCTCAGCCCATGTGCCTGTAGTCATCTCATGGAAATTAAAGACCTTACAATGCTTATATTTATAAATTACTCCTCTCCACTAAAATATAAGAGTTGACGGTAATATAGTGAAAGTGGAATATTTGCTGAGTAGGAGGTAAGCACACCTGAGAAGACAGAGGTGTGTGAGAGAGAATGAAAGGAAGGAAAAGAAAGAGGGTAAATATTAAAACAGCAGGAGCTGTTCTAAGAAAATCTGTGCAAGTTAAAGTCTGGAGGGGAAGAATCTCGAAAGTTAGAGTCTACTAGCTGTAGTTTTCTCATTTTCCATTACCAAGTTCAAACGTGAGGGAGCTTGCTGACTTCACCCTTGCTAGGTAAGGAACAGAACGGAGGGGCTGCAGAACATAAAGGCAACACGAAGCCATGGCAGTGGCACAGGGGATGCCTTTTCACTGCAGAGCAAAACCTTCATAGGCATAAACTGGCAAGAGTCTACCAACACTGGTTGAAACTCTGGCTCCTAGCAGCATTTTAGACTGCTTTTCATTCCCCATCCCTTATTCTAATATTACGGTTGCTCTGTGTGGTTTAAATGAATGAAAGAAAAAGTGCCTTCTAATAACAATGGGCCAAATGTAGATCTTACTCAGCCTTCACTTAGACAGAATTATTATTGGCATCGATGAAAGATTTCCTTGAGTCAGGAGCAAGTATGATTTGGCCAGATGACACGTAACACTTTTCACCTTCAAAGCGTTTTTCAGACATTACTTGATTAACCCCAGCCTAAATATATCTGCCTGAGAACTTCTAGGCACAGACTAGCACAGAAATAGGGATATTTCTGGTGAGAGGACACTACCTTAGCATGTCACAGATATGTGCCTCACCAACTCCTGCTTCAGCTGTCAGTACCTGACTACGTACTGCAGCTGGAGAGTGTATCATGTATTATAGAGCCCTCCACACAACGGTGTCATTTTGCTCCTGTCAGATCTCTTGCCAGTGTTGATAACCTCCAGCATTTAGAAGTGAGCAGAAAAGATCTTTTCTCTTCTACTCAACACAGAATAATGTTCTGCCCAAAATATCCAGAGCCCCTGCCTCATCCTCATCTCACTCACGAGCTATTTAACATCTCTTGCTATCTCTGACAACACCAGGCAGGACCAAGAGCAAGGTGCTCGTTAATAAAAGGTTTCACTCTTTTCATTCATTCATGTTTCCTCTGTTTAGTTAAGCCAGTGATACTGTTGAAGGAATAAAACAAACAAAACAAAAAAGCAAAAAGGAAAAA
>WKFP01015198.1:1134625-1267462 GCA_011057875.1 Pterocles orientalis | reverse complement strand
AAAAAAAAAGAAAAAAAAAGAGTAAATGTACAGGAATGAAAAGAGATTTTAGAAAGGAGGGAGGGCAGAAACCACGAGTAGTGATATTTGAAGAGAGGTGTGTGTTAGGGAAGCAATGAGCATAAGGAAGCCAGCCTGCCTGTTCCTCCCCCTTCCTAATCATAGCCTTTACTCACAGACAAAACTCCCTCCCTCTCTCATTCACTCACTCACTTTAGGCCAATCCGTCCTCTCTCTCTCTCCCCCTCTCTCTGTGTCTCTCTCCTACTCTGAGACAGTCAGAACTCTTCTCCCTGACAGCCACAAACATCTACAGCACTTATTGCATTCAGAGAGGGAACCTGCAAACAAAACTTCACAGAAAACTTTTGGTTCTTGTTCCAGAGAATTTGCTGAAGAGAAGGAAAAACAAACAAACAAACAAATCAAACCAGCCCCCCCAAAAAAAAACTGTGCGTGAAGGGGGAGGAAAAGCAGGGCCTTTTAAAAAGGGAATCACAACAACTTTTGCTGCCAGGATGCCTTTGCTTTGGAAGAGAGGATTTTTGTTGGTGCTTTGCTGGATTATAGTGAGGAGTTCCCCAACCCCAGGATCCGAGGGGCACAGTTCAGTCACTGACTGTCCATCATGTGCCCTCGCCACGCTCTCAAAGGATGTGCCCAGCTCACAGCCTGAGATGGTGGAAGCAGTAAAGAAGCACATACTGAACATGTTGCACTTGAGGGACAGACCTAATATCACCCAGCCGGTGCCCAAGGCAGCACTTTTAAATGCCATCAAGAAACTCCATGTGGGAAAGGTGGGAGAGGATGGTTATGTGGAAATAGAGGATGATGTTGGAAGAAGAGCCGAAATGAATGAAGTTGTGGAGCAAACCTCAGAAATCATCACTTTTGCAGAATCAGGTGAGTGCTTGAAAAACAAAACTGTAAAATAGCCTTTGTGCCAGAACTGCAATTAACTCGTTCTCTTCTCCTCAGCAATAATGTTTTCTGCAAGGTCGTAGGAGAGACTTTGGGGGAAGGCAGAAGGAAGAATGGGATGGGGAGAGAGGACTCTGAAGGAATTTGATTTTTCTGACTTAGCCTTGGCTACAGATTACACTTGCTAAGCACAGACAGGCACACAGGGAGGAAGCTCTCTAACCAATCTGGAGCAGAAAGTCAGGCTGCAGCGGGGTCCTCCAAACTGTGCCTGTGAAGCCAGAGTACTTGCAGTAAAGTACTGGATCAAGAGCTGATGGTGAAAGAAAAAGGGCTGAAGCCTTTTGGGGAGTTTATCAAGTCAGAAAGTGAGCTGCAAACTACTTGAGAAACAGCCCTTTCATGTAAAAAGTTACAGTGGAAGTTATAAAAGTGAATTAAGCTGCTGTAACTTTCAGAAGTGAGAGGGTTTTTTTTGGTTTGTGTTTCTTTATTTTTTTTTAATTTAACACAGCATCTTCAGTAATAAAGAGTTGCAGGGACTGTCAGATGACTTCAATAGAGCTGGAGAAGTCGCTGTAGCTGATCCTATTTGTAATGCAGAATTCTGCATACTGAAAAAAAGAAAAAAAAGATTCTGTTCCTAAAACGTTCCTGCCAAAAAAAATGCAACCTTGGTAGGGTATATTTTGAACTCTTTCACAGTTCTGTTTTCCCTAACTTTCATACAGTAAGAGCTCAGAATATAGACATTACTATTACTAAGTAATGGCTTAAAGACTCACATCAGCTGCCTATAGGAAACAGCTCTAAAGTTGTACTTTACTGTCCCGTTCCTACATGAATAGGACCAGAACCCATTTTAATTTAATGTATATGTGTGTGCATACATATCTGTTTGTATATGTGAGTATGTTTATACATGCATCAATAGCAGTATCTTTCTGTAACTCTATCATCTAACTAACAGCAACTTTTTATGATGGTGTCTAGCCAAAGCATTTTTCCTGTTGCCAAGAGGGTTTTAAAAGAATGTCATTGTTTTGTTTGGTACAGCATATGGTAGGCAAAGTATGCAAAGGAACTCCAAGCATTTTTGTTTAAAAGTTTGCTGCAGCAGTATAAACAATTAAGACAACACTCAGAGTTTCCAGTCCTGAAAACCTGTTGACTCAGATGTTCTGTTTGCAGGGAAGCCATGCACTAGAAGTGTGCATGCTTTTAAGAGCAGACATTCCTGCTAGCTGTCCGATTTCCAACTGTACAAGGAGCCCTTGCCTTCGGAGTCCTTGTCGATACACACATTATCAGTCCTTTCAGTATGAAAGCTCAGGCTTTTTGTTTTTTCCGTCCCCTCCACTTCAGAAAGCAGGCAGAAGGTGTCAGTTCCAGTGGTCATTAGAAGCAGGGCTGGCTCAATATTAGTTTCGAAATGAGTTTTTTAAAAGCAAGGAGATCTCTAAGCTATCTATGAGTCGGATTCCCCACCTGGTTTTCAGCAGCTCGCTCTGAGCACAGTGAAACACATATGGCATGAGCAGTGGTTTCTCTTCACTGTGTGAGTCCCAATCATTTGTAAACACATTATTGTCTCTCCTGAGCTCTGACACAAAAGAATTTGGAATTTGATATATGCCTACTCAGTACGACACCCTCCAACGGCGGCTCCGGAAGCCATTGGCTCTGGGGGTCACGTGAGAAGTGAAAATCGTGCCATTGCCCACACACTGGCCAATAGTCCGGCCACCGATCCTCCCCGCTACGAGCTACCCAACACTAACACGTCACTGCATTTGATTTACATAGCGCTGTCCTACCGCTGCTGGCCAAATTAATTTAGGAACACTTATGCTATGGAGTTGCGCAGCTGAAGGATGGGGGCATCCACTGTGTTCCCTGCTGCTTTTTCCACCTCCACCCTAAGCCCACCCTGGAAGCCGAGACAGGAGGGCTCTTTTTCTTGCCCTTTTTCCCATACCTGCCTAGGCTTTGATTTGGGAGGAGGGAGGAGCAATTAGCAACCTAGAAACAGAGTTTTAGGGAAATGACAACTCTGTGCAGTAATTTTGGACTGCTCAAACATATTTTTTTTGATCTATAGACATTCATATTTTGTGTCTTGCTAACATCAGAGGGTCTACAACACTTCACAGGTGCCAGTGCTGTAACAACTGAAGTAAACTCTACCTAGGATCTCTTCCATTCATGCACTAGCAGTATTGCATGTCAAATATTCAAGCAGTATTATTTTTAACTGTCGAGGAAAGTGAGGTTAAAAAGAAGGCAAGCGACACATTATATAGAAAGTGTGAGTTAAAGGAGGCAAGTGACACATCATATAGAGAGTATGAGTTAAAGGAGGCAGGTGACATGTCATATAGAAAGTATGACTTAAAAAGACAGGAACGTAATATAGCTGCATACAGTCCCCACTTTTCACTCTGTGGGAACCGGGAAGAGTAAGGATAAGTTTAAAACACCAAGCAGGAGAAAGAACATGTTCCTCTCACAGTGAGGTTAATGTTCTTCTTGCTTTCAATGCGAAACTCATTCTGTCTTGAAAGAGGGCAATAGGAAATCAATGAAAACGAATGGAAACATCTCACGTTGTATCAAATAAAGGTCTATGGAAAGACAAATAAGACTTTAGGCTTTCTGTTCCTTTGGGTACGATTTGACATAAACCAGCCATTCCCCCTGCCTTTCAGAAGCCACATTTACTACTTGCCTTCATAAAAAAGTAGTATTTCCATCTTTCATCAGCCGAATCCTCAGACATACAATGAAACGGAGTGAATGAACAAACAGTGCCCTGTGCACGTGGCTCTGGCTGGAGACTGCTATTTTCTAAAACAGACCAAAATTCAAATGAGAACAGGTTTCAGACAATTAGAGAGGAAACTGAATGCAGTGAGTTTGTCTGACACACAGGTGTAGTTATGTCCAGGAAATCAGCAAAATAGTTGGCAGGTAGTTTTCACAGCTAACAAATCCAGGCAGATCTTTGCAAAACTAATGACTGTGAGTATTGGGCAAAAGTTTACAAATGCACCCTACTGTCCTTTGGCACTCGTACAAGTAAAACATGAAAATGATTTTCTACTTGCATATCAAACTAAGATTACTAACCTCGATTAGTTCTGCTACGAGGGTAGCTGTGCCAGAGCTCTGAGGGTTACTTCAAGGTCTTAAAAATAGTCTTTTGAGGAGAGGGGTCATATAATTTCGTGACAAGGAAATCCAACAGGTTCTGTTACTGAGATACTCAATGCTCATAAAGTACGGTTGACTACTAACTCTTAAGTAGATAGCTTATTAGGCAGACCTGGGCTTTTGCCAAGTGAATTTGATCTTGGCAACTAAACTACCAATGAAATGGGTTGCTAACATCAGCCACCGAGAAAGTGATAGGAATTATTGGATGGAAATACTGAAATCCAAAGACATACTGTTAGGAGAACTGTCAGGAAAAAAAAAAAAAAAAAGAGAAGTCTGACAGCTATTTAGACCGCTTCTACCTTTTTGTATCATTCATACTGAATTCAAGGTGAACTGACTTGATTGTGGGATGTCTACTTTCACGTGCAGATCCATGTGCATACACACTCATGCCTTTTCCTAGGAAGATACCTACTCTCATACGGCCAGGCTGGCAGATCAGGAGGAAAAAAAAGAATGGGTCGCTTATGCCTCTTTAAATCATTTCATCAATATTTTTTGGAAAGCAAACGTATTTAATGGTACAGATACCCTTGCTGAACAGAGAATGGCCACGAGAGGGCACACTCCAAAGGCTTTTTGGTCCACGCAGGGCAACCTTCCTGCAAGCTCCTATTTTACCTAATTGGATCCTGAATCTCAGAGATCTTTATGCTTATCTGTAGCTTCTCTGAGTGGAGCTTTTGTTTCTCTCTTCTAGTTTATTTAAAAGGCAGAGAGATTCACTGAAGTGGAAGACTGCAAGTAAAATAATGCAGGAAGGAAACATGCAAAGGCAAAGAGGGAAAAGATAAACTGATAGATGCTAGGAGTTCTGGAAACCTAAAGAGATCAGAAATTATAATTATTATTTTTTACAAGATACTGAGAAATGTGACCGTGAATCATCATCTGAGCTGATTTTCTCACATCTTTTTTTAATGCAGTCTCCTTGGCTTTTAGAAAACAAGCCTATTTCCCCTTGATTTTTTTTTTTTTTCCCCCTGCTTTGGCATGCTGTATCAAAGATTTCAAGTTTAGCAAACGAAAGCAAGTTACTTCCAGAAGAAGAAAGCCATTCTGTATTAATCTGTTTCATTGTAACAAAACGTGAGAATTCAGGGAGGTTGGTTGATTTGAGAACAACTTGAAAAAGCGTAGAGGAATCTGAGAAGGTGGGGATCAGTTTAGAAAAAAAAAGATGCGAGAGAGAGGGAGAGAGAGAAATTACTGTCTGTGTCCATCTCTGTGTGTAGTCATGCATACAGTTTTGTATGCAAATGCAGCTGGGAATATCAGAATATGCATTTGCCTGCCTGTGTATATAAGTACATATATGTCCATACGTACGGGTATGCCAAGGCAGACACGCTTATATATCCATGTACCTGCAACACTGTCATAGAAACAGGTTCCTGCAGATCACTATGGGCATCCACGTGCCCCTCCTATGTGCAAGATGCATCTATGTGTAAATGATGCATGCTGAGGAGTTCTTGTATCTAGATATGTCTATATGGGTATGGAAAGGAAAACTCATTTAATGCAACGGAGCTTTGCAAGATTGATTTAGAATTGAAGCTTAGTCTGCTGGAAGCAATTGGAAGTTTTGCTATTCATTTCAGTGGGCTTGGGATTTGGGCCTTAGTGCATAGAAATTAAATATTTTAATGAAAACAGACTAGCAGCTTCTGGTCCGCTTAATTTTAGAATTTACAACAAATTATTAAAAGTATGTACAAAACCCCCTTTTCTCTTTTTCATAAAAGGCAAAGACTTAGTATTGCTTTTATCTTAAAATATGTTATTAGTGCAAGTGACCCTAAACTTTGCTTGACGTATTTTAGACATAAATGCAAAAGTCGAGTAACAAAAAAAACTTCAAACAAACACCTTTTTTGTTTCTAAATATTTAAAGCCATGTGGGGGAAGGGCTTTCAATTTGGAAAGAGCTCTAGGCTGTGGATGTAAAGTGCTTCCCTCCTGACAAAATAGCAGAGGAGAGTCAAGGTTCACCAGAACTGAATTATTTCACATTCTGAATGACCTTGTCCATGCCCCTTTGGGTTAGCTTTTCAATAAAGGGTATTTAAATAAGGTTTCTGCTGCATTTTCCCCCACGAATGCTTGGGGAATAGTTCTTTTTCCTTGTTTTCTTTTTTTTTGTTTCGTTTATTTTTGTCTTACAAGAAAAAAACTCCTTTTCCTGGCAGCAAAGGCTATGCGAACATAAAGATGAGGTGTTCATTATTTGTGTCATTAATTGCTCCTCCCTTTGTAAGAGGCAACAGTCAGGCAGTCAGGGAGCAGGAACGAAAGTACGCAACCTGGATGACCAGTCACATACGAGGGGTGATGAATAGTCAGAATAAATAGTTTGCCAGTGATCCATAGGCTGAAATGCTTTCACAGGAATGGCCACCGTCTAATCGCCGTAATAACACATTTGTAATAATCAGTCTGCCCAGGGGATAATTGCCAGACGATAACAGTGCTAAATTCTCTGAATAAATTCTATCTTGCAAACAATTCATCTAACTCTAGTGGTCACTCATTAGTAAACATTTTGAGCAATTATCTCTCAATAACCATGCTCTTCTCTTCACTCTCTTTGGAGGAACCTTTCTAGTAACCTATTTTTTTCTGTCTCCTGGGGAACGGAAATGAGAAGTGAAGAGAAGGATGCTTTTGAATGTAATTACAGATTGGCACGCAGTACAAATTCCCCCAAATCTAAACATAGGCAGTAGTAAAGTTAGCAACTAAAAAAGGAAAAAAAAAGCTTGCTTTGTATGGAAAAACAGTTCACTTACCGTATAACATAAAAACGGTTCAAAATCAAGCAGCAGTGAAGCATGGAAATTTAAAGTAACAGCACCTTCTCACACAGTGAACATTTTTCAAAGGAAAATTTAGATCCCGTGTATTAAGAGAAATTAAAAATAAGTCGTATTATAATGTCAGAAAGGATAATCACTTTCATTATGAAAAAACAAGCCATAATCATTTAACAACAGCATATGGTTTAAAAAAATCATTTTATGTATCTTAACTTTTTATTCAGAAAAAAGATCCTCTTAACTGTATAGCTTAGACCCTACCTAGTGTATGTATACAGCTTGAAATGAAAGGGCTCGATCTTGAATCCTGCTGCAAATTGCAAATAAATGAGCTTCGACTGCCAGGTTAGAGCCAGCGATACTGGAGGAAGGATCCTTAGCCTCAGAGGAACAGTGAACTGGAACTGCCGTGAGCCCAGCATGACCTACTCGATGCAGGGCTGTCCCCCCAGTCCCCCTGCGCCTGGGCCCACAGGGGCTCTGCCAGCCCCTCTGCACCCTCCTGCAACGTGCCCATCACCTAACGCTGTTTGGGAGCAGGTACGGAGCACAGAGATCCATGCGTGAGCCCTGAGTAGCCCTTCCAGAGGCAGAGAGCAGGGTACCTGTGGAGGCACCCCTCTGTTTGCATGTTCAGGTTTCTCTCCTAAAAAGGTGTGCGAGCACCGCTTGAAGAGAAAAACAGATACGAGCAAACTCTCATGCTATATATACTGATGCTACACTTTCTTTCCATTCAGTAACTCCTTCCATTAAACTTTTTACCATATATGCACTTTCTTAGGGCTTGTGTTTTTAACCATTTCTCACAGCATTTGCCGGTGTCGCTTGTGCTGCCGGACTGCTCCCTCGGCATCCTAGCCCTCTTCCTGAAGGGACTTTGCTCCGCGGTAAAGCAGAGAGGTGGCCTCTCCATGGAGAGAGGAAAAGCAATCAAAGGAGGCCCAAAGGAATCCCTCGTCTCCTTTTTTTTCAGCTGTTTTCTGCTGTGATAACAATCCAGGCTGTTGACATCGCCGTTTATATGAGCATGGAAGTGATGAAGGCATTACCACTGTTGGGCTGTGAGTCTTTCCACAGGAGTCAGGCAGGAGGAGCAGGATGATTAGAAATAGAAAAAAGACCCTTGCAAATCAACTGTGGCAGATGAAAAGGCAGGACAAGAGGATAAACAAAGTGTAATTATGGAAGTGATAGCATCCCCAACTTTCAGGAAGGTCTACTTTTTACTTTCAGTTAGATGAACGGTATATATTTCCAAAGCTCTGAACCAGGTCATTAACTCAGACCAAAAAGGAAAGTCTGCTAAATCCCTAAACAATATCTGGAGAAAATGAAATATAGCCTTTTTATTTTTGTCTCAGGACACTCGAAGAATTTATTTTATTGTAGCACCAAACCTTTTGGAAATAAAGATCCTGTTATAAAGTGAATGTGTAATCATAATAACCCAGATCCAGAGATCTCAATTCAGTTTTAGCACAGGTCAAACTTCGCTTCAAAATGAGCTTGTTTAAGCCTTCTGACCTTGTAAAGGCTGCAGGATTCATACAGTTTGTGCTGTGTGATTGTAACAAACTAATTGTGAATGTGGAGAGAATTCAGAAAAGCTTTGGGTTTTGCTAATGTGAAAGCACGCTTTTCATCCCCAACTTTATACCATTCTCAGTCTCCTTCTAAAAAGATCAGAGAAAGGGAAAGGTTTTTTTTCATGCTATAAAACCTCTTATTAACTACACAGGTTTGAGGACTCAGGATTTTGTTTCGTCCAGAAATACTAGGCTCATATAAGCTTCCTGCATCTTTTTTCTTTAGGATCTGAATTGACCATTCTTGTATGAAAATGTAGCTAACTACATCCAGAGAGACTGTTATTGTAGCTAACAACCTACAGGGAGGCTGTTATCCCTGGATAATGACATATCTTTGGCTATCTTGCTTAAGCTCTGTTTCCTCAAGTGAAGAAAAAGCGAGTACTTGGGTACTTTCACTGTAGTTTTCAAATGTTTTTAGCAATGAGGAAGCACTCAACTTTCAGGCAGACAGGAGCATATGAAAAACTAAGAGAGTTCTTGAGGTCCTGTTTCTTTCATGTGATATCTGTCAAAAAGCCTGGCTGCATTGCTACACTTCTGGCCAGTGCAGAAGCTAATATGAATATTTACTGTTGGCAGTATGTCACTTCATAACTATTTTCAACTCCCACTAGCATGGAAATAACAGAATGTGAAATATCCTGCACTAGCACTTAAGAGCACTAGGTTATTCTGTACTGCAGGGCTGTCTGGCTTTTCGTGGTCCACCTCAGGAACACAGAGTAAGTTTTGCACTTCCCAGCAATACATGCCCCCATTCCCTGCACCAGTCTGTGAGCTCTGGGGAAAGAGAGAAGCTGGGAAGAGGCTGCTGGTGTCAGAACAATTTCTGCAGCTTGGTCTAAACCACCTTTTATCCTCCAAGGTTTCCTTGGATAGTGACAGCTAGCAGAAGGGGTTGCATAGAGAGCAGTGGAGGTAGTAACCCACTCGTGGCAGGTCACCTGCCTTCAGGTCCCTCTGAAGCCCAAGTCCCTCTCAGAAAGGGTTTGTTGGGACTGTGACAAGGAAAGGGATAAGCTAAAGTCAGGAGCTTGCTTTAGAAGAGACAGCTGGGGGGAAATAAAGCCACAGGTTGGACGGATGGTCCTCGCAGGCCTGAGAAGATTTGATTCTCATAGAGAACACTATAAAATCCCTACATACCAACAACCAACCTCTTGGACCAGACTTCCTTTGGACTGGAGGAATGTCGTTGTACATCTCCTCATGATCTGAAATCCAGGCAGGGGTGGGATTAATGCCTAACGCCTGCCCTCTTCTCCAACACAGCTGGCTGCTTTGCCATTGTTTCGTTTCCAGAATGCAACAACAAAAAAATGTTGTTAGCTGGTATCAGTCATTACTGAATGAATCTTATTTTAAAAATAATAGAAAAACAGTAACTCTACCATGCCTCACAGTACTGGCCAGCTTGCTCTGTCTTTTCTACAAGCCACTTCCTTTTCTAAAGCAGAGTCCTAGTGCTTCATGTAGCTCCCTGAGATGAGAAATTAATGTAACTCACTCTGGAGACTGGCATCAGCAAAGTCTGTGAGAAGCAGTTAACAGAAACCATGTGTTTCCCTATCTCCATGACACTTAAAAGTCTGCAATTTCACACTCTCACTTAGAGGGAAAACAAAAACAAAACGCTGTGCCCTTTGACCACTCTAATTCAGAAGCATCTGTCTCTTTGACCTGGGAATGCCACCAGGGAAAGCTGGACGTGTCAGTGCCAGGACTCCAAGGAGAAGGAAAGCAACAGGTAGCTCAAAGGGCAGCACACCCTTCCCACAGACTTTAGAAACCAGGAACTCTTGAATTTGTGAGCAAATACAGGACCGATGTTTCCTGTGATTTTGCCCCACTTCTGTCTCACCTGAGAACGGGGGAGCAGAGGTGGCTGGGGAGCCTGTACCAGTGGAGTTCAGTGGCAATGGGAAGCAAGGAGGAGAGCCTTGCTGCCATGAGAGCAATTTTTCCTGTATGTGTCCAACCACTTCAGTTTTGATCACCTTTCACCCTTTTTAGGATGCAAAGTTCTGGTTCCCTGACAAGCAAAACCACTGTTCAGAGAATCAGGTCAACAACCGTGGGTAGCTCAAGAATAATATCAGTGACAAACTGACAATTATGAACACTGGTTCTCTCTCACTAAGGTCAGATGTTTGTACATTTCAAACCTGTGACCCCAGTCCATCCTGGCCTCCATGCCAAGAAAGAACAAAAGATGCCAACATGGCTTTTTCTTTTGTCAGGAAAAAAAAAAAAATACCTCTCAAAAAAAAAAAAAATACCACCACCACCACCCAGCTAATTCATTCTCTCTTAACTTTTTCATGCTCTAGTGATCAAATCATTAAACAGCCCTCATTATTCATTCCAACTTCTGCCAGGGATATGAGCTCTGTATCAGAAAAACACCCCCTCACCATCATAATCATCATCATGACATCTCAGCAAGTTGATACAATTATGCCAGAGAACCATCCCCATAATTATACAGTTCTTTAGCTCATTTCTCAGTGTATTCACCATTACTATAATCACAGCGAGTACAGTGTGTTAAATTAAGAACAGGATCTACAGCTAACATCCCACAGGATGAAGAGTCTGCCTTCTTTACAATATAACTCTGCAACCCTCTAAAAGCCGAGGCTCATATTTTAGCATTTCTTTGTTTTTGAAACAATTGACATTTACAACTCATTTTAAGATGCACATGAAGAATGGCATTTTACGGAGGGAGAAAGGGCAGACCTCGTTCCCACATAATTTCCAAAGTATTGCCAAAGAATTGGCAGGGCTGGAACTCACTCCCTAACTGTAGCTATTAGGCACAGATTTGTATGCGTATGGTGCATACAGTCATGCACTGTTGTCACAAAAGCATTTTTGCCTTTCAGCTAACAGTGATCACAAAGACAGCTTAGGCAAATGAACTCTTAGAAGCTAGTGGTGCTTATTTGCCATGAGGTGCTTTACATCGATGACTATATCATTACTATAACAAAATGATTTGGTTAAAATATGATAACAGAAAAACAACCAGAAAAGAAATCCTTTTCTAAAGAGAGAACCTTTACAAGACACAAACTGAGGAAGGGGTGAGGTGCAGGAAAATTAGGACAGAAGAATCATAAAAATTGAAAGAGAGAAGTAGGAAACCTAGGGAACTTCATGCCTGTGTGACAGTAACAGAATTCTCTTTCAACAGAATGTAAGCAGACACACTAACAAGTTCTTCCTGTCTGTTTCCATTTACCAAATCAGGCACAGCCAAGAAAATGTTGCACTTTGAGATTTCCAAGGAAGGCAGTGAATTATCGGTGGTGGAACATGCTGAAGTGTGGCTCTTCCTGAAGGTCTCCAAGGCCAACCGGAGCAGGACAAAAGTCACCATCCGCCTGTTTCAACAGCAGCGGCAGCCAAAAGGCAACTCTGAAGGAGCAGAAGATATGGAGGATGGGGGGCTGAAAGGTGAAAGGAGTGAGACTTTGATTTCAGAAAAAGCAGTGGACACCCGTAAGAGCACTTGGCACATCTTTCCTGTCTCCAGCAGTGTACAGAGACTCCTGGACCAAGGCAAGAGCTCTTTGGACGTGCGGATTGCCTGTGACCTGTGCCAAGAGACCGGAGCCAGCCTTGTGTTACTGGGCAAGAAAAAGAAAAAGGAAGATGACGGCGAAGGGAAAGAAAAGGAAGCCGGAGAATTCACAGAAGAGGAGAAGGAACAATCACATCGGCCCTTCCTGATGATGCTTGCCCGACACTCAGAGGACCGCCAGCACAGGCGGCGGAGACGAGGCCTGGAGTGTGATGGCAAAGTCAACATCTGCTGCAAGAAGCAGTTCTTTGTCAGCTTCAAGGACATAGGATGGAGTGACTGGATCATTGCACCTACAGGTTATCACGCCAACTACTGTGAAGGAGAGTGCCCCAGCCATATAGCAGGCACATCTGGTTCCTCATTATCTTTCCATTCCACTGTCATCAACCATTACCGCATGCGGGGCCATAGCCCCTTTGCCAACCTCAAGTCATGTTGTGTGCCCACAAAGCTGCGGCCCATGTCCATGCTCT
Organism: Pterocles orientalis; assembly: GCA_011057875.1. Taxonomy (NCBI): domain Eukaryota; kingdom Metazoa; phylum Chordata; class Aves; order Pterocliformes; family Pteroclidae; genus Pterocles; species Pterocles orientalis. Next base: position 1,254,840 of record WKFP01015198.1, on the reverse strand, counting down.
ACTACGATGATGGCCAGAACATCATTAAGAAAGACATACAGAATATGATCGTGGAGGAGTGTGGCTGTTCATAGACACATTTGTGTGCAAGACCCTTCTCATTGAGAAGAAAATGTATCAAAAGCCCAAGAAGAGGAAAGACTGGATATGGTATAAACTTTTTCTGAATGAAAAAATCACCGGAAATAAAAGCAAAAACAAAAGAGAGAGAGAAAAGAGGGGGAAAAAAAAAAAAGAAAAAGAAAAAAGACTTATGGAGGATCAGAAAAGACTTCAGCTATAAAATGGAAGAAAGCTTCACAAACCTGGGCTTGAATGAGATACATCTGAATGGCGGTATGGGTTGGGGATTTCCCCTTCCTTTCAGTATGCTCCTTATCTTATCACATAGTATATTAAACTTTAGTTATTACTAGGGGAGTTACGTTCCCTCCCTTAGTTACCCATCAATTCAAGCCGTGGTAGCAGCTCATCTAACCTGCAGCAATTTGGACTAAGTCCAAAATGTCATTGAAATTCCTTGAAAAGCCATGTGTATGAACACTACATTCACTGGCACTTTCCCCCCAAATTTACTGAGGAACTGAGTAGGTGTGTAGTGTTTGTGTGTATATATATATGGCTGTGTATTTATATACATATCTCTATACATACAGGCACTATACACATACATGTATTTAACATTGGTAAAGGGACAACATTGTGCAGGTGCATCTTCTGCACTACATTTACAAAAAAAAAGAAAAATGAAAAAAGAAAAGTGAAGAAAAAACAGAATAAAAAAAGAATGAATGAAAGAATAAAAGTTACATTTTGTAAAGGTGCTTACAACGTTAGAACTATGCAACCTAGTTGGTTTGAAACTGTTTACCTGCACGAGAAAGAAAAAAAAAAACCAGAAAGACTTTTTTTTAAATGGAAGTAACTTGTTTTAAAAAAATTTCTTCAGTGAGAGATACTTGAAAGGAACATGTTTGTCCAGTTACTGGAGCCAAACATTTCTATATTTTGTAAAAAAAATTTTTAATCGTTTACTATTTGCACTACAATGGTGTCTGACCTGTCTAATCCTTATTTAACAAATATTTGCAAGGGAGGGTGGTTGGGTGTGGGAGGGGTTGAGAGCTGCACTTATTGTGAGCTATACAAGAACTGCTACAGCACACAAAATAGCTATTTTTATTATTATAATAATTATTATTATTTTGTACCTTAAAATGAATAGACACATACACCAAAGACATTTGTGCGAGCCTCTAAAAAGTCTGTTTGTGGTTGGTACCATTCACCTGTAATAAGTTAGGGTGTGAACTAAGGGTAAGTGGGTTGATTACATTCAGGCTAGAATATCTGTTAACCAGTTAAATTCAAACAGTGCCCTCAACAGAAAATTGCCGTTTGAAGTAAGCCCAGAAAAGCCTTGGGATTTGGATCCAAGGTGCTCGGATCTGGGGTCCATCTAAACATAACTGTACTTACTCTTTTGCATGTACAACACTAAGACTTGTCCCTGATGTGCAGCAACTGTGCGCTGTTGGGAAACAACTTTTTACAAGGGATATACATATATATATGTATATATTTCTGTATGTATATATGTATGTATAGACAAGGTATAAGCACTTCTGGCTTCACTTTAATGTTCTTAAAGCAATGAATGTTTGTGTGCAAAGCACAGGATGTTAAAAAGACTGTTTGTACTACCAAGTGGGAGGCTACACGTTTAAAACGGCATTTGTGTGAGAGAAACCTCAAGTGCTGGTGTACACTTAGAAAGTCTGGATGAAAAATTGCAAGCAGCTTCGGGTCCTGCCCACTATCGCCCCTGCAAATACACAGAAAATGGCAGTTGTGGTAGAATTTCTGCTTGAAATGCAGTCTTCGGTGAAAGACCAGATGTCTCAACCACCACCCTCTAGCACGACAGCTCTTAATGGGTTTGCACGTTACCTGTAAGACCTAATTTTCAGTGTCAACACCTAACCTGAAAGGTCCAACCCGTAGGGCATAGGTAGATAGGTTTTTTTTAAAAAAAAAATTCTATCGCTGTCATATTTAAAAGAATGTTAAAGTTACAACATTTGTCTTTGGGTAGGGGGGACATGAACAGAGGGAACAGGAGAAATCTTTAGGCCCTGTTTACACTGAGTTTGATAACCCTGAGCCTGAAGCTTCAGACTCTCACAGGTTTGCAGGACCAAGCCCCTGTTAGCTGGCTTCTGACAAGATAGGCTTCAAAATGCCTCTCAAAGAAAGAAGCACTAACATGGCTCCCCACCTTGCTGAGAGCACAGTCTATAAAAATAAAAAAAAATAAATAAAAATTAATTTTAAAAAAATAGCACAATTTAACCCGGTCACATTGGCTAGGGATAGCGTGTTAGCACCTTCATGGCGAGAACCATGTTTGAACAGTGTAATCAGGGCCTTCATTTTTTTGTCAGCCAAAACTGTTTGTGTGTGCGTGTGTGTGTGTTCTCTGTGTGTGCACATGAGCGCCTGTCTGCGTTTGTACGTATCGATAGAGATTTAAAAAAAAAAAAAAAGAAAAAAAAAGGAAAAAATATGAAAAGGAAAAAAAAAAGCCCTTTCCTCCGTTGAATAGATATCAACATACATGCTTATAGCTAAGTTTTCTATCTAATTTATTCCACAGTATTTAGATTGCATAGTACAGCTAATGGGTTATACATTTATGTACTTTTTATATGATGCATTTTTTTACAGACTTGTTTGCAATTTGCAAAAAAAAAATTAAAAATAACTATAACAATTGGGTAAACACTAAATTTGTCACTAAAGTATTCTGTAAAATATCAAGGCTTTCTGATTTAAATTATTTGTGGAAGTTTGTGGGGGTTTTTTGTGTTTTCTTCCTGGGGAAAGGGAGGGATACCAAATGTTAGCAGGAAAATTAAAAAACAAACAAATAAAACAAAAAAAAAAAGATGCACAGCTAATTTATCTTTATAATGTCAACAAACCAAAATCCTGGCCCTGCTTCATTTGAAGCAAGTGGGAGAATTACTGTTGATTTTTCTAGAAGTAGAGCCAGGCTCTGGAACAGCAGAAGCAGGGACATGGTCTGTGACAGCTGTTGAGGACAGTACCTTTTATTTCACCAGGGTTTAGACCTGGCTTTAAAAACAGGTGCCCATTGTCCCACAACCCCTACTCATGTCAACAGGCTGGTCTCCTTCCAAGAGTAGTAAAACTACCTACACGAGTAGAGGTAAACCAGGGTGAACCAGAGGCTCCTTTTGCTGTGGCAGCATGGAGGGAAAGAAAGGATTTTGAACAAATAGCACCATATCTGACATTGTTTAATTCAATTATTTAAACCAGGCTGCTTGCATTATGATTGGTCTCTGAATGTAGTGGCAAGGGAAGCAGGTGAAATGGCTCAGGTTAGTAAAAATTATTCTCAAGTGGGATTAATTAGCAAGCATTGGAGACCTGAAATCCCAGCACCTCTCCCTGAATGGCAATGGCAAAACTCCCAATATCTGCAAGCAGATTTTAGGCTCACAGTTTTTCTGGCCAAAGCAGAAATAGCCTCTGAAAAGAAGCCTGATGCTGAGTTCGATACCAGCTTTTATGTGGTGAACAGGGACTGGCCCTGGAAAACATAAAACTAGCCTGAGACAACTTCCAAGTGAGGAAAGAAAATTGGATTTTAAAAGTGGTAAGCACATTTCATGATAGATTCACCAAAAACAGAAGAAGGTTTTCAGATCATAAAGTGACTGTTCCTAAGCCCTGCTTTTTGGCTTTCAGTTGTTTGTGTATACTAGTCACAAACTTCAAGGTTCCTCCCTCCAATCTCTAGATTCAGTCATGGGGTTTTGATTTGTGGTCAGAGTTATTTAAAGTAGGGGGAAATGAAAAACTATGTGATAAAATAAAATAAGAAATCGGGATGTTAATCAAGACTGACTGATTCCAGCAAAATACCCCACCCCCCGATAATTTGATTTAATTAAATCTGCATGTACTTAAAATAGCATTAGAAATTGTTACCATATTTAAACAGTTGTTCAAGGGCATGCAGTCTCAAAAATTACTTCTCCTTTCAGGTATGACTATACCAAAAAGAAAAAAAAAAAAGAGGCTTTTAACTACTAACACATTCCTTTCCATATAACATAGTTCCTGTTTATATTGAAAATGTATTTTCAGTATATATTTAATCACAGAAATGTATTTGTTTAGTACCTCCACAATCTTCTTGCTTCACAGTTGACCACATTTGGTTGTCTTCCCCCCTCTCCATGTCAGATGCCCAATGGATACAAGGCCTAAGAAACTGGCAGCTGTATACATTAAGAAGTTTCTTTGGGAGGGCTGAATGTATTTGTATTCTTGGGGTTTAGCAAAGGAAATGCTTACAGATGCTTATAATTATTGTGCACTCATATGTCACAGTGGAATACTGATCTAGGGCTCGAAACTGTAGAACTGAATGGAGTGGGAGTTTTGTCATTGGCTTCAATAGAAAGTCTCTTACTAAATCATTGCAAAGTAGGACTCCTTTATATATACCTGCTTTTTTGTTTGTTTTTAGTTGAGATTTAAGCCATCAAGTTAATTTAACTGTGACACCACAAGGCCACATAGAGACTAGCAGCAATATGTCTGAGGTAGAGAAGTTTAGGCATCTGTAAAGTCTACCTGCAAAATCACAATTTTTATGGACTGTAGTTACTCATTTGGAATAGTGCCTTACTCTGTAAGCAATGCTGTCGATTTCAGAGGGTCTCCTTTCCTAGAAAGTTACCAGTCAGCATCAATAAAGTGAGTGAAATCTATTTCTGGAGTATAGGTAGAAGAGATGTGATGGAAACAGTTAAGTTCTTTAAGTTAAACCTCATGTCAAGAGTGTGCATCAGTATAAGAATCAGATGCTAATCACTTTCCCTACGCTGAAAACAGCTTTACCCCACATCTGCTCTCACTGCATTACATGTGGAGTAAAAAGGTTTTCAGTACGAGTAAATAAAATCATAATTGGACCTTTTGTGAACAACTATAAGCAACATTTTCATGGGCAGAAACAAACAACATTTCTGGGTTATATAGCTATTTATTTTTTGAGAGATACTGAATCTGTGTTAATTCTCAATGGGTTTCTTTGTATTTAAATACCTTCAAAACCAATACATTGACGATGGGTTGAGGATATATATATGTATGTATATATACATATTATATATATATCTACAGTATATATATATACACACAACTATATATATATGTATATACATATATATATAAATTATGAAAGCCAAGATATTATGAAGCCTATTTTGTTTTTATCATTTTGTGTTTTGTTGTTGATATTATTATTATTGTTATTATTATTATTATTTTGCATACTACATGCAGTGCTTTAACCAATGTCTGTTTGGCTAATGTAATTAAAGTTGTTAATTTATATGAGTACATTTCAACTATGTCAATGGTTTCTTAATATTTATTGTGTAGAAGGACTGGTATTTTTTTTATTTACATTATGTTTAAAGAGGTAACAGTTTGATATGTTCTCATTTGTTTATATTAGAAGTTATTTATTTTCATGGCATTCCGTCTGGTATTTTGATATTTGGAAGGCATGCTACCTATACTTTGTACAGTTAGTGGGCAGTATTCAGCAGCTCCCAGTAGATTTTTAGACCCTGTGTTAAATAAAAGACCTGTTTGGGATTTTTATTTTAGATCTTTCTTATTGGTTTGCCAGGACCACTCAGTGCACTTATTGCCAGACACTCTGCCTGCGTGACCAATTTATTCCTACTGTATTTACCCAGGACAGAGGACCAAAACCACCTCTGGTGTAAGTCCAGTGACTTCAGTGAAGTTATACCAGAGATGTATTTGGCTCACAGAGAAAATGCTTGTTCAAACTAATGTAAAGGCAGAAGAAGGAAAGAAAAAAGAAAGAAAGTCTTTGCATTTGGAAAGGGATCTCAACGTGTTAAAAATGTTTGGGTCAGCTATTTTATTTTACTTTGTTCTTTTTTGTTATTTTGCTCTTTCCTATAAAACAACAGCAACAACACAAGTGAAATAAATAAAGGGAGTTTCACCAAGCATTGTGTAATTGTCCCTTAATATGCATTCCTGGGTGGGAAATTCACGGGATCTGGGGAAATAATAGAAAAAATTTAAGCTTAGAGGTGAAACATGTGGGTGACTCCTTGGATCGAACGCTGATACCTTTCTCTTTGGTGTGCATCTGCTAAATGGACATTCAAATTCATGGCCCTACATATAACGGAATTCCAGGTTGTTCCCTTTTCCTCATGAAACGCACCGAGTACAAACACTAAGCCAACTACAACTTCCTTTTATCTGCAGGCTGTTAGGTCTTCAACTACCATCACCACAATTCCCTTGAATAACCCAGAATTAGATGCTTACACAGATAAAAGGAGGATTTGTATTACTGAGACAAAATTGCAAGACTCTCAGTACACATGCACTAGTTTATAAATTGGTTAGTAGTCAGATGAAGTGATCAAAGAAGCCTGATCACAGGCAGCTTAGCCCTGGCCTGAGTGAGAAATTATCTGAATCCCCTCATATTTGAAAGCAAAGTGAACTTATGAAGGGTTTTCACCAGTCGTTGCATTCCTATGGTGATAAATGGACTCCTGCAACATTCCACTGGGGTGAGAATCAGGGAACAAGAATTCTGAGGTTGATTTTTAAATGGATTATTTGCACGGTGCTCAAGCATAGGCCACCGTGGCTGTAAGTAGGCTTTTTAATAATCAGGCACTGAAAGCTTTTCTACAAAGGCTGGAGAAGTGAATTGCTTTCCTCTTATTGAGAGTAAGTTTACAACAAACCAATGCAATCAGAGCTAGAGAAAGCCTTTGTTTTGGATGTAATTAAGACATGATTGAATATTTGCTTTCTTTCCTTTGTTACAATCACTATTATTATTATTGCCAGCAAGGACAAATCCAGCTGGATTTGGAAGTTGCTCTAAAGGAATAAAATCGTAAGGGCTACTTGATTCCAACTATTCCTAGTTCTACTGTATTAACCTGGTATAAGTGAAGCTTCCACTTCAGTTGTAAAATGGGGAGTGATCCTTTCTCTGGCATGGCATAAAACGCAGTACTGGATGGTGCAATCCACTTTTTTTTCCCCATTTTCTCCAGCCGTTTGATTTTCTTTTTATTTTAAGAACGCTATTGAAAACTGTTGCTATTGTACAGGGTTGCTGAAATGCTGCGTCTGAAAACAACAGTGGAGAACTGAGAGCTGCCTTTTGCATGAGCAGAACAATCCGCTAAACCCGAAAAAAAACCTGTCCTAAAAAAAGTAGATCAAGCTAATAGTATACAGACAAGGTCAGCTGACACCAAATGATTTTGCGAAACAGATACACAGATAGTGTCTGCTTGGTGTGGATTTCCTGCCTTAGAGGAACATCATCACACTGCTGCTTGGGCTACTGAGTCACTGGGCTAGTTTCAGTGTATATCTTGATTCTTTCCATGCTTGTCACAAGGCTAACAGAGTCTGTGATTTGGTAGCCTCAACAGCTGCCCTCAGTGATCCCTTTCTTACTTAAGTTTGTCTGTCTCCCTGAAATATAGCCATTGACTGATTTCAAGTACTGCCTAGGGCTCAGAGTGACTTTCCTCCCTTGTGCTGCTAGTAGAAATATAGCACAGTGATCAAACCCATGGCTTGCAAACACCGGCTACTCAGCTTCTATGACCTCTGCACGTTTCATGATTTCTAAAGAGTTATATTGCGTACTGTCACTACTTGATCACATCTCTGCTGTCTAATATTGCTTCTCTTCAGCTTGGCTAGAATTGCATTGACTGTGCAGAAAATCATCAGCTGCTAGAGCATCCCAAATCCTCTCTGCAGGATAAAGTTAAATGAACAGTGACATTTCCCCTCCCACAGGCAGCAACTCCAAGCACCTGAAGTGAAAGGGTTGGGAGAAAGGTCCACATGAGTAGACGCCATTTATTTAAGTATCTTTGTCTTAAGAGAATCATAGAATCATTAATGTTGAGAAAGACCTCAAGGATCATCAAGTCCAACCCAACACCACCTAACTCACAAAACCATGTCCCTAAGCACCACATCTACATGTTTCTTGAACACCTCCAGGGATGGCGACTCCACCACTTCCTTGGGCAGCCTGTTCTAATGCCTCATCACTCTTGCAGTGAAGAAATTTTTTCTAATATCCAGCCTGAATCTCCCCTGGTGCAACTTGAGGCCATTTCCTCTTGTCCCATCACTTGTTACTTTAGAGAAGAGGCCAGCACCCACCTCACTGCACCCTCCTTTCAGGTAGTTATAGAGAGATCTCCTCTCAGCCTCAGTTTATGGACACAGTGGCAAATTCAATGTACATGTTACGACACCACATCAGGAAGCAGCATAACAATTACTTAGTATGTCTGGCTCATCCAGTCTCTATTGCATAAGAAAGTCACTCTGTTTCTGAGAACATAGAAATGTGTATCACCAGAGTTATGGCCTCCAGAATTTCATATAACAGCAGACAAAAACAACATAGCAGCTTTATTCAAACAAGAAAAACATTCAGAGGAAAGTTGGCAAGAGATACTAGCAGAGGTCCCTAGAGGGGCTCTTGAGCAGACTGCTCCTCCACAACTTACGCACACACAGGAATGCCTCTCACGGCTGCGTTAGGATGCAGTTATAGGCCTGGGCTTGATCCTAATGAAGTCAGCAGGGTATTACAGACCTGGATAGCTTAACTGAAAGTAAAATGAAGTCCTATTTTTCAAGAAAGATCACTGAGTATAAAAAGGCAAAATATTAAGATGGTAGATGATGCAGGCACTCTAATGAACTGCATATGAGAGCGACCAGAGTTGAATGTCTTTGAAAAACATGAAGATAATCTGAATCAGGGCTGAAGCAGAAAAATCTCCAGTTACAGAATGCAATTTCACAGGGTCTTTCTATATGAGGAGACCATTCAAAGGTCTAAATCTTAGCTCTCAGCTGAGCTGTGTGTCTTCTAATTCACTGACACAGCCCTTCCCAGGGTCATGCCAGCGTCAGAAATGGGACAATGCAGGAAGAAAACACAGCACCGCTTTCAGAGATCAGACACTCACTGCTTTTTCCACCCTGAGTGTGTACAGAGGCCACGAATTTATCTAAAGACTGGGCAGACAGATTGGTTAACAAGTGACAAATCAAACTATTTCTTTCTTTTTTTTTTTTTTTTGGAAATTTCTAGCACATGACACAACCCTCAGAAGCAATTCAGGCCTGTCTCAGCACTGGCAAGTTACCTTAGCATGAATCAGGTTTAAATTTGTCATGCTTTCAAATGCATACCTTTTTGTGCAAATCCTACTCCTTTCTCACGCTTGCAGTGGACACCCTTGGTCATTTGTACACAGCTGTTGTGGCGAAATTGGCTCTAGGTTTAGTCTTCGGGCTTCACTTCTCCATTTGTATTTCCATCGCCTAAGAAAATACTCTCAGGCACAAGAGCTTTATGCCACCCCCACATGTCTGGGCAGGAAGGAGAGATCAGATAAATAAGTTGATTGTGTCAACAAATAGGAGACATTCTCTACAAATTGAAATTCCAGGTCCAAACAGGAGAAGCCCAGTACTAGACCTGCCCTGCCAGTGACCCAGCCCAGGTATCGAGAGGGTCTGCAGCACATGGGAAGAGCAGAGGGGCCGCAGGGAGAGGAAATGGAGCAATGGGGGAGTGCTTTCAATTACTCCCATGTGGTAGCTGTCCCATCAGGTCATGATGCAGAGATTAAATTTTTTACCATCTTGAATGACCTCTCCAGGGAGCAGCTAGGCAGGGAATCCACAAGTGAAGAAGTAAACTGCTACAACAGAACCTGGCTTGAGAATCTATTATCAAAATATTGTTCTGAAACAGTAACTGTGCCATGCTTAGGTTTGTTACAGCAGGAAGGTGAGTTGTACCTGTCCAGCTTTCTATCTACCTACCTCCACTACAGCAGAGTGTGTTTTCAGAAGGAGAAAATGCAAAAATCTATGGAAACTTCAAGAAACTAAAAGGGACAAGTGAAAGGGTAACATATCTCAAAGCAGCCTGCAGACTACTTAAGGATACTGTATTAGAGGCACGGTACTGAAAAAGACCCCAAGAGTCGGTATGATGGGTCAGCAGGATAAAGTCTTATTTCAGTGAGAAAAATAGAAAAGATCAGAAATGTCAGCAAGTTAATTCTAAAAACATATTACAGAAGGTTAGAAAAGAATCTGAGTACCCTGTAAAATCTATAATATACATATAGAAAGGAAAACACACTGATATAGTCAGCTTGGATTTTCCAGGAGGAATTTATAGAAACCCCACTAACTTTTCCTAAAGAAATCAACCCACCATGGGATAAAGAAGGCAGTACACATATAACTAATAGTTTTAATTAAAAGAGATTAAAGAAGTTGAAAGATGTTATTAGTGTCTGGCTCTGCATTAGGGTCTGTGCTATGAGCACGGAAATCTGATCAGTGGATGAAAAGTCGGATGACAAACTCTCCCAACAATTCTAAGTTAATCAAAATAGCAAAGACATGGGCTGGTGACAGAATTGCAGAAGTACTTCACAAAATAATGAGAGAGTAACTGAAAATCAGTACTGATAACCATAAAGTATCAGAAGTAACACAGGAATCGTGTAGGAGAAAACAATCCTGACTTCACTTGCATAGAAGTGAGCTGCCCCTTGGGAAGCTTGAGCATTATACTGAACAGCTAATGTTTGTTATAGTTGTGTTATTAGCTGACAACAATGTCAGCTAAATGCTCAACAGCAGTAAGAAAAGCAAGCTGAACATTAGGGATTTCTAGGCAAGACAAGGTTTGTTGCTTATTAGACTGGTCGGTATAGATGGAAAATGCAAACATGGTTTTGGGTATTGAAAGAGAACGGTAGATTTCAGGGTAAAACTCTCATTAGAAACCTGAAAACAGAAGTTAGGTCCCACTTTTGCTTTCTCTCCTCCAGGCTGAGAAACTCTCCTCATACAATTTCCTTAGAGGGACAGACAACGGTAAGGAAAGTAAGACATAATTTTTTGGTCATCGTGTTTCTGAATGGAAAAGCTCATTGCTGATTCTCCATCAGTTGTGTCACTTTTACCTCAGTATAATACCACACTCTGTCTTGTAGAACAACACAGAGGATCAGGTCATGAGCAGACGCTGATCCTGTGTATACAGAGAGAATTTTCTCAGCACCACAAGACAAAAATACAGTTATGCTGCAGCTTAGCTATCCTCCTGATGCAGCCAGTTGTTGGTAGTTGGCTGCTTTTTTTTTAAGTATAAGATCCCTTCCTGCTAAAGAACAAAACTGTATTATCCCCATGGCAGAGCAGCTACAGTCTGTGATGATTATCTCTGCACTTTCTTCAAAGGCCTGTCACGACTTACTTCCAGCTCAAGTTCAAGTCCTCCTTGCTGTTTCAATAGCACGAGCCATATGTATCCCTGGGGAGATAGACCGACGGGCAAATCAGCTTAGGAGTGGCCAGGTTTGCCTCACTGCATTCGTGCAAGAGCAACAGAGATTATGTTGTTTGCATTATTATTACAAGCCTACACTATCTCAACAGAAAATGAAAGGGACAGGGGAAGGGGGGGGGGGAAGCAAGGCAAGCTAAAGCAAAGATGAGGCTAAAACCAAAACTAAAATAGTCTTCATACTATTTCCTCAGAAACATAATTTTTGTCAAGAGGTTTTCTTAATAGGGAAAAGGAGGGAATGTAGAATGAAAAGGAGAAGTAGATGTAACTTCAAAGATAGGAACACACCGGTGGGTAATAAATGTTTATAAAATGAGACATGCATCAGCCTGCCACACACGCTTTCTACAAAATGATATATGGATGAGTAAAGTGTGATAAAGAAATGCAGAGTAAAGTAACACAGGGCCTAAATTTAGACACATGTAGATTTTTCCAAATGTTGCATTTTCAAGTATATTAAAAAAAAAAACGAGGGAGGGGAAAGATGAAGGGTTTTTCTTTTTTTTTTTTTCAAACTAAACACAACTGTTTCACATCTTCATTTTTTCTTTGTTTCTTCCCTTTTTTTAATTTCCCTCAACTTCCAGCCTTTGTTCCTTTGTCTTATAACACGTTGTTATTCTCAATATGACAAAAGTTGTTCTTTTAATGCCAAAATGTTTGATATATTTTATAAAAGAAAATGAAAGACAGACCTTTGACTGCAAGGAGATGGGGAAGATTGTTTTGTGCCATAATGTGCTACATCCACCCTTCTCAGTTAACCTTTTCCCCAGCCAACTGCTGCCTGTGCACCCTTAGCAACCCATTTCCTGCCCAAGCAGCTGAACGGATCACTACTTCTGCAAAACTGAGAGGTACTGCCTTAAATTTCTTAGACATTCCTTTGAGATCAAATTAAGGCTTTCCTGGTACATTTAATAGAATGGTGACAAGATCTTTGTGCTAAAAGTGTTATGCCTCAAACCTCGCCCCCAGATAATGACCTCAAGTGGGTCTATGTGTGTATCTGGTAAGAGTAGCCAAGTTTTATTGTTATTAATACTCGTTATTCCTGCCATTCTAACACAAAGGCTCAGCTGCATTTTATTCTGTGGGGTATGTTTTCCTTGAATAACGTGATTCTTCAGACCTGTGACATGCTCACGCGATGCCAAGGGCCTGGCAGTATCACCAAGGACAGGATTTGAAGAAGACAGGGTGGTACAAGCAGGCAGAGACTTTATAGTGTGAGATGGCCAACACCAGCTGCAGAATCTGAGGATGATGTGTCAATAGCTGGAATTAAAACACCCTGTGCATTTTTGCAGGGCTAGGTGTTAGGAAAGACAGCTTTTAAACTTATAAAAATGAGCACTTCTGCAACAGAAACAACTGTCAGACAAATATAGAACCCTGAAATGTCATTTTTACGCTTTTTTTTCAAAGTAATACTACAATTTAAAGTACAGTAGAACATAATGACAGTTTCAAAGAGAAAAAGAACAGATTTGCTTTTAAAGACTAGGTATAGGAGAAGTGAGTCAGACCCGATATCAGGGACACCAGAAGTTTTGAGTTACTGCATTAAGATTATTTCTGATGTAGGCAAGTATAACTCAAATAAGGATCTAGCAAACTCTGGAATAAACAAAGGCAGAAATATCTTTCATTATGGAGATCTTGAAGACCGTCACAAAAAAAGGTACATAAAGCAAAAAGGTACATAAGTACACGTACAGTCCTCCCCGAATATCTTTCTGGCATCTGCGCCCAAGCCCAGGTACTTTCAGACAGCAGAGAAACAGAGGGAGTACAACTCGGTTCTGTCTGGAGAAGAAATTCCCTAATTTTGGATTGCTGCAAGGATGTTCAGGGTGTTACTGAAGAAAACTCTGAAGTGGAAGGAGCACATAAAGCTGCTTCTCAGGCTGATCCTGGCAATGCTTCTCTGTACAGTTATCAGGCAAGAGAGTAAAGAGGCAGGAGGTCAGAGAATTATTGTAAGAGACAGCAAGCAGAACAAGACAGACTTTGAAGACCAAGTAAAAATTCCAGTCTGGAGCTGAAATTGCATAAACTTTATATTTAGTTAGTTAGATGCAAAATTATATGTCGCTCTCTGTCTTGCCTTTGTAAACCAGGTGGCTATGGTCTTTCCCTCAAAGGAAGCCCTGTATCTGCTAAGGCAGTTGTTGAAAAGTAAAGGATTTGGTGTTTTAGTGATTCATGCAAAGCTGGAAGGACACAGAATCAAAGCATAGATTGTCACTGAAAGATAGAAAACAGGTAGAAACATTCTCTTTTGGGTTTACTTGGCCAAACTGATATATAACATATAAGTAATAATAAAAAAAAAGATGTCTCAGTAAAACCGTTATATAGAATAACAATTTCACCTAATAATAATTCCTTAGGATTATGAGTATTTGGCAAAATTTGCCTGGTTTTGGAACATTTTTGTATGATTTAGCATAAAAGACGAAATAGTAAAGATGGCAGCTTTGATCCATGCGTGCTGCACAGCTATTCCAAAAAGGAAAGACAAACAAAGAAGTACAGCCTGCTTCCATTTGACTGCACTGCTTCAATTTCCGATATCATACGCCTGTCTATAATTGGGCAAAATAATCTTTCTGTAGTCATCAGGAATCACTTCTTTCTATTGCAGTTAGTAAAGCTGTTACACTTCACAAGAAAATAAGCTCTTTGCCTTTCCAATTTATGTACACTCACTGAACCTTCTACTCTAACCATGTTTAAAACAAAATACAAAGCATCCTTTGCAGTCAAACTTTCCTCTTTGCAGAAACTGTTTCTGGCAGCAACGCTAACATTTTTCTTTACCCAGACCTCAAGAAAGGGTTAGTCTAAAAGGATCTAGAATGGTGACAGTGATACATGGTATTTACTCTTCTACATTCGATGTATTCTGCTCACCTAATATGTCACTTGTGTGACACGCTCACTTTTTGCCCTGAATTATTATGCAACCTTACTTTGCGCTATTTAAAAGTTGCCTCACTTCACCTTGATTGCCACTAAGCAATGACAGCTGAAGTGATTCCGAACATGGTTTGTGCTCAGTTTCTGGAACATATTCAGGTAAGAGGCCGCACCAATGTAAGGTCTTTTTATCTGACAAACGGCTGCGTTCTTGGAATTAGTCTGGACATCTGAAACAATTGCATTTTTCAGGAGACAGCTAGTGAGCTAACAGTGTTTATGAGAAATACAACAATATTATCTCAGTATTGACTAACAGAAAGATTTACGGATGGCTTTTCACTAGAAATCTAAAAATAGTATTTTGGATACTCTAACGGAGATTCCAGAAAAACTGATGAAAAAGTTTATGTTTAATAGTATGGTACTTTAATATACACAGCAGACTTTAGTCATGCAGCTTCTGAAAACAGTTATCACAAAAGACACAGTTATGAGGTGTCCCAAACCCACAGAGGTAGTAGGCTGAATCCTGCTCCCTCTGCTAAGTCTTTTTCCTAAGAATTCCCAATGAGCTAGGTACACGTTTCTTGTCACTTCTGGCCCCCTGCCTCCGTGGGACAGGATCATTCCTAAGCCATTTTGACACGTTTAGCAGCTACAGGCTCCCTATGCAGGGTGCTCAGGGCAGTCACGGGTGCAGAAGCAGCACGAGCTCCTCACGCGATGCTGCAGCAATACAGTCCATCCCAGTGCAAGGCAATGCAAAGGGCAAAAGCTCAACCACGCTTCACAAAAGAGAGCCCTCCTAGCTGTTTCGCTTTTACATGGGTGTGATCCAAACACCAAACATCCTGTTCAAATAACCTCCATCCCAGTTACCCAGTGGCTAGAAAGCTACTCAGGACATCTAATGCATAGGAACCAGGACTCCCATAGCCCTTCTTGCACTCAGAGTAAGACAGCAAAGGGTCTGAGAGATTCCCATCCTGGATTAGTTACAACATGATGACACACTACTGGGTTAAAGCTGCTTCTCTGATATTTGTTTAAATCAAAACACCAAAGAGAAGCTCTAGTATTTTCCAGCCATACTGCCTTGCTTCTTATTTTGTAACTCCACATAAGCAAAGTTTCACTGCATCTGCTAAATATCTATGGGGACAGGAAGACTCAGCCACTTAAACATATCACATGGTTCCCCCCACTTCTGCGTTACAGCAACACCCCACTCTGGGACTCTGAGCAGGTCCCAGGCTGTCTTTCAGATCGTGTTTAATGTGAGGTTCTCACTGCTTGCTAAAAAAGATCCCCTGGCACTTTTCACAAAAGTAGGGCTATTAACCTCTCTGACCTGACCATATTCCACTACTTATTAAGCACCATGGGGGGAAGAACTAGTTTAGTACTGACTCAGAAGGAAGAGTGCCACCCGCTGAACCAAAAACATCACACTTAGCAGCAAGCTGAGTATATACGTACATAGACATATGTGTGTTTATAGTACATATACACAGTGCATTTGGAACAGAAACCAATGAGTGATCTGTCGTGGTGGTTGTAATTCACCGTGTCTTAGATGAATGTGTTACATCGTTCAGTGGCAAAACTGGCAATATGTTACACAATCACGTTTACTCACATTAGGTATGTTGTAAACCAAACACAGAATTTTCTCTGATGCTCATAGTTTCAGCATCCAGGGAGAAATCCCTAGTTCATTACTATAGCCTTAAACTGGTGGATTTACACCAGCAGAAAAATGAAGCAGGGAATGAGACCCATGTTGTTTCTCCCATCCCACTCTTTCCACCCTACATTGTGGCTGTTAAGAACAAGTTTCCTGCTTGATTTGTTCTTTGTTGTGGTGTTCTTTCTGCCAGCTGCCACCTGGAATTGGGCTTTCTTATGTCACTTGGTAGTAAAGATCTTTGGGTTCATGTCAGAAGATGCATTTAACGTGCTTCTGATACTCCAGCGTAAGCAGCTGTGACATGTAGGCAATTCTGAACATCCACAACCATCACCACCAATTACCCCCTTTATTAGTTCGACCTCGCGGTGGATACCCAGGGAGGATTTCACTGTCAGTCTAAACAATTCACAGCTTCCTATGTTTCAGGAAAATATATATATATATATATATATATGCATGCTATACTTCACATTTCACTTGTTTGCTGCCCTCCCAAACACCAGCTTCTTAATTTTCACTGCTTTGGTAATAAGAAATAAATCGCTTCTTTATGGCTGCTGCATCATTTTTCTGCTAACAGCTGTCATATGGCATTAGGCTACATTATACATGATGAAGAACGAGGGAGAGGTGGAGCATAACATGCACAGCCTAACAAATGTATTATGCTGTTTGGCTGATAGGCTTATTCATCTTTCAACACTGAGAGTACAATAAGTCCTACTAACCCAAACAGCACTCCAGGAAAATGTTAAGAATGTAGATTATATACAAATCAGGAAACTCAGATACTGTGTATCCACACGGGATAATCTACTCCTTGATAATGGAGCCGATGTATTTCAGGCACCCATTACCCTTAGGATGCTTTTATGAAAAGGCATTTAAAATTCAGTTTCCAAGCACAGTGGAAATCTGTATTGAACAATGGAACTGTTTAGCTTGTGGTTATGTTTATACAGCTCAAACACACTCAGGACTTGTCTACACTGCAGGCTGTGGGGTGACGCAGAGATGCCACATCTCAGCTGAGGCATCTCATGGCTTCCTAGCGCGGTGTGGCCATTCCCTGGGCCCACGTTTTGGAAGCGGGTGAGTACCCACCTAGGACAATTCAGGGAGTCCCCAGCATGCCAGAAGCGCTGCTCTTCCCTTTCCTGAAAATTCAACCCTCATTCCTGTGTTTTGAAGAAGTCATCCACAGTCTGAAGCATCCCTAGTCACATTTATATCACCTCAGGGCAGCTGGGCTTCCCTGACACTAGCAGGTATTGTTAAAATGGGCTATAATAACTGGCAAATGTGAAAACCCACTTAGAAGCTCTGACCTCAGACACATCAGATCTTATTTTTATCAAATCCTGAAACTGAAATTTCCAAGTGGGATTCTTCTAACAGAAGAAAAATAAGTTTCTATAAAAGCAAAAAAAAAAAGTAATTACAACAGGTAAATTTGGTGTTGTAGTACAGATTATTTAGGCTATAAAAATAGGGACTGCAGAAGATTTCATAAGTGGAACAATTTTTAAGGAGCTCTTAAAAGAAATATTATTCTTCTTCCTTTCCAATGCAAAGCTCCCTGCTGCTTCTGCCATTGGGAGTTCCTAAAATCAGAGCATCCAGACGCCCTACTAAGGAATACACAAAATCATTATGATTCTAACTTTTACCTAATTATCTTCACAGTAGCATTCATAGCGTGGGGAATACTGTAAACCATGTGGTAATGTTAATTACGTGCAAATGGCAATTGTAAAGGTTTTAATAGTGACCTCTGTAACTAGAAACCCTATTGATCATGTCTACGCTCCTAGGTGTAATCACATAGAGCTGGCTTAAACACCAAAATCCTCTCCTGGCATATACTGCAGTCTGTGTAAAACCTGGGGTGGACTCCCGAGGAACAAATTCTTGTTTGGTTGCTTTCCAGAAAGTGTTAAATGTCTCCCCCTTTCCCTCAATAACCTACAATTTTAAAAGTTGGACAATGATTCTAAACTCTTTTATAGAGCAATGAAGAACGCTGATTGAATCAAAAACTAACACAAATTTTGTTTGAATTTTAGTTTAGTACAAATTTTAGTTTGAATTTAAAACAATTTCAAAACAATGCTGGAATCAAGGCTTTGTCAGGTCTTTTGTTTCCTATCTCATTATCAGCACCATTGCACCTAAGAAGTCCCTTTTATTTCTTTTGTGTTCCGAGACCTATATACAACTCTTTCAGTCCTTTGGTAGTTCAAATGGTTCTATATTTAATGCACATACACACTTATCTAGAAATCAGTTCACTGAGATATGAACCTCATTTTTTGTGGCCATTTTTTTTCTTGTGGAAACAGTCCATAGACTTGGGACCATCTGGAGAGATCTGTTTTAAAATCCACAACACACCAAAGCACTGTGCTTTCCACCTCTGTTACCAAGCTGTGCGGGTAACCAAGGTTTTACTACCAACCATTAGAGTTTTAATCATGAGCCACAAATCATTTAAACATAGCGCTGAGTAAGCAAGGATCAATATCATGTCAAAAGTCTGGGCAATATCTCAAAGGGGCTTTCTCTGGCTAAAGCTCCTGAAAACTTCATTTTTTTTGCTAAGACTCACAAGAGCATTGGACATCACTATGTCTGGTCAGCTTTGCTGGCTGCAGTGAGCCATAAATGAGACCATATTTTTTGTTCTCTTCATCTTTAAAATTAAGTGCATATGAGCTGCCTTCTGTACCAGCGTACTCGATCAGCAAACCTACAATTCCAGCTTGCCACTACACAGTGGTGTTATTCCTCGCTCCTTCAGTGCAGCCATACAAGACCTAGGCACATTTTGTTTTGAAGAGGTTAACCACCTCTGAACCTTATGAAGTGTTTTGAGTGTTAATGGTCTCTGTTCAGTTCTGCGTTGCTTTGAAATAGCCCAGCTTATGCATCTGTTTATTTGAACTCCGATTAGCTAATGCAGTTGTTTATTTTTCCTTAACTAGAGCACTAAAACACTTATTCTATATAGTTTTAATCATTAATTCCTAAGAAACACGTTTTTTCAGCATAAGAACTTGGAAAAAATTGTTCACCTTGAGTGGGAAGAGCAAGATGATTTTATCCACATTTGGGTCTTATTGTTTTAAAACAGGAAAAGAAATGACAAAATGTTGAGACAATTACATATGTGCAAAATTATTTGTTTATTTGATATTTCAACCTAGTGAGATGCATGAATTTATTTAAATTTTGTTTGGATAAAACTTTCTCTTGACACTATAGTCTACGTATTTTAATTTGGTTTAATGCCTGGATACTTTGTATGAAGCCAAAACCAAAAAGTATATTCTCCAGCTATATCTAAGAAGATTGCTCGTTAACCACTTTTTAACCTTTCCAGTCCTCTGTAAGGAAGTATCATCAGTATCAAAAAGCTTCCTCTAATCTCCTTATGTGGAACAATCTTTATTAGAGTGGAATGAAATTCTGGGGTCAAAAGAAACATTTTGAAATGTCAGAAAGGATCATATTGATGTTTTCAAAACATAAACTTTCCACTTCTCATTTTGCAATAAGGGTTTCTTTTGAAATTTACCTATATTCAGTTTTAATTAATGTTAAAAAGCCTAAATGAAAAGTCTTCTGACCTGAAATGACATTTCTTTCAAATTTCTGTGTTTGTTGCTGTTTGGCAAGAAAACTGACAAATTTTAATTCTGGGTGGACCAAAAGAAATGTTTTTATTGTTGTTGATTTCTTGGTTTGGCCAGCTTTCAAATACAAATAAATAAATTCTTTATACAACTGTAGTCTTCAGATTAGCAAGAACTAACTTGATCAGCAAAACTGTCCTTTCAGCTTTACACACGTAAACAACAAGTAACTGTATTTGTTTTCACAGGGTTACTTCATACTTATGCAAGAGAAAAATGAGCAAGATTTCCTGTCAAAATAGTAAAAACAAAAAAAGGCTAAAAAAAAAAAAGGAAAAGAAAAACAAACCAGTGTAATAGAGCTGCATCTCTCCTGTGTGTTGCTTGACACCAGCTGAAACAAATCTGACTTGAGACTCTGCAGAAGCATAGTTTGGAAGCGAGCAAAATAAATTCAATCCCGCAGCAGTAGAGCAACTCCCCCGGACACCACGCTGGGAGCAATCAGGGGAGTTTCAAGGGGCTGTGGGTGGAAAAGAGGATTAGGAAGAGCCAGCGGGACTTGGCCGACCTTTGCTAACTTCCTGACCCCCATTTTCCACTCTTGGGAGCCGGGCTCTGGCCGTGGGAACAGCACCTGCCTTCCCCAGCCCTGTCTCCGCAGGGGCTGCTGCCGCCCCACGGGCACCCGGAGCTGGGAGCAGCCGCAGCCAGGGGAAAGCCTCCTGTGCCCCATCTGCCCCACTCCTGAGTCCACGGGGAGGGGGTCAAGGTGGGGTGGAAAATATCTGAACTATGATGGGGCAATGTGGTTCATTGCTGCAGGTTGTTCTACAGCCCCACTGAGCAAAGCTCCCAGACCCAGCTCCTCAGGTAAAATCTCTGCTGACAGGGTCCCATGGACCCCAGCCCCCAAACCAGCACAAAAACAGAAGCCACCAACATCTTTAACCACGACCTGTGCCCAAAGGTGGTTTTGGGTCACACAGGTGGACACCAGAAGTTACCCACGTGTCTTTTTCAGTCGTCCATAGCTATACCATCAGTATTTCCCTTGTGCTAAAGGTTTAAAGCCGTCAGCTACAAGAAATAGATAGGATCTGAAGAACACAAACACACTCAATGTTGAATACACTTCCTGTATTACCCAGTCTCTCCTACAGTAATACACATAACTTCAGTAAGTTACACACATACCTCAATGATAACCACACGTGTGCTACAGACTGGAAACGTCACCCCACTTGGGGCAACACCTACACCTCTGTCAATCTCTATGCACACAGATTTTCATACATAGCTTTATGTGTGTGCTCTGAGCACATGTGAGACTCTGCACGCATGCTTGTCTGGTGGGTGCATTGGTTATCCTTAAATTCCTGTTTAGCAGAAGACTGTTCACCCTACAGTAGTGATAAATCATGTACCACATAACATGTCGACACAGTGGTTATAAATGACCCAGTACCCACATGAAACACAGGCCAGTGGCATCACCACTAGCAAACATTTTGGCCCTGCAAGGTTAACCGCAGACCCAGGGAAAAAGCTGGGGAGATTTCTGTTGAGGTAGACACTTTTTCCCTTTCCCTGCTGTCCATTCTTTCCCTTTATTGCCCTTTTGTTCCAGTTTCCTCCTTTCTCCATCTCACCTTTTCCTTCCTCTGAGTAATACCACTATTACATGCTTCTCTAAGTCTATCATCATATCTAATTAAATTAGCAAATCCTAACACCAACATTACCATAG
The DNA here is from genome assembly GCA_011057875.1 of Pterocles orientalis. Taxonomy (NCBI): domain Eukaryota; kingdom Metazoa; phylum Chordata; class Aves; order Pterocliformes; family Pteroclidae; genus Pterocles; species Pterocles orientalis. The sequence goes on along the minus strand of WKFP01015198.1, from coordinate 1,233,292 downwards.
TTCTTTTTATATCTGCCTTGTGTAATATTTTGCTCATTCTGTGACTTATATAAAAAGGATACTTATTTTTTTTCTCAAAAGGAAACTGGTAGAATATTTCTCATTTAAGACAGGAAACTTGTAAATGTCTGGACACAGAAGAATTAAAAATAATACAGAAATATTGCACTGTAATACACATACCCACACATATTTTGTATATCAAAAGACGGTAAAGATTTTTTAGCATAGTTAGTTTACAACTTGTCCTAAATAAGGAGCAAGGGCAACACATCTCTATGCTTACCTAGCTTAGGGGCAAGTCAAAGTCAATTAAACTAATATAAAAGTCAAATCTTCCTTTCCATCTAGGCTCCCCATCTAGTCTGGTAACAGGGAAAAAAAACTACAGCTTTGGATCCACCTTAATTACAGGCGATGGTCAGACCTTCTCCCATCATCCCTTCTACAAAAGCTCAACCCAACTGCGTGGCAGATTCAAGAACTCCTCAGCCCTCAAGAGTTGTGGGTGATACAGGCAGAGCAGACAAGGGGAGGAAGCTTTCTCCCACCTCACTTGTGCTAGAGGGTAATTTGGATAAACTAGAAAGGAGGTATCAGACTTCAAATATGGACATGCAGGAACACTCCTTGCCATAAATCTTTATAATTCATTATTTTATTATTATTGTGCTATAGATAGAGCCCTTGTCTTTTAAAAAGTAGAACGCAATAATGCAAATAAGGTGCAGTATCAAACATACAATAATTCAATAGTCAATTCTGCATGCAGGTACTAGAACCTGAAGTGAAAAATTATTAATGCAGAGAAAAGCCGGACAGGTTGATGTCTGCAGATGAGTACAGGTTTTGAGATAAGCAGTGAAGCAACTCGTTGTCTGAAGAATCAGCAAAGGCAGGAAAAAACTGTCTCTTGGAATATCAGATCTTGGTGGTTACTGCAATCCCTGTTAGGTAAATAAGATCTGAATCTGTCTAGAACTCAACAAGAAGCAAGAGGAGGAGAGACCTCTCTTCTGATTTTTATCTTGCATCTTAGGACGTGTCCATTTCAAGATGCTTTTGACTCGATACATTTCTCTCCACACCTGCTGCTCCTTCCTCATTCTTGGAAGGGCAGAAGTTGGCAGAGACAATCACTTGTTTATGCTTCTGCTTGGTTGCTGGGCCCCTGCTGCACAAGAGTATAGTCCACACAGGCCATGGTCATTGGTCATAGGTCTGATCTAGGAGAGACAGCTTCCTTGTAGTATATGAGATCTCGACGAAAGTGAGTAGGGGAGTTCCCAAAGTGAACTGCCCTAGGTGGTAGTTAGGCTCATGTTATAAAAGTGACAGCTCTTTTTAGGAGTCCTTAGTGAGAAGTAAAACTGTGATTAAGTTGTTGAGATTGTTTTCAAGAAAGCAGCCCCAATAAGGTCCTATATCTCCATTCCAATAACAGCAGAGAAACCTGCGGATTTATTGCAGTGTGTTTTTAGAAACTTTGGGATGCTCCGGGTGGCTACAAGTAAGGCTGGAGCTTTAAGCAACAAATACTTGGATATGCTCAAACATTCCGGGTTTTCTTGCGCTTAATATGTTGCATTGCTATCTTGATATGTAATGTCACAGATGGCAATATTAGTCATGAAAGAACAAAGAAGCCAAATCCATAGACAAATTAAGGTGGCGGAGGGGCAGAAAGAGGGAAAGGAGAGAGAGAGAGAGAGAGAGAGAGCGAGCAGTGAATGCTTACAGCAAACAAGTCTTATTTTAAAGCTTCTTTATACGCACTGAACACCTTCTCAAGATCTATGTATTGGCAAGAGTGGCCATAGAAGGCTGTAAATCCTTAACCTGGCTGGTATCCACTACAAAAAGTAGAGCAAGTAGTGTGGTGAAAATACTTGGAAATGAATGGATGAACTTAATTTAACAATGGGCAGCTATCCCATAAATTCTCATGCAAACCAGTAGTGGCTTCCTCCCTCTTTTTTTTTTTTTTTTAATTAACTACACAGCCCTTCTCCAACAAGGGGATTTAGAGTGTTTGTCTCAATCTTCTTTGCACCTTTCAAATGTCTTTTTTTAACCATTTGCATACAGTTCATTTTACTTACCATGAAGAGCTTAAAGGAAAGATTCAGACGAAATTCAACTATGAAAACAAAGAGTAACAGGCTGATTGAAGGCACCATATGACAGATAAATTATAAAGCCCATGAAACTAATAATGCTATATGGAATTGTGGGGGAACTCCCTCTAGCTCAGCACACAACACGATCACTACGGCTTCTGTTTGCTAAGTTAATCCTGTTTCCATGAACAGAGGAAGTAGAGCTGATGTTAAAGGAGGTAGCACACTTCCATGAAAGAAACACACATCTTGAGTAATTTCTAAAGTCAAATATGCAATCCTATTAAAATAAATTCAAGTGTAGGACTGTCTTGGGTCAGGACCACCATCACGTCGTTGCAACCCCCCTCCCCCCCCCTCCCGGTAAGATGGGGAAGGATAAGAAAAAAAAAAAGTGGAACCTCTTGAGTTGAGATAATGACAGATTTTTAATAATACCACACAAGGAAAACAAAAGAAAAGAGAATATAACAATAAGACAAGGTATAGAATACAATGGAAACACTGATACAATGCATATCTCGCCACCGAGGGCTTCACAAAAAGTGGGAGCCGTCTCTGGCTACCTTCCCCCTAATATCCCGGGCATGACGTCAGCATGGTATCGAATATCCCTTTGGCCATACCCACCTCCCAGCTTCTGTGAGGAATTAACCCTATCCCAGCTGGACCCAGGACATTACCCACCCCTTATTCTATACCATCTGCATCATGCCCAGATCCACAGATACCATTGCTGTGGCATGCAAAACAGGGTTCTTTAACAATTGGGTTTGTGCAGACGAGAAGTGGGACCTATCCTCTTTGAAATGCCTGAACTCCTGGGACAGTTTCTCCACAGCTGAGATGCAGGCCCGAAGGGAGGAAGAGAGACTTCCTTCATATTGCGGGAGTCAGCCAGCCAATTCATCCACCGCCTGTCCCTCAACCTCTCTCCAACGCACTATTGCTAATGAGTTGGCATATGATGATGGTGCATTTTGTAGAAACCTCTGTCACATCACATTTGTGCACTGGACTTCGCCTGGGTTGGTGGGTAACTGCTCATTGTCTGGATCATTATAAATTACCTCCAGCACAGCTAATCCCCTCAGGTGCTGGATACCCTTCTCCATGGTGGTCCACTTCCCTAGGTGACACGGAATATTTTCCTTGAAGGGGTATCTTTTCCTTACACCATTCAAAAGTCACCTCCAGAGGCTGAGGGTTGGTGTCATTTTCACAATTTCCTTATCAATACCAGCATCCCCAGACAGGGATCCCAGATATCCAGCTTGCTTACCGTCTAATTCCAGACGACTGACACCATTAACCCAGCATCGAAGCAGCCAGGTAACATAGCACTCATCTGGGCGGCGGCTGAAATCCTTTTTTAGCTCCCGCAGCTCTCTCAGGGATAGGGATCGGGTAATTATCTCTGGTTCTACCTCTTCCTTCTGTTCGCTTGAGGAGCCTGGGTCATCATCATCTCTCACTAAGCGAACTGATTTTTTGGTATATTTCTTCTTTTGTACGGGAGTGATCGACACTGACACGGGTTGGTTCTCTGTTTCAGCTGCAGTATCTGTTGCAGTGGCTGTTGGCAGTGTCTGAGTAGTCGCAGTGGCTGTCAGCAGTGTCTGAGTAGTCGCAGTGGCTGTCGGCAGGGTTGGGGTAGTCGCAGTGGCTGTCAGCAGTGTCTGGGTAGTCGCAGTGGCTGTCGGCAGTGTCTGGGTAGTCGCAGTAGCTGTCGGCAGGGTCGGAGTAGTCGCAGTGGCTGTCGAACTGTTTTTCCCTTCTTTTCCCTGAGGATGCTGCATAGTGTCAAGTGGTATTTGACAAATACTGGCCAGGGCCCAGCACAGTGTGGTACGAAATCTTGGTATAAACCTGAACACAGAGCACAGGAGGCACAGCATAAGCACTGCCTGACACAGGAGACACAGCGGTGAGACCATGCTGGCTTGAACATCCTCAGGACACCCAAAACTCTCAAAAACTGCTGTGATCAGCCTGAATGAGAGAGAGTAATTGAAGGAGTAAGAGTGTGTACCCCCCTCCCCCGTCTCTCCCATACATTGGGTGTTATTACCAACAAACATCAAGAGGGGGCGCCCGAGATACCACAGCGCCGCATACAAATACCCGCTGAACCGCATGGCTTGTGCCTCCATCATATCGTAAGTCAGCATTGTCCAGTGCAACAAAATCCTCGCTCTAGTCCTTCTCCCTGAGCTGACAAACACTGCCACAGGGAGAACATAATACATACAAGACCTCACATAACAGCACCCTGAGAACAAACGAGCCAGCATCGTGAGCAGCAAGTTGCTTAACTAATACAAGAAATGAATGTAACAAATTATTAAAGCACGTGCTGGTCAGACTTGTCGTTATCTCAACCCTTCTGGTCCACATTGGAGCACCAAAATATTGTCTTGGGTCAGGACCACCACCACGTGGTTGCAACTCCCCTCCCCCACCCCTCCCGGTAAGATGGGGAAGGATAAGAAAAAGTGGAACCTCGTGAGTTGAGATAACGACGGGTTTTTAATAATACCACACAAGGAAAACAAAAGAAAAGAGAATATAACAATAAGACAAGGTTAGAGTACAATGGAAACACTGATACAATGAATATCTCACCACTGAGGGCTTCATAAAAAGAGGGCACCATCTCCGGCTACCTTCCGCCTAGTATCCCAGGCATGACTTGGCTATGCTCACATCCCAGCTTCTGTGAGGAATTAACCCTATCCCAGCTGGACCCAGGACAAGGACTGTACTAGCAAAATTGCCCTTCTCATCTCTGAGTCATCAAAGTGTTTGGGCAGACAGTGAAAAAGATAACAATTGGGCCAAAGAGCTATGAACTGATACAATTGAGAAATTTAGTGCAAGACAAGAAAAATACTTCACTCATAGTAAAAGTAAGTGTGTCTGTAAGTTCAGCTTAGAAACAGATTTCCCACTTCCCTTTTGTGCTTGATTGACTTTACAGATGTTGGAGTATATATGATAACAATTTATAAGAGTTTGGTGGTTGATCTCTTAAGGAGGAAGGACAGAAAAGAGTGGCTTACAGGTGGAAGGCAATACAAAGGAACAAATCAATTTTTCAGGCTGAGCAGTAGGGAAATTTCCCAAAACTGATTTTATTGTGCTATGGAATAGAGTCCTCAAGTGAAGGGATAGGTGCCTAATAGGCTGAGATGGAAAATACCGTATACTGAGAGTACACTTTCACTGGCAAGGAAATGCATAATTTAATAAGTCTCTTTCATTTCTGTGATCCTATAACTTGGGGCCATTCCAATGTGTAAGGTAAAAGGAAAGATATATAGAGCTTTCACATCTCTTTCATAAAGCACTAGATCTGTCTTGGCATACACAGGCACATATATTGAAGATATTTTGTTTGAAAGATTTTACTTTTTAGAAGGAGGTTTGGTGATTCTCCAGAGACTGGATAAATATAGTGAAAACAGAAATAATGGCAAGTATTACCCTCTCCCTTTAATGTCATTTGTTTTATAATCTAGATTTGACAGTCTTGCTGCACTGTCTGGATTCCCTTGAGAAAGAAGCAGCAAACTAGGTTGCATTGCATACGATGGTTTTGTAATCTGCCTCACATTTGTCATACGTCGCTCTCATTCTCTGGATCCAATGCTTTCACATAGTCCACAAAACAGAAGTTCTGATTTCCATTTACTGCTTCATTTTAACCAATGCTTAATGAGTATATATCACTACTCTGATACTGCAAGAACCTGAGAATACACAGAAATTGGGCCCATTCAAAGCCTTCTATTTCACTTAAGGTCAAGTGTGGATAAACTTCTTAAAAAAAATAAACACCAAACCAATGCTTTTATTAACATTTAGCAGAGACATATTTTACAGAAATAAGTTCAGAGTTTAGATGGTTGGAATGACCATTTCTGAGTTATTTGAGGCAATATAAGTGAGATGTCAGCCTTTCCGCAAAACAAGAATATAGGAAAATTCATCTTTGGTCAGCTGAAGATGTATTTCAATCAAATAATTCAACCTACAAGTCCATTCCATGGAGTTTTTTTCAACCTGCTGGATTCACAGACACAAAATTTGACTTTTAAAGACATTGATACCAGAGGATCCCCTGCCTCCCAATGTTCCTTCTAGTTGATGTAATCTGCATAGTTGGGCTAATTTAGATATATTTTCCTAGACCATGAATCATGTTAACTATACTTCAGTAACATGAGGAAAAAGCACAAAGAGCTGCTTCTGCTCCAGAGCCAATGTCAATCCTTGGACATCAATGTTTATTTCTGTTTAGGATTATGCTTGTTTCCAGTGAAAAGGAAGATTTGAGAATCTTATTTCTTAAAAGAACAAAACCCTAAAATGTGCATGGATAAATTTCCTTATTCTCTTTCACACAAGGATGTAAAAGGTCTTAACAATCACATTTTCACACATCTCGAAAGATGTGGAAAAGTGGAAGAGTTTTTTATATATGGATATCCGAGCAAGGTAGATTATATGAAAGTCTATGGAAGGAAAAAGAAATTGAAAAAAGAGAACAAGAAAAAAAGACACAATGTAAAAAATACGAAATGGTCTTGACCATCTTGTGGTGTTAAAAGTGTTTAATGTGTTGATGGCCAACTGACTACCTAGCACATCTCGAGTTGTGGGACATAGCTCTAGTACAATGGGTCCCAAATCGTGTAATACAGTAAAATACTGCAGTCGGGTATTTAAATTCAAGAAATATTTCTCTTGTAGTTTATGAATGAATGCTACGATAGTTCTGAAGATTAGGTGTCAGAATTAAAAGCATATGGCAGAGTCTTGTTAGAGAAGGTGTTCTTACAGCACGTGAAATATAGTGTTATCTGCTGTGAGTTTTACTCTGCTAGGTACTCTACTAGGCAGAATACTTTGCTAGGTAGCAAAGAAGGTTAAATGCTTTGTTTTGTGACATTGCAAGATTTGATACATGTGAACAATTCCCTAAGGACATCAGCTTTGATGTTGTAAGTTGTAGATAATTTCCTTTTCTTGACAGAGACTTGACCGTTCTGTTTGAGCATTTGTGTTTGTTTGTGGAGAATTCATCCCACTAGTTTCATTTCATCAACATAATATTTTAATTGAACAATGGCCTTAGAAACACCTGGAAAACAGCACAAAAAACCTAAACCCCACAACTTCTACTTTTTTTTTTTTAATTGGGGTCCATAGAACAATAATTATTTCATTTACACATTAACTTAAAATCTGTCTGGTCTTGGAGGGAAGATGGGTCCTTTTGCCTTCTTTGGCACTTCTAAGGTTAAAGATCTGTTTTGTTCACCTGGCCTGAGAGTCATAGCCCTGGAGACAGCATGGCATAAAGAGCATCACTTCTGGGTTTCTTTCCTATTTCAGCATTACCCTGAGGAACAAGGGAAAACACAGACTACAAACACATAGATAAGAAACTTCTTGAACTTCGTAGCATTTAACAACTCACATCTGAGGTCACAAGATGCAGACAGATGGCATGATGCTTCTTGTTACCTATCTTGATAGCCAAAGAGGTCAGTCGCTAGCCCATGAAGCTATGCAAGAAAGCTCCCTCTGCATGCAATTGTTCTGTATACGTCTTGGTGTTTACCTTCTCTCTCAGCAGACAGTACGCACAGAGATAGGACATATTCTCCACCAGCAGCGGGACAGTTCCTCTTGGAGATAAAGCTGATTGTGGCTGTCTGACTTGGATGAGAACCCTGTCAGACACTCTGAGTGTCATGATGGAACGCCTGATCTCTGTGGAAGGGGCAGTGCCCTGAGATTGTAATGAATTGTATCCTGAGCAGTCATTGCCCTGCTGACTGCCCTCTCCTTTTGATATAAAAATGCTTTGCCAAAGAGACTCCTTTTTGCCCATACTTTTCCCCAGTGCCTAGACTTTTGTCCCTCTCCACATCACAACCATGTGGAGGGGACACAGAAGGAGGGAGACAAGTTATTGCTGCTAGATATGGCAGCAAGCTGGGACCAATAATGTGTGCATCAGTCCATAGCAGTCTGGAGTAACAGCTCAAGAAAGGCATACAGCAGCTACTAGCCACATAAACTAGACGTATTTAATCTTTTAGGTGTGTCCTTCCCTATAGAGAACAAGGAGCTACAGATGTCTAAGTTAAGTTGCACAAAGGTCAAGCCTTTGTCTGTTTGATTTTTTTAAATCAGCATTTTAAGAAGCTCGAATATTTTACTCTTTTCTCCAGTTTGGACAGCTGGGCTTTCTGCCACCAAGAGAAGGAATTGCTTCAGTGGAACTGGAGACCTGTCTGTCTACAGGAATCATATTTGGAGTCTTGCTGTTTCAATATTGATCACTCCTGCTTTATTCCATGAAGATGCTAAACAAAACATTGTTGATTGCATCAACAGCTTTTTTCCCTTCTTGTCTCTCTGCTCTCTGCACTCTATTCTCTCGCTAGGTTGAACAAGAGAGCAAAACTAAGCTAAGAAAATTCTCTAGAAAAACGTTCAGGATAGATTTTTGGCAAAGAACCCATATTGCACGCTCCAGAGGGCTGAATACTAACTAATGGGTAATTATAGAGAAGATTAAATCAGATGCTTCTCAGAGATGCACAGCTAAAGGAGAAGAGACAACAGTTGCACAATCCAGCCACAGAAATTTGGCCTGGCTATAAGAAAAGAATTCTTTACCATGAGGGGGTGTGGCATGGACCAGGTACCCAGAGAGGCAGGGGAGTCTCCATCTTTGGGGATATTCAAAACTCACCTGGAGACAGCCTTGAGCAACCAGACCTCACTTGCATTTGAGCAGGAGAATGGACTAGATGACTCTCTCAGTTCCTTTCCAACCTGCATTAGTCTGCTGTTCTACGTAATACAAAACCCTCTACATTTCACAGAAGAAAGGTGGATCTGTGTTTCCGCTGGAGGTTTCAGTCCGAGATACAGTTCAGCAACGGACATGAAAGGTTACAAGAGATGGCAGCTCCAAGACCCTTTGCAACGTGTTCTGACTTTGTCCACCTCTGTTCACCCTGAGGTGAAAGCCGGGGGAAGATGTAGCTAAAAGCATGGCGGCTGATGCATGTCCTAAAGATGTTGTCAGAGGTGTGAAAACAACAACACAGACTTGGATAGTGCTGGTATCTGCATTGTGTGACCTTTCATCCATGCATTTGGGCACATTGCTGTGCTTGTGCCCAGCCGCATGGCCATCTGTGTAAGAGGGGGGCCGGCTATTCTGCAGCCCTGACTTCCAACCCTCTTTATGTCTTTTCTTAAGGGGAGATGGGGGCCAAGGAAAACCCACCTGTCTGAGGCTGTCGGCTGAGGGAACGCTGTTGACAGATCAGGGCCAACCTCCCTGCTGAGACTCTCAACAGAGGAGGAAGCAAAAGGCACACGTGGTTTCATACGCCTTTGGCTTTTCTTGGACTAACTTGATCCTTGAAGTCTGCAGGAAAGCAGGGCTGAGCAGGCAAACCGCTCCAAATGTAAATGCCGCCTGGGGACTTGGCTGGGAATTAGACAGACATGTTACTGAGCCAAACTGTAAATCTAAAATTTTGAAATAAAGGTTGGAATTTTCTTCAGAAAAGCTCGGCCACCAGGAGGTCTGGCTGTAATGCCAGTGCCAGAAGAGGCAGAAAAAACTGGACTGAACTTCAACAAGCAAGATATTCCCTGATTGCCAATGATTGACAAGCTTGGCTTCAGCCCCACTCCTTGAACACAGCAAAGAAACTATCAGAGCAGCTATCAGACAAAAGTACCTACTGCAAAAACTACAGGGAGGTCAGTGGGTGGTAAGAGTCTGCTTTTCACTCAGGCACCCCTTAGGAGTCAGTTAGGAGCAGCATATTGGTCTCAGTAGCAGCAGAGGCTTATACAGTTGAGAAAACAAAAGTTGAAAACAAACAGCTGCATAATGTATTGCAGTAAGGCTTCCACAGCACAGAGATAGTGGGTCATAAACAAGTCCCCCAGAAACTGGAGGATATCCAACAAGGCACAAGGCCTAAAAAGAACTATTTGTTTTTTTACTCTTCATGAGATGAAATGCACACTACAGGAAAATCCTGTGCAAATCAACATAGAGTCATGGAAACCACGAGACCATCAATAAAAGTAATAAATGGAAAGGGTTATAATAATATATACTTAGCACTTTACATTTTCAAAGTGCTGACAGGACATTAATCCTCAAAATACCCTTGTGAGGGCAAAGGCTGCTTTCACATCTTGAGGTGGGCTTGTGAAACAGTTTTTGGTCTCAGATTGTTCTGACCTGGCTTCTGTTTGCTAGGATCATACTATTCAAAGTTAAATTGGATTATAGTATTTTCAAAACAGATAACATAATACTTCATTGTTTCTCCTCTTCTGCACATGAGCAGCAGAGCCCAGTCAGTGTTTGCTAGACCACACTTCCATGCCAGCACTGTAAAACTGCTTTCTAAGGTCAATTCCTCCTCTTAGCTTGGGCCTATGGACCATTGTGTTTACTATCACTGGAGAATTTTATTACATCCAATTACGCAGTTAACTATTTTCTCCAGTTAAATAGCTATGCAAGACATCATTGCCAGTAATTTATATGCCAAAATATGCAGATGAGCCCTTTCCAATGAACTGAGAGGAGAATTGCCTCCAAGACAGCCAGAAAGGAAAACAAGAGAACGTAAGTTATATTTTATAACTTCAAAGGGCTGCTTTTTATCTTCCATGGATTATTTGTTCAACTGCAGTTTTGAATTAGCTCTGCTTCTCCTGACGCTCAGGTCAGAGGCAGGGGATACAGGGGGGACAGTCAGTTGTTCAGTTTGTTGTACATTTCGCTCCTATTTCCATTTGTTTTAATTGGGTCTGGGACTCTTGCTACCTCTGTTACTGTTCATGATCTCAGTAAGTCAAAACATCATTAATGCTGGATAGTCTTGTGTAACCGTGCAAGATAGGGTTCATTAAATTAATACGAAATGAAGTAGATGGCTATAAATAGTATAACTGCACAAAAGCTAAGATTAAAAAAAAAAAGGAAAAAAAGGCAGTCCAAACATAGGTCTTCAAGAGAAATTATTAATCAAAAGCAAAACTAGAAGGGGTGAGTTGGTGGCTGTAGAAAGAGGGAAGAGGGAGAAGGAACAGAGATCTAGAGATCATATAGACATGTACTTCCTAAATATATAGAACAACCAGAAGTTCAGTGGATATGATATTCAGCCCAACTCTATATTTCACATCCTGCCCATGTAACCTTAAAACTGAATGAGCAAGTACTTCAGAAGCGGGTTTTTTATAAATGTTGGGACTGATAGCATTCACTGTTGTAAACTGTACTGTGTGTAATAACGCAGCAAGAATACTCACCGTAAGTGGTAACTTGAGGTAACTAAAAAGCTAAAAAAAAAAAAAAAAAACCCTCCCCAAAAAACACGAACCCAAACAAAACAACACTCATGCGAGATTTCCTGAGTAAGGAAGGAATTGCTGGTGAAGGTCTTAACCAGAATGTAGAATAGGAACATTCTTCTGAGAAAAATAAGTCCTAACTAAGCAATGTCCTTTAGAATCACTGAACAGCACATTGGTAGCAGAAATTGTAGAATAAATACGTGCTGCCAAACTGTGGCATATGCAGATATTCAGTGGAGGCTGATGGGGGATGCATGGGCAGGTAAGGGAGGGAGGGAGGCACTGCAGTTAAGTTTTGCCAGATTTTGCTATGCTGAGGATTCCCAAATACATCTGTAACATCCAGCAGATGATTTCTAGCAGACATTTCGGTTGGGTCCCTCTCTATTTCACGACTAAAGAGATAAAAATAGAGCTGAGAAACTACTTCAAAATATGCAAAATCTTTTGAAGATGAAGTCCTCAAGATAACTGAATCACCTCTTCATTACTAGTGATAGTGAGAGGAGGTTATAAAGGATTTGAAATGACCAACCACTTCACATAACATTGGGAAATCACCTCAGTGAGCATAAGCAAGCGAGCTAAATGGTGCTGGCCTAAAATTTCTTTTCTCTTCTCTGTTAGATGAAAAGCAATGACATTTCTATCTGCACACAGACCGTGGGTACAAGATTTCAGTGACCCAAGCAGATCCCAGACAGATAATAACTATCGCGCTCAGTTTTCCAAGCTGTGAGTTCAGAAGTTTAAGCTGACACAAATACTGTGTTTTGCCATTGTAAGCTCTCTCTTCTGCTTATCTTTAGATTTTGTGCTGTGCTTATTACAGTGGTATTCCTTCTAGGCTACTCTTCCCACAAACCACTCTTGCCAAACTCCTAATGATCGATTCATCCTGTGTCTTGATATTAAAAAAAACTCATGCAAGACACGATAAACACACAGGCAATTAGCTACACCACCTGCCCCATTCCACCTACTTGCCTGACGCTGCAGGAGACACCACCACATCAACAACAACTACAAATCCGGATCCAGACCCAGACCAATAAGATGTCCTTCCACAAACTTCCAATTATATTTATTTTTGGCTACCAAGTAAGACAAACTTCCTTCTTGCATCCCATTAGTTTATCCCAGGAAGCATTTAAAATTAGAAAATAGAAAAGCTTCTCCAGAAACTACAAAAGAAAGATGAAAGAAAAAAGACACACCAAAACACGTAAATTACAGGAAATCATGTGCCCTCTAACCAGATCGGCATAGCGGAAATGTGGATATTCCTTTGGAAGAAAGGACTTCTATTTTGTGGCAAAACTGAATATATAACTCATGCTTTCTACTAAGTAAACCCTCATCACTATACATAATGCATATGCATATTTGAGGTTGTACGTTGGCTGGGGGATAGAAAAATGTAACCAACCAAAACCAGACATTCCTTGCTCCAAGATAGAAGTACCTATTTAACGCTCTAAGAGGGAACAAATAAAGAAGATCTCCTTCCTTGAAACTGTTTCTACTTCTGGCAAAGGAGTTGATTAGGACAAAAAAAAATATATAGGCATATTCAGTTCGTATCCACATAGTTAAGAGAAGTATGGGTCCCATACATACCACTGATGGGAAATACATGGTTATTATTGTACCTTGTGTTCCCATCCAGTTCTTACTAGTGTCAGTGAAAATACTTCCACTGCTTTAAGATGGGTAAGTCTGACTTGAGAAAATATTTCAAAGTACAGAGCTTTAAACATTTACATATTTTCACGGATTTTAATGAGAATCAATGACAAGAATTAGGCATCCGCATAAGAATCCTGCTAAGCAGGAGCCATAGCGTATTATTTCTGTATCAACAGGTAAAGAATAATATTATTAGATTGACTAGTGTACGATTCAGTGACTATTCCACTGTGGGGTAGCTAACATAATCCTAGATATTGTATTCCCAATACTTTCTGAAGGATCTAGGGGTGTAGTGTTGTTTAGATCTATGCCAGGAGAGAAGTTAAAATGTTTATGAGGATGACAACTGTATTATTGAACATAGCACTGGTAATTACTGTAACCACAGACATGTTACTCGTGTTTCCATTATCCTGGCACTGAAATCATGGAGCAAATTAAAAAACTCTTGTGACAAACCCTTAGGAAAAAATCTCCCTCAAATTAAACAGAGGAAGAACTTCTAGCACTCTAGGAAGAAGTATGAGCATAGTACTTAACACTGTTGATCTGAAAATTTTGATCAGCAACCAGGTCCGAATTGTTTTCGTTAAAAGATAATGGGAAAACATAGTTTCACACATAAGCTTACTTTCATTTCCTAAGCATAGGAGAGAATCACACGAAACATACACTCAAATTGCCAGATTTTTGCAAAATCTTATATTTTTAGTTGCTGAAACACAGTAACTGAAAAATCTCTGTATATGGCAGGTATTTTTATGGACACACTATAAACCCGCTAGAAGAAGATTAATTCCAAATTCACTCTCCAGGATACTTTCATTGTTACATCATATTTTCTTATTTCCACTTTAATAAAGTTCCTCTCTTAGTTTGAAATGAAGACCATTTCTATCAACAGTACTAGAAAATGACTGAACTCAGACTGAAGCCAAGGCAGCTGGGCAACAGAAGGGAGGACAACTGTGCTCAGTTTTCAATCACATTGTTTACCCTTTGGACCCAGTATCTTGGCAGAAAGAAATGAAAGTCTAATTTTCATAGAATCACAGAATTATGGAATGGTTTGGGTTCAAAGGGACCTTTAAAGATCATACATAGTCCAACCCCCCTGCCATGCAGAGGTACATTTATCCCTAGGATCAGGTTGCTTAAATCCCTACCCAACCTGACCTTTAACACTTCCAGTGATGAGGCACCCACAACTTCTCTGGGAAACCTGTATCAGTGTCTCACCATCCTGACTGCAAAAAAATTCCTTCTTTGTATCCAGTCTAAATCTACCCTCTTTCAGTTTAAAACCACTGTCCCTTGTCCTGTCACTTACAGGCCTTAGTAAAAATTCTTTTTTTAAAAATTCTGTCTTTGCTATCATAAGCCCCCCTTTTATATTGAAAATGTCCCAGTAACCTGTCCCCAGAGACTTCTCTTCTGCAGGCTGAGCAACCCCAACTCTGCCAGTCTTTCTTCATAGGAGAGGTTTTCCACCCCTCTGACCATTTTCATGTCCCTCTCCTGGGCCCATTCTAAAAGGTCCATGTCTGTCCTGTGCTGGGGATGCCAGAACTGAATGCAGTAGTCCTGCTGGGGTCTCAGGAGATCAGAGGTATTTTCCCAAATAACTGCACTGTTTCTATAAGAGACTGAAACAAAGACACCATTCATCATGTAATTACGAGCAAGATCCAAAAAACAGAGAAAATATTTTTCATCTTTGTGGTTAAGCTATGTGCTCCATTTCACTTAGGTGAGCCGTTTTTTTGCACAATTTATGCTAAACAAAGCGTTCTCCAATTCACAATGTATTGTTTCTTAAAAACAGAGGAAAAATGCAGAATGTATGCACCCACCTCTGTGACCAGTTCACACCACATAAGACAACCTTCATCTACTGTTAGCGACCTATACTGCTATAGCTTAGCGGTATTTGTTTCTAACTTGAATATAATTGGCAGGCAAGCTGCACCAAGAGAGTTTGCTCCTTTATAAATATGAACGGCTGAAAGGAAAATGTCAACAATAACAAAAAAAAAAATCAAACTCCGTGCACTTTCTACAAACTGGCGTACTTTTGCAGATGACGTAAATCTTTTGTTCTACAGTGGATTGCAATTATCTAAACAAAAGGATTACAACAGCCAACTGATTTTTGGTAGTAATACTGAAAACTGACACAGAAGTTGCAGTAAGAGGTTTGCCAGTTGGCACAATAAAGAAGGGAAACCCCTCCAACAGGCAGCACATGACAGAACTCCTCCCTCCTAAACACACAGAAGCTACAGCACTTATTTTGCAACTTTCTTCTTTCTTCATCCTTACATTGAGGCAGTTTCCACAGCTTATATTCAGATTCTCCAACTCTGCTCTTGTTCCAGTGCTCTAAATGCAAAATAATTATGTTTGTATGAGTGGGCATCAAGAAGAGAACACAGCAGAGAGCATAAACTGAAAATAGCTTCTTTTCCTGATTCATGAGCTCATAACTCATCTTAAACCAGTTACTCGGGGCAAAACACCCCTTATGTTCCCCAAGCGACTCCTGTGCGATGGCTCCCACTACGATGCAGCTTCACAGCCAGCCCCAGGAAACTCTCGGGAAGCATTTGGAGCTACATCAGTAGAGCAAAGGGTGGCATGGGTCTGCTTAATTTCAGAAAATAGCAGTGTTGGAATTACAGTGTGGTGACAGGACTCATCAGAAGAATTTATTTCCATGCTTTGGGCCTGTGGCCTAATGAATTGGAAAATATTTGCCTATGTCCTCTGCTCAAGCTCTAAATTAAACTGACATCTTTTATTAAAAATGCCAGTTTTACAAACCGAAATACATGACATGCTATTGCCTGTTTGATAATACAAGCTTCCTTGTAGTCCTGTGTGTAACAACACCACTTTTTTCATGGCGTATATGGGAGCTGTAAGTTGTTCAAAGGTAAAACGAAGCCTTGAACAGTGTATTCAGTGCATTGTCTACACTGTCTCTACATATATCAACAAGTATAATAATATTAGCAGGGTTACAGTGCTGAGATTGTATTCTGAAGTGCAGATTGCTGAATTTTTTGTTACCTTTTTACACTGCCTGAAAAAAAGCAATAGTCTGTTTTTTGCTGCCTATTATTTTACCTTCCTACTGATGGGGTAGGGATCTAATAACCAGCATGACTGAACTAGGACTTTCATTCTTGGGCATCTTAGAGGAGGAGGAGGAAGCTTAAAAACTTCTGCATGGAGGCAAACCAAACTTTGCCTATGCACAGTCCCCTCTTCTGTCTCCACGTCACTAAGAGGAAAGCAGCAAGAGCTGCAGAGATCCACCCCCGAAGGGCTCGTTTCAGCATCTGCTGGAGATCTTCCAAAGAGTAATGCTGCTCTACCGCGTAAAGAAGTTATTTGATAAGGCTCCCTCTGTAGCTTGGAGAATCAGATAAAAGCAGCAAGGAGGGATTTAATTCATGCTTCAGAGGCTCCCAGTTTTGTTCTGCTAATGAAATGGTCTGACTGTTAGCTTTGCTTGCTGAAAATATAAAGACTGATAAGTCATGTTAACAGCTAACATTACTATCAGTGCTTTCAGGGGTGATATACATATTCTCTGCCTGAAATGTTGCCTAGAGCTATATGAATCTAAACAGTGAAGTGGTACAATCCAGCCAATTCCCTGCCAGAGTGGGCTAAAGGAAAAGTGAAACCAGCAGCATTAACAGAAATTTTAAATTTCTATTTCCCTAAATAGATCCCATGAAAATTCCCACAAGAATCAAGAGATAATAGGGTTGAGTGTTGTTCTCACAGAGAACAGAATGAGTCCGTATCCCTTAAACCTCCAAGCATCTGTGTTAATTTTCAAGAGGCTGCCAAAACCTCTGCAGCTTCCTGATTGAACGTTATTACTTACGGCATGCTTGTTCAGTGCTTGTGCAGCTTAACCTGGACATGACACAGTACTGGAATGATAAATCACCGATCACAAATACTGACAGCTTTTTTTTGTGTTCGCTGCATACTACAGGTTTGACAGTAAGAGCAGCATACCATGCAGACATCTCTCAATGTGGGAGCTTGCTCCCCCTCATCAGCCACCTTCCTTCTCCCCCGTGAGCTTTGGGTTTTTTAACCACCTTGTATTTTGTGTTTCCTCTTCCTTCCCCTCCCCACAATAGCTCCTACAGATCACTTGAAAGAAAAAGCTTTCATTTCCCTCTGCACACTGCATGGGGACACTCAGACCCACTCGTCTGTTGCTTAATGGTGTTTAAGTCGGTGATGCTATACCAGCATAAAGGTGGTGTGAAAGGGCAATTTGGCTCAGTGCGGTCTTCATCTGTTCAAGCTCATACTAGCACATCGAGTTCCAAATAATTAGGAGCTCCTCTCCAGCTGGTGTTTTGGTAGAAAAGGTGGTTGAGCAACCCAGTCTGGATTTTCCTACATCTGAAGGAGCCTGAAGATGCCTTGAACATTACATACACTTTCCTAATATGTTTTCAGTGTCGACTGTAGCACAGCAGTGGGTGGAATGACAAATAGGTCTTCTTTGGGAATGAACTGCCACTGTCAGGGTTCAGAAGAGTTCAGATCATTACATTTGTATTTATTTACTGATGCTTTCCCCACTGTTTACCAGGATTTTTACCCTGCCTAATCCATGCAGCTATACTCAGAGGAGAATTCCCTCTGCTCTGATGAAAGAAGTCCCCTGTATTTTATCACCCACAAAGTTTGCACACTGATGAAGGACTACAGAGACTCCGAGTGATATTCAGGATTCAGGTTTCACTCCTGGTCTTGCTAGTGATCTGCTGTGCCGCCTTTCTATGCAGGCTTTTTGGATACAGCATGTGGCACAATGTTAATAGCGTGGGTATTACTCAACTTAATGTTACTGATTAGATTTACATTTTTTTAAACTAATTGATATTTAGTTTATCTTTAAGCAACAAATGGGTAAAATGTGAAAGTTGCCCACCCCCTGAACCCCTCCTTAATATTATATTTTAAAAATGAAAAGGGAATATGAGGGTTGAAACCACTCAGTGGAAGACTTATCATGGCATATAACTCCTTTTCCACTGGACTTCCATCCAGAAATTCGGGTGGTTTCTGTTAATAGCTAGAGCACAATGAAGATCTCTAACTGAATCATCTGAAAGACTATTTTAAAGAATGACTACATTAACAAGCATAACCAGCTTCCTGTTCAGACTAAAAAGAATTTATTCTTTTAATGCAACTAACTCCAGGGTGGTTTTTTTCCCCGTCTTCTGCCTCCTCTTGTCTTCATTCCCTTGGGTTTCGCAAATATACTGTAACAATTAATTATGACTCAAACCAAGGTGGTTAACACTGTACTATTAATAAAACCTTTCTGGGGAAATATGAACTACTTTTGCACTCACAGAGTATATAGGTAGCAATATTTATTCATGTATTATTCATCAGGAGATAATGTGCTGAATAGGGAAGGTTGTATTAGTGTGGATAAATTAAGAACAGATTAATACCTCATCTTAAAAATGAAACTGAACATGGATTTTTTTTTTCTCCCCCTTTGGAGACATTAAAATGTTCTTTCCCTTTTCTCTCCTCACTTCTTTAGTTATTTATATAATTCTTGTAATGCTCCCTCTGCATTTCCAAGCTTCATTCAATTATAGCACTATATGAGGAAAACTGAAACAAGAGTATCACTAGAATCACATTATCAAGAGATTTGCAGGAGAGAGAGGATACTATAAATGTCCGATTAAAACAATTCCCAACATTGTTATTTGCACTTCCATCATTTATCTTTAGAGAAAAGTGACGCCAGTTCATTGTATGCTATTTAGACATAAAGAAGTGTCAAGAAACTCTCTCCAAAATCACATTAGAGTATTTCAATGGGGTTGCCCTGAATTATTATCAATAACCGTGACTTCCCATGGACCTTGTACATCACATCTTGAAATAGGAAGTAAAACTGAAATGAATTCATATATAAGTACTGAAATGCCACTCCTGAAGTTGTAAAGAAACAATAACACTGTAGTATCACACAGGGACATTAAAAAACACCTTTGGAACAGCGTACCTTAGTTATGGAAGAATTTATTTGGGCATGCTGTCTCATCCACAGCAATGACAAAATGTGTATTAACTTAAATGGTTGCCAGATCTCATCCCCAAAATGCCACTAGCTGTATGAAAGATGGCCTCAGCAGGGGTTTGCAATCATCACACTGAATGTATACACACACAACACAAGGAAAAACCCCAAAACTTCAAAATCCAAATCAGCTGAGAGAACATATTAAATGTTTACCAATCCATCAAGTAGTCACAAATTTGCTGTTTCATTTCATTTTAAATAAAACAGCATTAGATCTGATGAAGAGAAGTGGCAACGCTTTTCATCAGCAGTAAAATTTCAGTGGGAAAAAGGCCCAGGTTTTCAATAAAAATCTTGCCACAGTTGCAACTCTTGGATTCAAATATCTGATATATTGAAGAGGCTTTGCTATTTAAAATATAAATTTCAAAAAGGAATCAGGAAATATCTGTATGAAAAGTTTTCCCTGTTTTCCAAACAAGTCTAACTGTCACATTATAAAGAGAAGTTTACTCACTTGTTGAATTACACACACCTAAACCCCTCCCTTTATGTATTATTGCTGAGGCGGGGGGCACATCTAGAGAGGGAGGAGAGGAAGATTGGGGCACTGAAGGAACTTCTGATATTTTGACATCATGAGTTACTGCAAAAGAAAAAGGAGGTAGTGCCCCATTTGCAGTCCTTTTCCTATCCTTCTCATAAATTAACTCAGTTCAAGAAGCAGCGCATTCCCTTTTGACATCCACTTCAGATTTCTTCAGCAAACTGTGCAGTTTTGCATGATACTTGCTTTTTTCATTTTTAATTTTTTAGTGAAAAGGCAAAAGAATGCTGTATTGAAACAATGACTTATTCAAAACTGAGATATTTCCAGTATAATTTAATGGGAAAAGCATAGGCTTGGTTATAATTAAGCTATATATACAGTTATATCCACACACACACACACATGCACACACCCCTTTCTGCGGCTTGGAACAATTGCAAAAGACAGATGGACTTGGGAGGGGTTTCACAAGTACTGCAAAAGGTCTCATGTACTGCATTTGTTTATACCAACTATTTAAAAACACATAAATCATCCACTTCAGAGCAAGCAAAGCAAAAAAGAAGGTGCAAGTAAAACACATATGGAATTGGTACTAACAGCAGAAAGCCAACGTATCTGCAGTGACATACAATAAACGTGGAGAATATAACCTGCTGTAGCTCGTGCAGCTCTTTATGTCAGACCCATTTAATGTAACTGCTTACACCAATGTGTACAATTAGGTTATAGCGGTCTCAGAAGAGAAAAGAGACAATAACAAGTGTGAAGAAACTGGTGTGCAGTCAGCAAAGGCCACAGGCAAGTGGTTCCTGCTCCCAGACAGGCTTGTGGGGACCCTGGGATTCAACACAAGTGAAAAGGTTCCTTAAATAGTTCTAGCTCATTGTGGTACTCAAATCTTGATAAGGACTCCATCCCATCTAGTAAGGCAGAGCTGTGATGAAGGGTGGGGTCAAACACATCCTGTGAGCAATAGCGTCTGAAAGTAATAAATCCCTTGAGGGACACCTTCAGGTGCTGTCTCTGAAGACGTAGCCCTTTGGGGATGTACAAGGACACTTGGAAGTGACAGCCTATTCCTCCTGCCCAGAAGCTGTTTTAGCACTGCCCAGTGCAGGAAGAGACACTCCTAATTCCCAGAGAGGAGGAAGAGCCTGCATTTCAATGAACAGCTCTCATTTAAGTATTATTTCAAGAACAAAGTTTACTGACCAACTGCCAAACTCTTTCCTTCCACTTTGCTCCTAGCAGCAAGGACCTTGGTCCCCAATCCTCCAGTAACCCCCCTGGCAGTACTTGCCACTCCTTGAAGAAAATACTGGTAGCACAAGGATGGAGACATCTTTACAGCTATACTTTCTCAGGAACAGAAATCTCCTTCTGCGCTGCTCTCCATCCCTCCCAGTAAACTTACATCTGTGAATATACAACTGAGCTCACTCTTTGCTGTTTGAGAAGAAACCAGAGAATGATAGATTTGCCAATCAACCACCTACCTGTTCTGTGCAAACACAAGTATTCTTTCCTTAAAAAAAACCCAAACAATTGCTCTCTCTTTTGTTCTTCCCTTACCAGATAATTTTTTCCTATATTCCTCTGAGCTGCTGAGTCCTCAACTCAGCTAATAGAGCTGTAACATCAGCATTGTACAAAGATGAGATACTTAACACCTCTATCTGCCTGTGTTTGAGGCTGCTGCACCTTCACTGCATACTTGGGTTTGGGTGGCAAGGTGCTGTGCAATTCCAGATAGCAGTTGTTCCATGAGAGACCCTCAGAGAACTTTGTGATGCTCCACACACAAAAAAATTATATGCTGCTTTTAGCTTGAAGTCAGTATGGTTTAGCTAACCATCACATTCACAGGCAAAGTCATTTTTCATATTTGGCAAAATATATTTATGTGGTCAGTCAAACATGTAAGTCAATAAAATAACATAGGGAAGGATCTAATTATCCCAGTTAGTGGCTGGATCCATTCTTCTCCCTTTCTGTGGGGAATAGCTTCCGCTGAGCATGAGTTCCCACACTGTGAATAGGAGAGAAGAGGCCTGAAAATTTTGCACTTTCACAGTATACTCACTACTGACATTCCTCAGAGCTTCTGAATTACAGCCTTCATCTGCAGGCGTTTTGGGGACAGGCTTTTTTTTTTTTTCCCCCTATTCATTTCTCGATAGATCATTTGAAATTGTGCAAAATCATATTTCCCCAGGCAACACAGATAAATCAATATGGTCTCCACTCCCAATATTTTTGTACAATTCAACAGTCCTCAACATTGCTATTGTGTGTTCTCACTTGAAAATAAAGAACACTTTTCAGTAATCACGCCGCTGGTAAGCATTATAGGAGAAGTACTGCAGCAATATCAACGGAGGCACAGCTAAATTCATGGCCCATTCAGATTCACAGGGTGTGTTAGGAGACCTTTGACTTGTGTAACTGCCATTGTGCCTGTAGTTCAGCTGGAGTAACTTTGCACATGATGCTAAACATGAGCTTCATTCTGCTTAAACAACAAAAGGCAGGCATAACTTGCAACGTCATTTTGATCTGACTGAATGTAGAAAATGTGACAAAAAGTCATCCAGCTTCCATCTTTAGACATGCTCTTAGTGGCAAAGCTGTTACAAAAGCCTGCAACCTTGGACAACCCTGTTCCCTCCTTTCCGAATTCAGCATTCCCCATTTCAGCACAGGCCAGATGTAACAAGAGGGAATAGCAAAATTTGTACTGCTGCTATGCGTGATGAATTTGCATAATGTTACAGTATGCTAGACAAAATGATCCATTATTCATTGCAAAGGAATTATCCAGTCATTCAATATATGCCAACAGTCACAGCGAAAATATCAGTATCAAAATTTCCTTAATCCAAATCACTATTAACTTCATTATGTTCTGTCACATCTTGAAGAAGCTGCATTTAATTTAAGAAACTGTTTCTAACCCCTAAGCAAAGAATTTTAGCAGCAGAATAACTAACTGTAAGACAACTCAGAAGACCCTAAATGTGTTTTTGAAAGCTCTCATAACCATCCATATTGTACTATAGCATTCACTTGATGCCATTCATTGAACAGTTTTTGTGCTACCAGAGCTTTAAAAGGGTGCATGCTTGGGTTCGTGTACAAGACAAGATTGTGTTGTTTAGTATTCAAATGGACAACAATTACTTTATTGCAACAGAGGTGCAATATCCTATCCTTCACCTACTAATTTGTTCCTCAGTTTCCTTAATGTAATGGCTGTGTAAATTTGCTGGATTGGCTTGCTAAAAAACCACAATACATTGGTCTTTCTCAGAATTGCATCTGCTGTCAGTCTCCTCCGTCGACTTTCTACTCTCAATTTTCCTCTGAGTTTTTTTAGCCTTTCCTACTTCGTGCTTTCTCTCACTTAGTTTCCCCACAAATTTATTTTCTAGTTTACCTGGAACTAAAAAGCAGTCCACACATTTGCTCACTGCTGCTGCTGAGCCCCCAAAGCAACCCACACCAAGAAAACCCTAAATGAGTGCCATGAAGGTGCTATTTAGACAATGACTGTGGGATATCTGGTAGGCTTGTTACTCTTGTGGAAGTCCCCTGGAAATAACTACACCGTACTTGAGTGACAGAAAGACATTAAAATGCTGTCTTTCAAGGGACACGCAGAGAGCACTCCTCATCCCTGGGTGTCAGCTGCAGTTTTGGTCTGTGACATGCACAGAACAGAATTTAGCAACTGATAGGCAGAAGCCAATCTCCATGGCCAGAAGGGTTTTATGTTCTAATTGCACCAATTCATTCTGATAACATTGAAAATAATACAGGATAGTCCAAGAAGTGTTCAGGATCCAAAGCATTGTGATACAGTGACACATGTGCTATAAAAAGGGTCTTATTCACCGCAGTGGAAATGGAATCCAAGTACCAGAGGTAGCTTCATACCATAAGTCCTTTAAAGATGCAGTGAAGGAGCCCTATATTTATCTAATTCATAAAGTGTTTAATGAGGGAAGCTTTATATTGGCTAAAAATAAGAGACGGGATTCAGTTGCTTAAGTATAGGCATCTAGTGTCGTTTTAGATGTACCCTGTTGTCTGAGACATTTGCCAAATGCTCGGGGATATGACCCAGGATTTCCAGGAGACATCTAAACAGACACTAAATGCCTATACTGAGACACCCAGAAACTTGTCTCAAGATGTGTAAAATGATTGGAGGCAGTCAGAAATGAGAAACACATTTTGTTTAAGAAAGATAACCAGCTACATGCTTAGTTAAGGAATCTCCTCCTGCTTCACTGGCTGGGACATCGTGGGGCCTGGCAGATCAAGGAGTTTCTCCCTAGCGGGTTACTAGCTTGAAAACTTTCAAATTACATAATGGGTACAAAAAAATGAGAACGCACTCTGTGCTGGAAGAACTCACATCATCTTTCAGGTTTATGAACAAACACTTAGAAGTCACTCATAATAATTTCGTTGCTGTCGTGAACAAATAGGTCAGCTGACTGCTTTAAAAAACTCTATTGATCATCATCAGACTCGCCAAAACCATATTTCCAGATGTCAGAAAACTTAATTTTAAAACAAGTGAATACATGTGATTGCCAGCATTATCTATTTCTGTTCATACTTAACAAAGACAGATACTAATCCTTTTCTGTGTGAACTGAGCAAACGCTGGCAAGGCATGAGAAGGATTCACATGGCTAAATGTAATATCTTGCATGAATAACAAAGATGCTGAAAGCTAGAACTATGACTCCTAGGAAGGCTGGAGTACAACATTGCAGCCTGATAAGGAGTGAGCATATAACGGAGTAGCTGGAACATTTCACAAGGTTAACCGGTATCGTGCAGTGGCAAAGAGGAGGAGGATGGACATTAAATGAAAGCGATTAAAAACCACTGTGTTCAAATGTACGAGTATTATGCCCACACTGCAGGAGACAGCAGGAGGCAGTGAATCATCCAACATTTAAATCAACACCCCCTTAAAACAAAATGTATTCAGCTCAATGTGGGTATCTCCAGCAGGCTCCAAAAGTTCCGACAATGCGTGGCATGGGTTACTCACATCTCGCTCTGCCCGTAACGCAGCCACCATTTAGTAAGTAACTTGATTCAGAGGCACAGAGAGTTTCTAATGAATCATAAAATGCTCAGTGTTTGATTTAAGGGCTTTCTGTCACCACTGTAGATTTGCTAGTGCTAATTTTATGTAGAAAAGGGCTTTCAGGGACAGAACAATGATAGGGCGAGGGGTGGTGTGGAGGAAAAAAAGAGAAGGGAGAAACAAATTCAGAGGTCCTGGAAATGGACAGTGAAGGTGCTGTGGACACAGCATGTAAGTTTTCTGCATTTTTCTTTTTTTTTTTTTAAAGAAGTTAATATTGAGGAGACATTAATCAGATTGTTAAAAACCTGCCAGAATAAATGTGTCAACAAAACTCCTTTTGTACTCACATTCTATTAAAACACTTTGAAGGATTTCTATGGAAACAGTAGGCTGTTACAATGGGAAATACCCAGCATAGCTGAAAATGTCAATCTTCCTTTCAGCAGTGGACTGGCCATAAATAGAGATCCAGTGCAGCAAAATTGGTATCACTTGGAAGCAAAATGTCAAGTAAGGGAAGTACGGCAATGCAGGAACACTTAAAATCCAAGACAAAGCAGGCAATTGCCTCTCTGAGTAGTGATAGCACTACGCTAACAAAATAGTCAACTACACAATTTTTTTGTTTTGGAAGAGTGTATTTGGAAGTATCAGGACATAGCATCTGTTTGGATATACCAGAATAGTTCCTGCTTCTAATATCTTTGTATTTGGAGATGACTCCCAGTGACAGAGGGATAGCTCACAAAGTGCCTGTTTTATTTATTTATCTGAGAACTGATGACACTCCACATCACACACAATCATCAGCATTGCCTCTGCCTTATCCACTACCCACTCACGCCTTCCCTTTCACCACACTACCTTCAATGTCATATTTAACTCTTCTGTGTGCCTTTCCCAGTGCCCAGAGTAGGAGTTCTTACATGGATTTTACAACAAAACCCTAAAACCACACTGTATGCCATAAAAGCATGTAAAGCAAGAAAGAGCTCTTCTTGCTCTTTTTCAGAAGGCCCTCAGTTATGCACACACCCCTTCCCACGCTCTTCCCACGCACACAGATCCTATGAGTGGAATAGCTGCTTCCTAAAGCATGAAATATTGTGAAGGAGCACTTTAAATCTTAGACTGTTAATCTCGCCCAAATTTTTAAATCTCTAAACCATATAAAAATGTCATGATCACAGTTTGCAGCATCCATTTCTGCTGCTTTTCACACGCAAAGAAAATGAGCCCTCTTTCAGTACTCTATTTTTTTAGCAATGTATTTGAAGAGCATATAGATGTGCACTTTCAGTAACTTCCAATGAACAAAGCAGGTTCCGAAATGCTTACCACAAGTAAAGATTGTTTTCTCTACTTTACAAAAGGATGCAGGGAAGCACAGAGATGTAATAAACATGCTTTTTATGAGTGTGTTTGAATTTCTGCCTCGGAAATTCTGGATGGCCACCTCTTGATGGTTTTGCACATGAACTGGGGTCAAAGGATTCTCTTGGTGGCAAGAAGCAATTTGGATACGATCAGGCAGTGAGTCATTGGTGATGTACGGGGTAGAAGCTACTGGTCTTGGCTGCTGTGTTAGATTGGTATCTCTGCCTCCTTTAGTCATCAAACACAGAAATAGCTGTCAAATATTAATAAAAATGAACAGTTTTTTCCCCATGTGTCTTATTTCCCAAAAATGCAATACTTTTCACATACGGATTATGAAATCCGGAGGACAATGACATAACTTGAACAAAATGTTGCCCATTGCTTCTGATTGTTATTTGTTGACAAGTCCACTTATTTAAATATGCCAAAGTAATAACAAGATGGAATTTAAGATAAGCATTCCAGAACATATTATTTAGGAATGCTGTGGGCAGCATGGTGTTTCATGCACTGTGTTGCCTGTTGTATCAGTAATGAGTTCATGACTAAATACATCTTGAGCATTCGCCAAACTGATAGGGTTGTGAAAGACAGAGGACTGCAAGAATGATGGCCTGAAACTACAGAGCCCAGCAATGCAGAAGGTCTTTGCTAGACCAGGAGAGGATTTCTCAGTATTCATCTCTAAATTATGCAATTACAGATGATTAGCATCAAACTCATGTGAGCACACAGAGATTGAATAAACACCATAAAATCACACCTCACTGCATTAAAATAGGGTTTCAGCAGCAAGGACGACATATCTACTCTGAAAGTAACTGTCTTATGAATGATACTTTTTTTTTCCTTGCAGTAATATGCAATCTAGTCTCTCAAACACCTTACAAAAGGATTAGGAAAAAAAAAAAAAACCCAAAGGTCAAAAGCTTGGAATTCATAACTTACTTTGGAAAAAGTCCCAAAATTCAGATGCTTATGAAGAGATAGAACACCCCGATCCTGCAGCATCCAGCAAAACAAAATTCACAACTACCAGCTCTTTGTGAAATTTCTGGGCAGTCTGCTTCTAGCTGCAACTGGAAACATTAGTTTAATTTTCAAAAGCAGATAGTGTCTTATGCCTGATTTGAGGAGGATGGAAATTTTCTAAAGGATAGTATCTTCCAAAACCCCTGCTTCTTTGAGAATGCCTTGAACTGCGTATACCAAATATGACCCTTCTTTACATAAGTCATCGTTTTCAAACTTAGGCTGCTTTCTGCTAGCCATTTAAAACACTGAAATTTTTAAGTATAATCAGAACTGCATCTTAAAATCAGTACCATCAGTCTGTTAAAAAAATTTAAAAAGGTGCTTTCAGGTAGGGAATAGGTTTTTGGTTTTGGTTTTTTTTACAAGTAACTTGTACCATGGCAAAATTAGGAAATAGAACAAAGATGCAGTTTGAGGTATTTTTTTAAAAAAAATCACTTCATAAAATACTTCATATCATACAGGCAAGGAAAATCAATAAGATTTCTGCCAAAAAGGAAAGAAGAAAAAATTACCATTTTATCTTTCTGATCACTAGAAATGACAGGGTGTTCTGAAAAGTTCAGGTGGATAATCACATTTCTGCAGCAAAGCGAACAACAGACTCTTGACTTTTCACACATTACTCCATCAGGTCCAGATATTCTGGTAAACTAACGCTGGCTGAAAAACTGTTCATTAGCATGAAAGACAAGTTCATAACTGACAATAACTTTCTCACATCCAGAATGTCAAGTCATTAACTTATGTATAACGGCACCATGAAAATTTGTTCTTCTTCATTTTGTTGTAGGTTTGAAGAATAGACCATGACAGGCTGAGAGGCGGGCCCATGCAAACCTCATGAAGTTCAACAAGGCCAAGTGTAAGGTCCTGCACGTGGGTCAGGGCAATCCCAAGCACTGGGTCCTGGGCTGCATCAAAAGAAGTGTGACCAGCAGATCCAGCAAGGTGATCCTGCCCCTCTGTTCCAGTCTTGTCAGACCCCACCTGGAGTGCTGCATCCAGCTCTGGGCCCCCCAACACAAGAAGGACCAGTTACTCAATTCCTGTCTCCTTACAACGATAAACAAATTAAAATAAAAACGAAAAATCTAAACCTGTGAGAGGGTGGATCAGAAGATGCTACAATACATGTTATCCAGACCACTGTCTTATGAGTACCTAGCTATAACACAGCAGAGATGAAATACATTTATTAAGCCTTTGTCTTTCATCTAAAAAAAAAAAAAAAGCTTGAATAAAAGGTAATTCCTTTCTATCCGGTTCAATAAGAAGGTGTCCACTGAAACCCTAAACGCTAGCTTACCATGAATTTGTTTTAACTCACTAATAAAGTATTTTAATATTACTTGAGAATGAGACTGGACTTTTTCCCTAGATTACTCAAAACACGTTTCAGATACAGACTGAGGTAAGGAATATTAATCAGGGTGTATCTGACTGATGTAATGATTACCATGAGAGATGGGATTTGGTAAAACAGTTAATTGGAGTTCAACCTGGAATTGGGGCAGGATCTGAAGTCTCACTGCAATCGTTCCAAGGCCATTTGCACATACATATGTGAAAATTTTGATAGCTGCCTTTCTTTGGGAAGTGTCCCTTTTCATCAGTCAAAGACACTGTGCAGGAATCAATTAAAGCTCGGTGCATTGTTCACCAGAGAAGAAATTCTGGAATATAACCCCCTCCAGATTCTCTTAAAAAAATCTGTGACCAGTTCTCTGTTTGTCTGTTAGGTTCATGTCAGGCTTTCCTTCCTTGGTAAACATCCTCAGTGGCGTACTTAGTAACCCAATAAAAAAGAATAATTCCAGGCTGCTTGCAGGAGCATTGGAGAGCCCTGAGTACGGGAATGTCGGAATGGAAACACTGAGAGCATGAAGTGAGAGTATGAGAGAAGTGGCTACGCAAAAATACCAAAATCCAATTTACCAGATGGTGTCAGGAATAGAGAAAGGAGGAAGAACAGGGAAAAATATTCCCCAGCGGGGCTTTCCTGACGATCTCATGCTGCCACTAAAAAGAAAATTGCAAAATTCCGGAAGGTCAGTGCAGATTTCGTACTGTTTCTGCCAATAGAAATGTGAACACGTGTCCACGGGCAGGGCATGTACACTTAAATCAGAGCAGGTGTTATGACACTATTTTCAACACCATCTTCCTCCTCATCAGAGAGGTTAAAGTGTGAAAGCAAAAAAAAATACCCAACAAACATTTAAAAGCCTGATTGACAAGAACAGTAAATACTCTTCTAAAACTTTTTTTAACCTTCTTTTTGTTTATTCACAGCTAATGGCTTACATGTTATCACATAGGAGCTACTGGTACTGTAAGGGCCATTTATAATTTTACCACAATTTTAATAAAAATACATAAATAGTCAAATTCTCCAAACCTTTCAGGTTGTAATCCAGGGAGGGAGACATTTTTCTTTATGGCAGTCAAGTGGCCTAGCCAACATTAACTCTTTTTATAACACTGGCCCTGTTGTTGGTGATAATAAGGCCAGGGGAGAGACCTTGGGAGGTAAACCACACATTTATTTGGTCTTTAAGATTTACTGTGGTGTTGGCTACTGTGTGATCTTTATGAAGCACAGGGATGCAAAGCGCAGTGTTTACACAGACCGCTGCCAGCAGCTTTGACATGGCTTTCCCACTGTTATTTCTGGGATGCTTGTTGCACTCTGGTGTTTGTCCCCTGGTTCTGTAGTCTTGACGATGTGTTTGGTGCTCAGTTTCCCAGGTTATTTTCCTGAGTTGGATTCTGGACGGTGTAGATGTGGTATTAAAGAGATTGCTCATTGTGCTCAGGGCAGCCTGTCAAGTCCTGATAGTACAACAGCCCTGAGCAGGTTTACCTGTGTGTTGGATACAGGAGAACATGGCAAGAGAGACTGCTACTGCCTCAGGGACATCCTGGGGGGGAACAGGAGAGTTGCTGTGAGTCTCTGATGCCTGTGTTTCACTGCCTAAATTAACTGCTTCTTTGGGGCTAGCGGAATGAGGCTGCTGAGCTCCAAAGGACCACCCTGGGTTTTGCACCCCTTTGCCTGATCCTCCCTAGTTACAAGGAAAGTAGGGCTTGAGGCTGTACAGAACAAGAGGGATAGAGGGGAATCCAGGCCTCCCAGCAATCACCTATTTGTGTACAAAGGAATTATTAAAAGGTTATGGGACATCTCGTGTGTTTGAAGTAAAAATGCTGCACACCCTGCAGATTTACTGGATCTCCTTGTTCAGCCTTACACAAGTCATTTTGGTTTTTCAGTGATCATTAAGTAGGCTGCTTATTTTTCTGCTTTACAGGCTTTTCATTTTACTTCTCCCAGGTTATTTATTTCAGGGAGATACTGTCAAGCTTATCCAATAATGTTTTTATAAACTTTATGATTCTTCAAGTTTAGATCCTACAGAAAAGGAAACTGCTTCAAGAATGATAAGGGAAGTCAATAGCACAGCTCTTGCTTTCAGACGATGATAGATTTCTCAGACAGTTATCACTTAGGATTATATTTTCTGAGACTCTGACTGGAGATGATTACTTTCAGAACTTTTTTTTAGCCTGAACAGTTCAGTCATTGTAAAAATAATGGGAGAGGGAGCACAGGGGTAAGAGGAAAATTCTACCCTAGGAAAAAGAAAAAAAAAATTATTTTCCATTTCTATTTTAGAACAGCAAGATCTTCTAGAAACAGATAAAAAGTAGAAACCTGGAGTGGAAACACCGCCAGCAGAGTGCTTTCATCAGTGCCATTTTATTTTCATTTTGCCTAATTACGATGCTTTGAAAATCTTATTTTGTGCTTGTAGAGTAAAATAGATGTGACTTAGATCTCTTTTCAGGAAAATCCCAAGTCCAGACAAACTCTGACTGTACACGTACACATACATTTCTGATTTAGCAGCTTTGTGAAGAATTTTGTAAGGATACATAGTAAAGGAGGCAGGAATTAGGCATTACTTATGTACAGATATGAGGCCTTGGGAACATCTCTTCTGTACTCCATAATGGCTTGATTCCAACTCCCTACCTTGATATTTCCCCGTTCCTATGAGTGACAACTGTTTTGGGGCCACCTCCAGTTAAAATTGATTTATTCAAGCCTCCATTAACAGACACCAAATTTAGAAACAGCAGGGGTTTAAGTATTTTTTAAGTATCTGTTAGTACTGTATACTGAGCTAAAAACTTAAGCTTGTCTGAATCCTAATCTGCATCTCAAAGTTTATCATCTGGTTTTTAAGTCTCTTAAAATTTCCCAGTCAATCTCAGTGAAGATCTTTTCTAAGCTTTATGAAATATGAGTTTGAAAAACATGCACTTTTTTCTGGATGGGAACACGCTTATGGATTTTACATTAAGGCAAACCAGGAAGCTCTCGACTCCACAGGGATTAATAACCATACAAAATAATAGACTGTCATGTGTATATTATTTACATGACATAGTACTTTCCACTGAGACTCCCATCCCAGGAAGAAAACAGAACAAGTGCAAGTGAAATATTGTAGGAAAGAGCACATGGCAGCTAAAGAGTAATAATTTCTAAAGCAAGAAGGATGAAAGTTATTAATCAAAATTGCTAGTTAGTCTCTTCCTCCTTCCCCACCCACTCCAAAATACACTAGGCGATAAACTAGTAGCATGTCAGCACAGAAAAGACTTTCAAATGTTATCACCTAATAGGATATAGAAATAGATTTAGAAGAAAGTTTAAGAGGGCTTAAGTGAATGTAAGTTTCTCTAATTTACAGCTTTTTCCAGTCTTTCCACATGTGGAAATTCACTTGGAAAGTTACAGAGATATAATTTTCACCCTCCTACACGTCACCTCTGATACAGCTCACAGTTTGCAAGAGTGCAAGGGACTAAATCCTTACCCGACACTGGTAATCACAGACAGCCCAAAACAGAGCACATCTACTCAACCTTTGGGATTGCAGAAACGTGTACCCACTCACCCTACCCAGTGAGACGGAGCAGTTCAGAAGTATGCAGATGAGAAAAAATGCCTTATGAAAAACAAGTTGCAACCTCAGCTGGGCTGGCCGTTTGCAGCAGTGGAAAAGCGCTAGGGCTGAATTATGGCACTAGGATTTGTTCACTACTGTGCTACAAACTCTTAAAGCAGCCCAGGGAAGAGAAAAGAGGCTCTTGCTTAGTTTTTCTAGGACAGTAACAGCACGAACAATGAAAGCCAACAGATAAATTTTGCTTCAGGCTTTTTGTTCACGTAAGGTTTTTGTTCTTCTCATGGTAATTTTTCCACTTCATTCTCAGTCATGCCAGCTTATCGTCTGTTCACTACCATTCATATACCAGTATCCATCCAACCCAAGAAATGCTCGCTTCAGCTATGTTTCCTTTTGGAAGATGGACTGGCCAAATTTGTTTTTGATTACTGGTCTTTGAACTTATTTTATTTAAGTGCGGTCATCTTCTGAATATATCACTCTGTAAATATGTCACAGTAGGGCTTCATGTTTACTGTTTCTCAATGACTTCCAGATCAAATTTATTCGGTTTGAAACCAAAAATATGGTACGTGTGCTTGGTTTTGGGCTGGTGTCTGTTTTGTTTTGTTTCTTTTTAGGGGTGTGGGGGGGAATGGAAACGGAAGCAAGGTTAACCAGTATTACGCTGTCAGCCGTGTCTCTGGAAGTTTGGCTCGCTCATACATCCTCTCCATCACCAGTAACAAAGATTTTGCAACTGGGATTTCACTAAAGACTCCATTTACGATGTGAGAGACAGGATAGGGTATAGTTTGCTCCCCATAGCCCTGCTGGCACTCTACTGGCAAAAGGCTTGAAAAGTAATGGCAGACTTACTCTTGCAAGTGGAACATGCATATGAAAGTGGTAATACACATAGGGAACGGATCTGTTGACCAAGAACATGCCATTTTCACATAGTCACTTCTCTGCCCATAACCGCACTTTATGCTCCAGGCATGGTTCTGTTTCCCTCTGCTGTGGCACAGCAGATGTGAAGCATTCAAAACCTTTTAACAGGAACCAACCTAAGGCTAAATGACAAAACCCTGACAACATAATCCACAGATTTACATCCCTGGCATTTTAAATGTTCTGTGACAGGGTCAAAAATCTTGATAAATCACAATTCTCACACCAAAAAAAACCCCCAAAAAACACAAAAGAGCACAAAGCCATGACTCATCCAATGGTAAGAGAAGCAGATGTCTCCTTCAAGTCCTGTTTTGAACAATAAAAGTTTTAAAGATGCAACTTAAAAAATACCTTAGCTTCCCAGCTGTATTTGCCCACCACAATATACTGGAGGCGGAGACAATATACAAAGTTCAGTTTCTGGGAAATCTCAGCGGTCTCCCTGCTGATATGCATGTCTCTGCAGTCTTCAGTTCAGGGTGGAGATTGCCCCCCTCCTTAAAAGTGTCAGGTATTATATGTTTCTTATAAAGTGAAATATGGGATACCTCAGAAGCTGGCTGCATTTTGCTACAGCAAATATTCCCAAAAGGGACTTCTGCAGGAGAAGGAAATTGGCAAATGAGAAGTCTTTATCTGCTAAAATAAAATACAGGACTGTTATAAGGGTTCACTAGCCGTTTTTCCTGGCCTAGCAGAATACCACTGGCACTGCAAGCATCCTGGTTTAGTCTGTCTGTGACAGTCCTTTTTTAAAGGTAATAATCCCATAATCCCATTTTACAACACAGCCTGGAGACACGAAAGAAATCAAACTACCCATGTTTTGCAATAGTTTCTTGGCGTGACCCATGTGGTAATTAAAAAGCCTTTAATGGAAATTGCTGCCACAATTTACAGTCTTCCTTAATCCAGCTATGGTATCTGCAGCACCTCCAGGCACCTGTCTTGTTCTCATAATACAAAATCAACAATATCATAGCAGGGCTTGAGGGGACGTCTGAAGATGATGAGAACATAGAAAGGAATGCCAGTATGAAAACTTGGCTGCTGCTTGTCCTTTTTTTTTTATTGTTGTTTATTTATGTAACCATTCTTTTACCAGGAAATATCACGCGGACAAATGAAGTCTTCTTTAGCAAAGGTATCCAGGCCAACTCGCACTAAATGATTTTAACACAAAATTAATTCAAACAAAAACATTCAAACACTATAATTCTAAACAAGGCCACCAGCTACATACATGCCAAGCTACAGCAATTGCAATGCAATAAATCAGTGTGAGATATATACTAACAAAGTAAAAACTTGATTTTTGCCAGGACAAGGGCAAAGCTCTCTTAAATATTTTGAAACTGCAGTCTTGAAATGATCAATTATCAACAGACAGCTGCATGGAGTTTTTTTTTCTTTGTTTTTAATGAAATTTAGCCCTTCATTGCTGTACTCGGAGTTGGTAACTACCATTTGTTTGGTCCTGACTTGAATAACCCAACATGTTACTTTCAAGTTTTCAAATTCTCATCCTGTCTGATTGCCCAATTTTTTCTTCCCCTTAGTGCACAATATCCTCCTGAACTAATTCTGCTTATCACTTTTACGAAGATGGAAAAATCAAAAAAATGGTATATACTGTCCTATGAATACAAAACTCAGTGTGTTTGTTTTGTACTGGATACACAACTCTCCACTGCAAGGAGAAACATCACCACACCATAATACCTGGACTTGCAGTATTCAACAAGCCTTTTTTTAAATGTATTTGAGCACAGGGGGTGGGAGGGGAAGCACACACAGTTAAGAGTTACCTACTTCTGTTTTTCCAGCTTATTGCACTTTTGCCTATTAGCAGCACAGTTCTCCACTCTGGTTTGCTGCCCATCAAAGTGCACAGAAGTATGAAATAACAAATCACCCTCCACCTCGGACTTTCCCTTCTGGAGGACTGCAGTTTCATAGAGTTTATATCTCTACTGAGAAACATATGTCAGCTGTATAGCTGTTGTTTAATACTAGTGCTTATCCATCTGGTGGTATATGCTGTCTCTGCCTTTCCACCTCTATGGAATATGAACACAACCAAATCCACCAAAGACCAACCTGACTGACGTCAGCCTCAGCCCATCTTTCAGACTCTCAGAGGTTCGCTCTGCACGTGGTATGGCCTCTCTGTCCAGCTTTCTGAGGTGGCATGGTGCCGCCTGGACCCTCCTCTCCTGTAGTGAGACTGTAGCTACTCTCTCTGTCAGCCTTGGAGGAATCTGACAAGCTGGAGCAGGTCTGGGAAGCAGCAGCCTCTGCCTTCCTGCCTCCGCAGGTGGGGTGGCTGTGAATCCCCAAGCGTGCCTGGCCCCGTGGTGCCAGCTGGTTTGTGCCCAGGCTGTCTCTGAAGCCTACAGCGAAGATACAGAAGAGATCACCTTTACCCCTACATTCCCCAGGGCTGCCTCAGGTCTGTTCTGTTTCTGTGGGTTTCATCACCCAGGGCAGGCAAAGGTGCTCACTGGGAAGCCCCTAGGCTGTTGGACATGCTTCATCTTATGGTGTTACTGCAGCAGCAGCCCAGTACAAGTCCAGGATGCTGGGTGATATGTGCATGTTGGCAGAGACCTTTACAAAAAGGACAGTAGGAGTCAGAGAATTAAACAGTTAACATCAATAGCCTTCACTCAAGACTACTTAATGTTTATTTGTTTTAAAACTCCAGCAATATACATTCCATGAAAATAAATTTCTGATATTATTCATCTGCTGAATCTGCCTCTATCTTATTTGAAGCAACAGATTAGACATAAAGCAAGTGGCAGGCAATCTAACCTTCCTCAGCAGACAAATAGTGTTTATCTTATCAAGCAAATTATGAAAATAGACCTAGAGGATTTGGCACAGGAAACCTTACACATAATAGGTTAAATAAAGCTTTAGGAGAAACTACCAAGCAGTTTATCATTAAGACAAAGGGGTGAAGGGTTGGATGACGTGCATTTGAACTACCAGTGTCCATCCTGAGACTAACAGAAGATTTTTAATCTTTTTTGCTGTCTTACTCTGACGTTAACTGGTAAAATACTAAAATACGAAATTCTGAAATTTCCTGAAATCTTGATTTTTTAAGAAAATTTTGGCTCTTGGCATCTCTTTCTTTGAATAAGGGATGCTTGAATTAATTCATTACGCACATTTTCCAAACCCTCTGGCACCACTAGTTTGAATAAGGTGTTATTGGTTTCTAATTAAAATCAAAAGAGCATACGAAAAAAGGGATGATTAAGACATCAAGGAAGGAGAACAAAAATCATTTAGAATATAATTAGAGCACAATGGATAACATACAAAAGGAATATAGAGTAAAATAAGTGGAAAGAGGGAGTGAAAACAATTTCTGTAAGAGTAGAACTGAAAAGACATCTGTATCATCCACTTGTGACTGAATCAGCATATGACCCTTGATTAAATTCCTAAAATACTGACAACACTGTACTTGTTCCTTACACTGCTGTTATGACAAACAGTCCTGGCATGAACCATGACTATGAGGCCCACCCTCAGCCGTAACCTGTCTCAAGCAAAGTTACAGTACACCTTGCAGGCACTTGACACACATTCTCCACATTATTTTCAAAATCTGCTGCCTGAACATGTGCAGCCTTACAAAAAGGGCGGCTGCAAGCTTTTCAGATGTGTAGGCAAGACCAAATTTTGCCATCCTGTGGGTGAAGCAAGAATCAGGGCAGAAATATCTCAAGGCACCAACTAGGACTGGATGCACCAGCCGCCAGGATGCACAGCTACCCAAGACCAAGGCCAGGCAGCTCAGCCCCTTGCACAGACCTACACCATTCAGTAAGGACAGGGAGCAAGTCATCACCGCTGTGATTTTTCTGCCTTTGTGAACCTGCTTTCCTTAAACTAATGCCCATCTTGCTTGAGCCTAAAAGAAGTCCTGCCATACAGCTGCTCTTTCTAAGTGAGGCACAACGTACTGGCAATTGAATGTGTTTTGTATTATCTTTAGCAAACACCATCACAGACCAAAAAACCTCAAAGGCCATTCTGAGACCTTCAAATGTAAAAAAATCCCCTGGCCAGAGGGCCAAAGGGAAAAAGGGAAAGGCATGCCTTCCAGGCAGAACCCACGCTCACAAAGTGATAACCCTAAGCTTCAGTAAATGTCATTATTTTCCCTCCTACTGCTGTGAGACTCCTGCAGGACCATGGCTCTGTCTTGCAGGATTGCAGCAGAAGCCTGGGTGCAACAGGCAGTCATGAAGCAGCAGCTCTTGGTGCGGAGGTGGACCGACAGGTAAAACACTCCCTCTGTATAGGTTAGAGCACACCGACCAGCTGAGGTGGCCAAGAAGCTGCCATAACATTGTCAGTCAGAGTACCACACTGGGCACGTAGAGATTTGAAACCACAGACAGCTAACTTTGCTTCCTGCCAGACATTTATTTTGCAATACAGAAAATGAAAACAGGTCTTTGCATTGCAAAGGCTGTATTTCATGAATCTGAAAACACAAAAGCAATTTGTTGTCAGCTTTTTTCTTTTTTTTTTTTTTTTTAAAGTTTTGGCTGATACTTGCACGTAAGCAGAATGGTGGTCAAATCACATTACCTTAGGGTAGCAGCAGGACAGCAGAGGTCAGAGCAGCCGCTGTAAAGGGGGTTTTCAGTCATCTTGAGGGGATCCATGCCAAGCTGCAGAGGTGGGCAGGCTTATGACAGACTCTTCCCGACGTTTCACGTTAGTCTGTAGCAAAATAAAAGGCTGATAAGTGGAAAGCTTCTCCTGGTATCCTCATACCTGTATAAATATTCCTTATAAAACGCAAAATGGAAATGGAAATGCCTGTAGCTAACACAGTCTCACTACAGACCAGGGTTTTGATGTGGTACTGACTTAGAGGAAACCATTGCCATAAACTCATTTTACAGATGACTAAACAAAGAGGAGATTGTCATCATTTCATTTGATGTTGGTAATTAAAGGTTTTGAAAAATAAAATTAAAGACAACCCTCCCTTGCAGTTAGGAGACTAAGTAAAAACATATACAGTTTTACAACATATGTACCTAAACCAGCAAGACTTCATCTCCTAACCCTTTATTTCATGTGTAATTTATGTAGATATACCATACTGTGGGGATTTTTTGGTATAGATAATGTTTGGGCTTAGAGGTCTTTAAATGTAGTAAAACAAAAGGAGAAAAAACAGACACCATGTGCAAAATTCACAGTCCACATTGTCTTAACCCTTTGGTCCTGTGCCCTCCCCCCTGCAATTTAATCTGAAGCTGTCAATTTTTATCTGAAAGGGCCAGCAAACAGTTCATTTTTTTAATAGCAGTTAACACAAGCACATCCAACACAGTACACTGATGGAGCCATATAAAAAAGATCCCATGTGCTTAGGGGCAGGGGTAGCATTGAAATGAAAAAGTAATATTGTCTACTTTTCCATAGCTTCTAAATGGTCTAAGTAACTATTATATGTATTTATTTTATTAAAAGGAGACACATTTTTGTTTTGATTTCTTTGCTCTGATCCCACTTATTACTGCTGTCTTTGAAACTCTGCAGACACTGAATTTCTTTTACTGACTGGACATTTCTGAAATAGTACCACTATCAGGTAGATCAGATTGTTGGCAAAAGCTTTGGCACCGAAGAGACTCAACAAATAAATTTCATCACGCTGACCCTGTACTAAACAGCAACTTTATGTGGATAACCTCATGGGAATGGAAGTTGAGAAAGAGCTATTTCAAGGCCGCCAATAACTTAATCTCTGTTCAGTTCATAATGCAAAGCCATTTCTGTTTCCTTTGCTCACAGTGCTAAAGAGTTTTTGGGATACTGTAATCCTCATAAGGTGGGGAGAGCAATGTGGGGGGTAGGGGTTTGTGGGAGGGAGAGGAGATCCCACTCAAATTATGCCCCATTTAAAAAAATGAAAAATAAATAAAAAGGAAAGTTTTTCATCTTGGAAATTCTCAGCCTCAGTTACGTGAGTGCAAAAAGTAACTTTTATTTGAAGAACTAACACTCACTTCTTTGTTAAGAAAACTTAGGGCACCACCCAGCAGACATGAAGGCTCCTATGTTATCAGTAAACTATTTCCTGGGTATATGTTCACCCTTTCCATGCAGCTCACTTATTTTTCAACCAAAAAAAAAAAAAAAAAAAAAAAAAAAAAAAAAGAAAGAAAGAAAAAAGGTAGTGCAAACAAATTCTGTAACACTGCTGAATGACCTGTGTTTTGCTGCAACAACTACTATACCGATGTAATGGAAATTTCATAGGTGTCCAGCTTTGCAGAAACAAAATTGGAAAGGCTCCAGGGGGAACCCTAGTGTAGGCCCACATATTCTTTCCAAGGTGAAAGAGCTCTGCGCAGTGCTGCTGCCTGCCATCACCTGAGAACAGGCCATAGAGGCAGAGACAACGTGCGCAGCTGAGCAAAATAACTCAGCTGGAAGAACATAAACCCCCATTCCCCTGTTAATGGTTAACCTAACCCCTTACCCACAAACATGACACCAGTTACTCTGCAAGTTCAGCATTGCGAGCTTGAGTTCTGAGGAGGAATGAGTTTGAATGATGATGCTCTCTCTCCATCCGCCTCCCCTCTTAGTTTTGAACCCATACGCTGGTCTGAACAATGTTTGACAGGGGTGGGGGGAGGCAGGACATGCAAAAACATCAGTTTCCCATAAATATCTTGAAAGCCAAGGATGGAAGGAAAGCAGGATTGAGAGAGAGTCTGATCATGCCTCCCCAGCAGGGACACCCACAGCAGCTCCCAGCGGCTCTTTCCTGCATGCCCTTCTGCATCTGCAAGTCAAACTACGACAGCGAGCCATCAGCCAGAGGGCTCTGCAGGACCCAGTGCCTCACACCCAACTGGGAAGCACACAAGGATTCTAAAGAGATGGGGGAAGGAAAGGGGGCTACACAGGGATCAGCCCTGGGGTATATCCAAGGAAATTTCTTATACTGTGGGAGAGCCCACCAGGAGCATGGGGAGGAGAACCCAGGTTATTGCTGTGGGCAGCTGGGGCAAAACATAGCTGTTCTTAGCACCACAGTTACAGAATAAATTGTCCTCTTACTAGATCCCCCTTCTCCCTCAAGAAACATTTTTGTATGACCAGCAGGAATGGTGGGAAAGGAAGAATATACAACATCCAAAATCAGCAGCAGACATCACATGCAGGAAAGTATTCATTTCTGCAATCCTGGGAGCTACCTCAAGTAACAA
The DNA here is from genome assembly GCA_011057875.1 of Pterocles orientalis. Lineage (NCBI taxonomy): Eukaryota > Metazoa > Chordata > Aves > Pterocliformes > Pteroclidae > Pterocles > Pterocles orientalis. Next base: position 1,192,702 of record WKFP01015198.1, on the reverse strand, counting down.
ACCAGACAGCGATATGGCAAAAACTTAAATCCTGAAAAACAGAGTTGCCTGGCCCTGTGATAATGCCAACACGTATCAGGATGGAGCAGGCTTCACTGCCTAGCGTGGCTGTACGATGCTTGTCAGGGGGCTGCAATGCTGGGGGTTCTTCTGCCCCCCAGCCCCAAAATCTTGGATCACTGTCTCCACAGCACTGACGGGTCCCTCTACGCTCCTGCACACGAATCTCATTGTTTCCCAGGAAAACAAAGCAGAAACCCAGCATCCACTGGCAGTAAGACACCGCAGTCACCTCTGCTGACTCCAGATCCAGCCCCATGGAGTGACGGAGCCAAGCTTCCATGGAGGGGCTGGGCCACAGGCGTCAGTGAGCTGCGCAGACGTCTGCAGGCTCACAGCTACACAATGGCATGGAGAGGAATATTAATATAAAAACCAGGCGGTGCACAACTTTTTCAGTTTTGCCGTTTTGCCTTTGGGGGAAAAGGGGAGTACTGAGAAAGATGAAGATGATCTCTATCCCCCTGCTACTCTGACTAAATCTCCAGTACCAGCTTTTGGCTTCTTTTAAAATACAATGTACCTTTTCATGAAGCTGCCCTTGGAAATCAGCCGTACTGAATGTTCCTGTACATATCAAGATACAGCACAGTGTATAGGATATGTTAGTTTCTATAGGACTGGAAGGAGAGACGAAGTAGTCTTGTGAGAGGAAGCTTTTTTCAACTAGAGCTTTAGTCTATGGATTTCCCAGATTTAGCAAGCAGCAGCCAGCCACAGCCTTGCTATTTCATCAAGCCAGAGCTTTAAACACACCTTTGCATTTCACCAAGTTGTGTCCTTGAGAAAGTCAGGTATCCATGGCTAGAGTATCCAGACATTTAACCAGATACCCAGTCCAAATGCAAGGAAAACAAAGGGCTGTTGTGATGGGATAAATGCTTCCCTCTGCAGCCAGCATTTGCAGTTTCACTCTCTTTGTCTCTCAGTTCATTGCCCTGGTACGGTGTCTAGCAGCCGACAAACAGAGCCCAAAATTTAAGAGAACCTGGAAACCCCAAGGTAGCTTTACTTGCACATTTAGTGAAAGAAGAGCCCAGGCACCTTGCAAGGGTCAAGTAAAGTAGCAGAACAGAACAAAACAAAACCAGAGTTTAAAAGTTTATCTGCTGGAAGCCTTTTGCACCCTCGACAATGCCTTTGTATTTCAGGGCCTTTTAAGCTGGCCTTGCCAGGGTAGAAAGACCTCTGCACAGTCAAGAAAATACTCTCTCATAAGACCCTGAGATATGATAAGGCTGCAAATCCCAGGTTTTAAAGAAACAATGACAGCAAAAGACCAAACAAGTGAAAGAACAGAAGATTGGGATCAGAAGATGCTCTATGAGGTAAAATTGCAATGGTTTACATTTTTTAAATATCAGGGAAAACATTCAATTTCAAGAATGATTTTCGTGTTTGCTTTTCAGCACCCCCACCTCTCCAAGATAACATTTTTTTTTTCCACTTTGACTGCTCTAGGCAAGGATTTTTCCCCTCAACTGTTTACTCTTTCACTCAGTCTTCAGTAAAATGTCAGCAAACAATTGTCATTTGGTATCTGTAAAAGATAATGCAGGTGGAAAGGGGAATACTGAAATCCAATACCTCCCTGTAAAAATCTACTGTACTATCAACACCAGATAAACTTATTTTTCTCTACTAGAAACCTGACCTTGTAAATACACTTACTAGGATAACGGTAAGGGAATACCTATCCAGCTTGTTTGGGCAAGTTATCAGCAGGTCTTCCTCTCAGAAGACAGAAATTTTCTGGAAAGTAAATACCTGACCCACCTTTGCAATAGCACATTAAGAAAGCTTTTCTCTGGATCTCAGTACAAGATGGGTGAGGTTGCAAGACAGTTATAACGGATCCTCCTCTGCAGTGCTGGACACAAAGCAGCAATAAGGTCAGTATGGTATATTCACCTTGAACCAAGTAATTTGAAAAAAAATCACCTTTACAAGATGACTTAAGAATAAATTAAGGAACCATTCGTACTGATTAAAACCTATGCAAAATTCAAACCCACTAAAAAGCAAAATACTACTATGCTATACTTTTGCATTGCATGCTTATATTTTAGTTAATTAGTCAAATAAGCTCTTGATCACTAGTTTTGTTTGTTTGTTTGTTTAAGAATACTGAATCTGCAGGTTGCCTCAAAAGAACAAGGGTGCTCTTGAAGCAAATTTTGCTAATCAAACACAGCTCATGTATCTTTTGTTTGTGTAAATACACTACTCTCACAAATACAGTGTCAATAGCACTTCACAAATATCTCAATAGGTAAAGTGTTAGACAAAAATCTAGCAATATTTTTTTTAATCAAGTACCTCTTGGAAGTTTGTTGAGGAAAGAATTACGATCAAAAGACCATTTTTAAATTTACCTCTGTCACATGAACAGTCACACTGAAATCACAGGAACCACCTGCATCTGCAAGAAAAGCAAGATTTGGCCCTGAATGACTCAACTAAAGTCCATGCTGTCTGCCTAAATTCTACATGTAGGTGAAGGTGGGCACTACTGCTGTATTGTTTCAACAGAGGCTGTTTTACATCTCAGAAACATCTGGACCACGACAATGTCAGTACTAGACAACTTCTGCTTTTTACATGCTTTAGAACTTTTCAGGGGGAAAACTGTTCTTAAAAAAAATGTTTTTTCTTCTTTTTGTTCTAAGCTTTAAATTGAAGTGGGGTCCCACTAATTTAAGCATAGCATGTTAAGACATACATCTTAAATATGATAAATGACCAATAGAAAATTAAAGGTCTCCTGCTACAGCACTGACAAGCCTGAAACAATGTAAGATCATGAACACAACATCCACATGCAATCCCCAAAACTGTGTTCTGACAGCTCCAATAATCTTTTCATCTTACACAAACACGTACGTGGGTCAGATTTTTAAGAGCTGGATTTGGTCTGTGCAAAGACTGGAAGTAATATACATGTTTGACAAGGAACTTTTCAAAGTCCCTTGATGGAGTTTCCCCTGGCCTGTTCCACTTGCACAGATGTTCTACCTGGTAGCCCTTTTCTACATCCTGGGCACCTCCTCTACATACTATAACCATACCTGCTTTGCTTTTCTCACTGTTACTCTCTATACCACTTTGAGTGAATGAGAAATACAGCACATCTTAATTATCTTTAGCTACAATGGGGTGCAACAAGGTTCTCTGACAGAGGAGAAATGATAGCAAATATTTATCAAGCCCCTGAATTAGTCCCACACCCTTCCCTCACCACCTGTTAAGTACCAGCTTTTTGGGGGAGCTCCTGCAAAATCCAGCAAAGGTGATGGAGACAGTACGGCCATACTGACATTTCTCACTTCTCTGTCCCTGAGACCGGGGGAAAGCCTGGATCAGGGAAGACTTACCCTCAGTGGAGGAAGATCAGGTTAGGGAGCACTTAAACTGGGCATACCTAAGTCTGTGGGGCCTGAAAGGTTGCACTCATGAGTGCTGAGGCAGCTGACCAGTACCGTTACAATACCACTCACAATTATCTTTTAATAGTCATGGAGACTGGAGAGGTTCCTGAAGAGTGGAAGACAGCAAGTATCACACCTATCTGCAAGAAGGGCAAGAATGAAGATCCAGGGAACTAAAGGCTGGTTAAGGCTCACTTCAGTCTCTGGAAAATTGACGGAGAAAATCCTCCTGGAAAGCATTTCAAAACACATGAAAGGCAAGAAAGTGACTAGTCAGCATGGATTTTTTTTAAAGGGAAAATCATGCCTGATCGTCCTCATAGCCTTCTATATTGAGGTGCCCAGTTTGGTGGATGAGGGGGAACAGTGGACACTGTCTACCAGGACTTGAGGAAAGCCTCTGATGCTCTCTCCCATAATAAAACTGATAAAGTCCAGGTTAGATAAGTGGACAGTGAGGTGGGTTAAAAACTGGCTCAATGTTTAGGCACAGAGGGTTGTGATTAGTTGTACAAAATCCACTTGGAAGCAAATCACTGGTGGTGTACCCCAGGGGTTGACACTGGGATCAATACTATTGAACATCTTCATTAATGACCTGGAGACTGGGACAGAGACGACCCTCAACAAGTTCACAGATGAAACTGGAAGGAGTGCTGGCACACCAGATGGTATGTTAACAAACTTTTGTAGCTCTACCTTCTCTCTCACTGGAAGACTCTTAGTGCTACAATGGTCAGGAAATTTCATAAATGTAGGCAGTAAATTCTGCCTAAATTTATCCTAAGTCAATAATGATATATTCTCTGGTTCATCTCAATCTTGCATGGTTCTTTATTTTCTGTTTCATTTACCTGCATTCATTTTCAGTCATTTCTGCTTAGTTTCCTGTTTTTCAGATGGAAATATACATTAGAAGAGGGCAGATTTAGACTAGATATAAGGAAGAAATTCTTTATTGTGAAGGTGGTGAGACACTGGCCCAGGTTGCCCAGAGAAGCTGTGGATGCCCCATCCCTGGAGGTGTTCAAGCCAGGCTGTATGAAGCTGTGAGGAACCTGGGCTAGTGGAAGAGGGGGTTGGAAGTAGGTGATCTCTAAGGTCCTTCCAACCCAAACTGTTCTATAATTCCATGAATCTATGACCTTTTTTCTGCACGTGTTCTGGTTTTGAGCTAGCTCCCTCAAATATGGTGGAGTAGGCTTTACAGATGTTTATTTGGCTTCAGAACCAGTACAACACTAGCATGTGCTGTATGGCACTCTACTTCACCATTTCTTCTAAAAATGCTTCTTTCAATGGACACAGACCTAACACTTTCCTTTTCACAACTACATTATCAGTGCTGTCTCATAGTCAGCCTGTCAGGTTGGGACCCTTGGAGCCTACATTTCTTTTTTTGCGTGACATTCCACTTTGCACTAAGAGAGCCTCCTTTTTTTAAATTATGATTTTTTTTCACTAGAAAACTGGCAATGAAATCTGTAAAATTAGTATGACAGGATCTAGTACTTTTTATTCACTGGACTTAGGGCTGCCTTTCCCTCCATTTTCCCTTCACTAAATCTTAGCTTCTTTCTCTTTATCAAAATCCATGTTAGCAAATTCACAAATTGGTGCTACAAAAATCTGGATTCACATTTATTCTAAGTTATCCAGTACCCTAGACTGCTGAAGGCACTGCAATTATGTCCAGAATATATTGGTGTGACTGTGTTCAAGCACTGCTATTTAGAAGAGACCAGCTCCCACTTCTCTGTGAAAGGATGACAAATTCCTACTGAATTCAGAATGACCCTGCAGGTGAACAGCATCATCAGCCAACCAGTGAAACAAGCAGAGAGGCTACTTTCATAGCTGGATTTCTTCAGATAGCTTTTTAAGACATCCCGGAGGCAAAGCAACTGAATAATACACATGCAGACAGAGGCAGATAATGCATATCTGTTGATAAAGCAGCACCACAGGACAAGAATAAGAATTTTAAACTTCTTTCAAAATATCAAGTGGTTAAAAGCCCTCAGTAAAAGCCAACCCCCCCCCCCCAAACTTATTGTAAAGGTCATAGGCAAAACTTAGTAATTCTGGCTTTTCAAAAATCTTCTTTATAAGGTATCAATTCTGAGACACGCTGTACCCAAGAAGTAATATGTTAAATATTTGCACTGTTTCCTGAATTTTTTACATACCAAGCCAGCCACCACTTTTAGATGAAGATTACAATGCATTTTACACACTGTGTCTTTCAGTACTCATGTGGAATTTGGACAGAACTTCATTCTGAGTTTTATATTATCATAAACGTTGTTACATACTTACAAATCATAAAAACTAAACCAAACCATTCCCCCCCCCCCCAATAAACATAAGGAGTTATGGCACATGTAAGGAAAAAATCTGTTATGATGTGTTTAGCTATAACATTGATGTTGGAATCCATTCCACGGACAACTATATCTGCAGCAGCCAGATTCATTGTTTCATCACTTCTTGCAAGGAGAGCACAGCTAGTCACTGTAAAGTTCATAGTCCTCTTCCTCCTAAGAAATCATATCAACTGACATGCTGTAACACCCAGAAATACCACTGGAGGTAAGGGGCAGCTGCAGGAAAGACCTGCTTGGTACTTTTGATGTCTCTAAGTGTTGCAGAGTTTGCCTTTTGGAACAAGCCAGAGTTTCTGTATTCGAAACAGTAATATGTAGGACACTTTCAGTTTTAGTAAGCTTTTTTTTTTTTTGCATTATTAGCATAAGATATTACGAGTTGGCAGCCTAGCGAAATAGAGTTAGTGGCAAATATTTCAGTACAACAGGTTTTGATGGAAAAAATGGAGTAAGTTCACTGAAGCTGAAACCAGTCCTCATGACATTCTCTAAGAAAAAACAGCCTTGGAGCCCCAGTGTGAAACTGCGAGGACCAAGGACAGCCAACAGCCTACAGCCCTTGCTGGAGATGCAAGACCTGGCTTCAGTGCTCCTTTTCAGATAGTTGCTCACTACCCTCCATAAGACTCTTAAATTCAGGCCCTACCGGGGAGCCTTGTTCTCACTGCAGCTGCCGCACTTCACACACACAAAAAAAAAAAAAAATTAAGTGCCATGGAAGAGCTCCCACAGCTGCAAAGAGGAGCCTGGGAGAGATCTACCCTGGAAGATCCTTCATGAGGCTGCTGAAGGGGAGCACAGAGCTGGATCTGTGCCCCAAGCACAGGGGTGTTGGCTGGTCTGCATGTTTGTGCAAGTGCACAAGTACACCCACACTCTCTCTGCAAGATGGAAAACTTTTAAAGTTGTTTCCCGCACCCCCCCATGCAACAGGAACATTTTTGATTACATGAAAATTTTCCCAGAACAAAAAAATAGATTTGCTACCCAGCTCCCCATATTACTTTTTTTTTTTTCCCACAGCTAATACAATCATTGCTGAGAACTACCATTTGTATTAACAGTTCCTACTCCTATGACTATCCTTAGTGCAATCTGTGGTACTACATTCCTAAGAAAGGACAGTTTTTGCGACCAATAGCCAGAGGAATGGGGCGCAATGTGTACATTTTGTACGTGCAGCCAGAACCTTGCAACGAGCATGTTTTGCAAATAAAGATAATCAAATATCATTACCCAAAGTGGGTAATTTGTGATAAAGTTAAGAAAAACCCACTCCTTACTCCTACTTCACCATTAAAGTTCCTTTACTTTGTAAAGAACTGCCCTGAATTTCTTCCCAACTTGTTCTGACCATCTTTGCCCCAAAAAAGAATTTATATAGCAGCTCCTCATTGCTCACTGCTGCTATTACATCAGAAAATGTATATTCTGGCTCTTTTCATATGCCTCAGCAGACAGAAACACTGAAAAAAAGCCTCTTTGTGAGGAGCAATCTTGTGTTGGCAGGAAAATCGACAAGATGACCTAGTAGGTCTTTTCCATCTCTAATTTCCCTGAGTCTACTACTCCTGGGGGGAAAAACAACTTGTCAGCAAACTTATTATAAAAGAAAATATCACAGTAAAAAATAGTTTCAGAAAATAGTGCACCAACTCCTTGATATAGGATACGAATATATTTAACCTTGTGACAGTTGCTTATTCTTAACTGAGAAAAATGTATTCCCAGATTCTGTACAGCAACCAAAAATCTCAAGTAGCAGTGGAAGCCAAATAAGAACATTACTAAGCAATTCTAAAATACTTACAAGTTAAAGAGGTTCAATCAAGCCTCTGTTTATATACCTGCACAGTACAATTTTTATGTCTGCTTGAAAAACAAGATATATTTTGGAGAAACATGGAATTTAAAGAATAAACAATGACAATTTTTTGCAACTCTCATATGCACCGTCTTATTTTTTTAGGTTAGGGTCAGCCTAGCGCCACCAACAATAATTCTATCTTTTCCTAAATTCAGACAAATTTTAAAAGCCAAAACAACTAAACAGTAGGAAATACCTAAGAAGATGGCTTTGTTTCAGACAAACATTTAATCAGGAACCTGCACTTAGCAATGCAAAAGACCCATGAAAGGGCTTCCAAAGCTGGGTCCTGCCATTAAAACCGCTCTCACCACTGCTCTAACTGGAGGTACCTTCAGTATTTTACTTGTTTCCTGACATGAGGATGATGAAGGCGAGAATAACAAATATACACCTAAAAATCTACTAAGCATGTGTCATTTTTTAAATAAATTATTAGAGAGGCAGTAAGGCAGAGGAGATCTGATGATAATTAACAAGGTACTTATTGTATCTTGTCTGTTTCAACAAGGCTTTTATGGAAAAAAATACTCTTACCTACTTTGACTCTATCAATGAAAAAAATACTGTTTTCTTCTCAGCTTAATTCCTATGAAACACTGTGAACTAGGAAGTTTTTTATTTGGTTCAAAATAGCACATGCTTCATTCTCAAATTACCAGGTACAATGGGCTGAAATAGCAGCAGATACCTTAAAATATTTAAAGCCTGGTAGCACTTCAAAGAAAAAAGGATGACCAATTACCTTACTGGAGAAAACCAGAGCTGCCACATATTTAGGGTATAAAATGAAATTTTTAAAAAGATAATGCTGAAAAAAATTGGCATTGATTTAAGTTGCACGGTACTATACATAGGGAATTGTGGCACCAAACTCTCCACTAGTGAGAAAGAAGAATAAGGAACTGGATCCCTGAGATACTGTAGTTTGACATGTCAGTCACCATCTCTCCTTATGCTTCAGGAAAGCATGGATACAGATCTATACTCAAATCTGGAACCGCATCTTCTTTATAGAGCATAGGATTACACCTAACACTGCCCACAATGACATCAATCCTTGGACATCAATGCTGGCAATGCTACCAATGCTACTTCAGGGGAGTGCACTTTAACCATTCTTATCATTTTTCCAACTTGCTGTATTTCCACAGTCTCACCTTCCCCAGTTTTTCCATCCCACTCTCCTGTCTCCACCAGATCTGAATCTCTTTTCCTGTATGGCAGCAAAAGCAATGATGTCTGTCTCAGTCCATCTTAATTATGGCCTCGATTAGGTATTATAATCTCTAATAAAGTTACGTTCTTGAACAGAAAATAAGCCCTGATTTTTTATAATGCAGCTACTGATATGTGCAGTCTATCACATCCTATGGACTCATGAGGTCCTGTCATGCTGGTAGTGGTCTGAGAAGTGAACACTCTTCCTGCATTAGTTTTCTGGGGTTTTATTTTTTTTTCTTTGGATGGATGGGTTTGTGGGGGCTGTTTTGCTTTTTTCGCTTTTTAGCATCTAAAATTTCCATCTAGATTCTACCCAACTGAATACATGCAGAAGATAATGAAATATGGTTCTGTCTTCTAATGTGATTCATTTTCCATAAATGCTTATGGAGAGCCATATTTCATGACTATAAGATCCTATCTGTGTTTATCTATCCCATTACTGGGGGATTACCATAGCAGTATATCAAAGATAAAATAGCCATGAGCAACTTATAAAACTCTTACGTTAGTTACAGGAATCTGTTATAGAAACTGTAATATATTCCATTATGTATCTGACAGGTAAGTGTCTTTGTTTTCAGTTAAGTGTGATTACAATGAGTAGGATGTCAAATTAAAATCATGTTCACAGTAATGTGTGAGCATTTACAGTCAGAATCACCAACATCACTCAAAACTCTGAGATGAGATGGACTCTCCATAACTACCTCAGGAAATTTCACATGCATTTCTTCAGCAGTATAATGTGACCTATATTATTTAAGATTTCAGAAGAGTCATTATGTGTGGGATATGTTAAACTATCAGCCAGTTTGTTCTGTAAAAAATTCCTTTTGTTTTTACACGTACAGTAATTACTATAAAAGTATATCCCTTTGAAAAGGTAATCATCTTGGGTATTATACTATTATTTTTGGCACTTTATTTTTATTTTAAAATATAGAGCAAGCATTCCACATTTTTTCCTGTCTAAATCAGCCATGTCTGTTGCACTTACGTACGATCCAAAACTATTGATGGAGGGAGGGAGGAGGAGAGGGAAAGAAGGGGATGGCTGGCTTTAAACATAAAACCTAAGATTCCAGCATGATTTTTCTTATTATTTTTTTCTTCTTACTTTTTTTTTGTCCTTTTTTTTTCCAACTTAAAATATCAGAAATATGATACACATCCACAGATATAAATATGGGTTGAAGTATTGTTTCAGAAAAGACCACAAGTGAAAACTTCATTCCAGACCTGGAACCGAATTAACTTGAAATTATACTTCTGGAAACACTTTGTGTGTCTAGAAACACACCAGGTCTGCATCTATGGGGAGTGGCCACCCCGTCCAGGCCTGCAAATGCACCTATCGGTCCCAAAGGCAACAACAGGATTGCAAGTGCAGATCTTGTTCATGTCTTCAAAACAGCATCACGTGAGGAGATAAAGGGCCAGTTAGAGAGTAGGTGGCTGTATTAGGACAAAGCTGTCCTCCTTCTCAGGTAACTCAAGGGTTTTCTTAATCTGCAGATTCCCCTTATCAGTCAGTGGAAAAATCTTCTTAAGTTAAGGAGTTAAATTCCTTAATGTGGATTTGATAGATGTGATCTCATGTCCCCAAAGGGGAAAAGGCAAAAAAAACGACTCCACAAACAAACAAAAAAACCCAAACCACTCAGCATGAGATGAGAAAACAGAAAACAGGTAGTATTTCTTCTGCAAAACACAGAAAAGCCGAACCCTAACACATGGAGTGATACACCTCACCACGGCATAGCTGATTTATTTTCCTTACTTTGCCTTCAATACTAGCCAAATATACAAAACCATGTACAAAAACGTAAAAATTAATTCATGTATTTAAAGCAATAAGAGCTGAAGTCCCAAAATTTATGGGAGCTGCTAATAAAGCACATTCCCGCCACCACGCAAGTAATAGGATTTCTGTAATTAACAGTGCTTCTGGCTTCATCACTTGTGAGTTACAGACCTTTACACCTCTGCTGCTGGGAATTAAATACCAAGCTATTGCCCACAGTTAGTATTCCACATATATTTTTCCCCACCTTGTTGAAACCTCCTTAGGAGTTAATCAGGCCAAAAAGAGACCTGACTAGTCACTGATACTAATAGAATAATCATTTAAAATAGATTTGCTGTTACAGTGGAAGGAACTTTTTCTGTTTTTCAGTGCCACGGACTGTCTTCCAGTGATAAATCTATGGGAGCCCTACACCTCGGAGCAAGGATTGCAGCACATTGCTTTGGGAAAGTGTGTCTGCCCTGCACACAGGAAAAAAGCCTTCTTGCCACACACATGTTCATACACACATTTCTATATTAACTGCAAACTCCAGAGAGAAATCTAGGGGTACTATATCTTCCCATATCCACCAGCACTTAATTGATCGATGAATTAGGGATGCCCCAAGCTGCATTCAACTTATTGTTGAGTCCACTGCGTATTAGAGAGAGACACTTTTAACAAGGAGGTCTCTGACGTCACCTAGCTACTTCAAATGAGGAAAATAACACAAGTGTCTATTTTGCATTCTGGTGATTTCAAGAAGGGACAATCTACAAAAATGTTGTGGCAGCCTGCGCATGCATGTGTTGGGAGTGGCAGGCCAACCCTTCATTTTCTGTATTTTCTTCTTGAAACATTACCTTTTGTCCATAGCCAGTATTGTTTCAGGAGTGATTTTAATATGTTAAAGATGGGCTTGCAACAAATGCTCTTGCCACTTCTTAATTATTTCCACTGGATTTCAAAACAGTCATGATGCAATTTACAGGAAAAGAGGACTTCTCTAACTATTTGAGAAAGTTTTATCTGTTGCATCACGGACATTTGGAAGTCCAGCTGCATGAGCTTTTATTTTTTACTTTCCCGAGGAACAGAATAATTAGGAAGAAAATTAAAAGATATATCTGATGGAGTCTCACACCATCATGTCAAAATGAGAACCAACCAAAAGGCCAAACAAGAAAACAGAAGGACAGAAAGCTCTAAGGTAACAACCAGGTGAAAGTCTTCACGATTTGTGGAAGAGTGACTCGTGCTGTACTGATACACGAAATTGTTGCATAACATAAATTGATTAATACCTCATCGCTGACTCAGGACTCACGGCTATCAGCTTATCAGAGACCTGCTATGCAACACTGCCTTTTCCAATAAAGGAAGAACAGCCAAAAAAGCACGTGACTTAAGACATGCAGAAGTTAAACGCGAGATAATGTGGAATATTTAAAAAAAATATTTTGAAGAATAAAGTCAGTAGCTAAGATGAAAAAGAGCAAAACAGGAGCAGGTGAAAAAAAAGGGCCATGTGAAGGATGGGAGGATATACTCTGTCCCTCGAGGAGAGCCTGATGCAGCCACAGCCCCGAGCTGGGAGGCAGGAGGCTACAGGGAGCCAGGGGGTAGGGTTCCCACCAGCCAATAGGAGGGAATTCGCTTCCACTCCTGGCTCTTATTCCTGCTCTTCTGTACTCTGATCCCTTCAGGAATTTTGGACCCACACATGAGCTGTTAATTCCCTGCTAGCTCCCATGCTTCCTTCCCTGAGAAGGTTAAAGGACTTTACCTCCCTTGTTTGCTCTTGCAAACGTTTCCAGCCTCTTCAGTTCTGCTCTGCCTTCCAGGCTATGGGAGAGACTACAGCCTCTTCAGAACACATTTCTTATCTCTGACCCATTTAGTGACAATATTTGTAATCTGTATCCTCTAGGCCACGGCACGTGGACTTTTTCCTAGTTCACAGGTCAGAGTCTCTTCTGCGATTGAGAAGATATGTCTTACATAGATTGCAGTTCTGTTACAAAGAAATCCAAAGTCCTAATTATGTCAATAGCTAACATAATGACACTGTTGGATACTGAAATCAAAGGCTCATATTAAAACCCAAAATCTAGCTGAAAGGAAATTGGTTTGGAAAAATAAAGCCATTAAGAGGCTAGAGCAATATTTTTTCTCAGCCAAATGGCCCAAGGCTGGGAAGAAAGCATAGGTGGATACATAAACTAGAGTTTTAATCTATATTAAACACAAATATGACTACTTTAGGATGTATCAAGGACAGGACTGCTATTCCAATAGTATTCAGTTCAGGGAGACATCAAATTTTCAGAGGTCATTTGATAATGGCCTAATTACTACCATCAGCTTGAGAGGGAGAAAGGCGGGGAATCAGTGATTTCAATGGGAATAAAGCTGGGCCAGTAAAATATATCACTGAAAACTCTGATGTTAATAAAGACCATGTAAGTATCAGGTAAGCAATGTGTTGAAATACAATTACATTCTACAAGGTGTCAGCTAAGGAAGACAGACAGACAACTAAAGCTGGGAAACCTAGAGATGAGACAGGGACAGGGGGTGAAAAACTCATTCAGTGAAAAATTAAGTCAAAAAAACATAACAGTTTCATCTGGAAATACTTTTTCTTGGGTGGAGTTCATGAAACGAAAGATTGCAGGCCTCCTTTTTATCCAATGTTCTAACGATCTGAGGGCACTTAAATACTTAAAAATCTTCGTTAAGATGTAAAAATTTACAAATTGCAAGTGCAGAAGTCTTTTTGATGAAACAACATAGCTCCTGAAATTGAGATTATCAGAGTGAATGGCTGAATATTACACTGCAGAAGTTTTTTATTATTAAAAAATTATGTATGCTTTGTTCTTAAAGAACAACTTCTTGAAGTTTTTCATCAACAAATTCAAAAATTATTTAGAAATTATTTAAAATATCCCCAAAACCTCTTTGTTATTGACTTCAGACATTACACAAAATCTTAAAATTTAAAAGTGAGAGCATCATACATTGAAGAAGTTGAGAGTTATTAAAATTGGGGGGTTGCACAATATTCAGAAAGAGGAGTCAAAGCAGCATCAAAATCTTCTGGACCACAGCGTAGAAATTCTGCATTGTTTTCTACTCAGTTTACATTTAAGAGTTAGTTTTATATTTTATGGTACTGATAGAAAACAAAGAAATCTATTATTCAGTACTTCCTCACAAAATTCAAGCTTCAATGTTTGGCTTGCTGCTCTCTCTTCCACTTTTATGGGCCAGCTATGTTCCAGGCTTTTACAAACAAATATATTTGACTAAAAATCCTCATAATAAATAAAAGAAATATATTGGAATAGGATATTGTTCTGTTTTCAAGCCAAGAGGCCAACTTTTGTATATTCAGAATTTCACTTATGATAACTGTATTAAACAATAGTATATTTTGTCCTGAGTTATGCTGCATGAGAAAAGGCTTCTTAAAATATGCTTTGCCTTCTTTGATTATTGTTTTCTTGCAAAGATAATTCAAACCAGCAAGGGCCCACCCAGTCAGAGCAACAAAAGGTCTAGTCCTTGATGAGCAGTATTTGTAAGCACTCACTACTAATATTAATTAATTTGATAATTTATCCTCTTTCTTTATTCATCAGTTGTCTCCATGTGGTTTAAATATTCATTCTCTGTTCAAAACTATTCACACTGGATGAATTTCATTCCTCTGTGGACGACCAGCATAAGGCATATGCATCACTTCAATCCCCTGAATAGGGTTCAAATAAGTCTCAAAGCGCTATATTGTCTCTCAGCTCATGAATAAATTTCACCATTTGGCTAGATGTAGATTCTTTCTGAACTGCTTGTTGCAAGTCCTTCTCTGTGCTTCAGTTGTTGCTGCGATGCCTTAGACTGTGGCCCCAAGACTCCAGCTCCATAGGTTGGGATGTTTATTTTCGTACTGAGTGGTGCACGTACAGTACCTCCTAAATACCTATAACCGATGCACTCTATCAGTGATTTGAGCCCAGTTCACCAGATTACTGCAGACCACCAGCCTGTACCCACCTGTGTTCTCCACATGCCCCATGGACTGATCACACCCACCGCATCTGGGACATTCAGACACCCTGGACAAGTGTACGAAGTCTTTCCATTCTAGCAAGATTTCTGGGTGAAAAAGGACACATACTCAGAGACGTCCAAACAGAGGGTAGGTTTAAATTTAGACTTGTAGTGTCAGGGACCATCATCTTCTTCCACGTATGCACCAAGCACAAGACAGCACCCTTTTGTGACTACATTTCTTATATCCTACACCACAAACAGACAAGAAAAAATAAGCAGAAAACCCCAAATAACATTAGGTATTTAAAACCTGAACTGAGGAGAATTATTTCAAGTCCAAATTTTGCTCTTTTTGCAAATATTCTGCCAATAATTTTTTTCCTAGATTCTATGTACAAACCAATCCCAAAGGGTGAAGTCAGTTGCAAGTTTTCAGTAATTGTAGAAATGCAGGAATATTTTTCCAGCTCTGGCACTGACCAAGCATCCTTTTCCATGAATTTTTTTTTTACAGTTCAGTATCGTAATTAAAGCAGAACTGAAGCAAACAGTTTACCCTCTCTAACAAACAAATTTATCAGAAAGTTACTTTGAGGGTAGAAGATAAGATAAAAAGGAAGATTTCATTAAGAGCCCAGTCAGAGCTTCTTCATTCATCCTCCAAAATCATTATGTAGATTGGCAAAGAATGAAAGGTAGCAGTGGGAGGAATGAAGAGACATCATTCTTAAACAACAAATATGATGCAGTGATAAGTGACAGAAAATGGTGCTGTACATACTTAAAAGTTCAGCTAAGAAAAATCCTTTGCTACGTAAAATTGACACAGGTTAGCCTCATTGCCTATTAATATTACTGTAAAGTTTTAAAAGATATGGCTCTGAGAATACTATGTCAGATTAGGAACTGGAATTTAAACAAATGCAACCTACAGGAAAGACAAGGGCATTTCAACTACCTTTGCCCTTTGCCACTGCGAGCTTCTACAAAGTTAAAAAGGCCTTATGAATCATCAAGGGAGCTCAGGAAAGTGGCTTTCACGTACATCTAAGTTATGTATGGGCAGTTCCATGACATGCAAGTGCTCAGAAAACAAATAGCAGAGTGCTGCACGCTGCATGTCCCCGACACACATCTGGGCTATGTCCCAACGACATATACCAGCTACCCTGCTTTCTCTGAATAAAATGTACTCTCTGAGCCAGGAATTACAAGCAGCTAGCATGGGAATGATATATCATGTTCTGAAAACACAGCCAAAACGTCCATGCCTAACTTCTACCTGATCCTGCATTCTCTGGGCTTTCACAGAATTCTTCCCACAGCAAAGAGGGCTTTTGTGTGCAAAAAGGGAGTACAGTAAGAAAACACAGTAAGCACTGTTGTACAGTGATGATGTTCCAATAGCAGACATCTGAGAAGCATCATTTCACCTTTTTCATTATCGCAATTACCTCGGTTTGTTCTGCAGAAACGAAAAGATTCAGTGTCTTTGATGTATAACTGACCATCCTCACTGTCAGCTTCAAAGTTTGTTCATACTTTGGTTCTTAGTTCTGAAAGTCAGGGAGTGAGACTTCCCTTCTCAAAGCAGAGCTCCCAGCACTGTCCAGGATTTCACACTAGGAGCCTATTTCCCCCCTGTAGCACAAGGCTTTTGTTGATTTGATGCCATGTAGCAGGAGAAAAGACTGACACATCCTAAAATCCCCATCTTCCCTTGACAACACAACAAAGAACGGTGTGTGGCATTTCACAAAGCTAATTAAATTAATTGATGGAAAGGAGCAGGCACAGCTCCTCTGAAAGTAATGCTCACCCTCCCTGTTTACCCTGAGATTTAGGTTGGCTCTCCCTGACAGCTATCAGTTGATAGTTACAGAAATGGCAATGACAGCACAAATCATAATGCAAAAAACATGTTATATTTGAACCATAGATGAGCAAATTTCAGACCAATTCCTTCTGGATCATTCTTTGTAATTCACTCAACGAATCAGAATATCTCCTGACTAGATCCACACGGCTTGTTTTTGAAATTTTAATTACTGAAGTGTATGAGATATTGTCCCCATGGCCTGTGACAAGGAGGGGATTCAGTCAGATGGCCACCTGTCGTTTCAAACATCAAATACTGTGTATTTTTATGTGGGATCCTGTCAGACTCCTTTCCCAGACACATCAATGTCAGGTCAGGTCAACAGTCAGTTTCTCTAAGGGACAGGAGAAGGTATAGCTTTGCTATACCATCTCTGCAGCTTGTTATGGAATAAGGTGGTAGTTTTCTTGTGTTCCCCAAGCATTATGGTCTTCATACTTGCGGCCAAGAACATGGAACACAACCGCAGCCAAAGGAGATGGGTTCTGTCTAAGGCAACAAGCTTCAGACAAAACTGTTTTAACAGTTGCTTACTTAAAAACCTGCTGATTTCCTTACGAACTCTGGAAAATTCTGTTAGGATTAGAACTGGAACTGACACACTTCATTGGGCTGCTTACAGGAGCGTAAGCACTCCTAGATAGTACAACAGATAGGTAACCTTTTCCCTTTGATATTTTTTCTTGCTTATCTACTTCACATCTGTGCCCCCTCCCCACCCTGAATAAAGGTGTAGAAAGGAAATAAAAAAATGTCTGTCTCAGTGCTCTGGCAATCCCATAGGTTTAGTAAAAAAATACTTCACCTCACTGTGTCAGAGCATGCAAATTCTCTAAGTGGTGTCAGTGGTGATATAATGAGATTATAGCACCACATCTCATTCAATGTTTCCCTCCTTACACACTCGAGAAGACACCAGTCATCATAACTTCCACTTTCACCTTCTTCAGGTGTTCCTGAATCACAGTGAACAGCACTGAAGAAGCTTGGCTTTGGCAACTGAAGTATTTACAGTCTTCTGTTTCCTTGCATCAAAAGCACTGTAGCCAGTATCCTGTTAGAATTGTTTAAGCCACTGAAAGTCCTAATAGTCACTTAAATCTTACTATATACTGCTCTTAATTCCGGCTCCTCCTTTTCCATTTCCCACTTCAAGTGATTTTGATTTGTCTCATTCTCAAAACAGTTTGAAAAAGACTGGAAAAAATGAGAAACATAACAGGAATCTTTAGACAGTTCAGTATACTACACAGAAGCACTGATAATATATTCTTTCAGGAAGGGTTGCACTACAGGATATATTTCATGCTTTAAAAAGTAACAGCCAAACAAGGGATGGGGGGTGGAGGGGAGAATGGATCGTGCACAGTAACTGCAAAATTATAGCCCTCTTGTTTTGGATCTGGTTGCTAATGTGCTCAAAAAGATCTGCGCTTCATCATATTTTATAGGGAGGATACACAGTATGTGCTCTATGGGGAGCCTATATGAGTCCTAACATTGCTCAAAAGGACAGTTAAATAAATGACTCCACCAGTCAAGTCACTGAAAAATTTGTATTTCTGCCAGCTTGCTTCCAGCCTCTTTGCATCGATGGATTGTGGTGACAGCAATTATGTCATCCGTAAAGTTTAGAAGCTGGGAATCCTTACATCAGCTCTCAGACTTGCTTTTTTGCCCCTCCTACAGTTATCACTTGTTATTCTCAGTGTTACCGTATTTTCTAAGAGACAACGATAACCAACACAAGCACTATGAAAATATGGTTGAGTTTAAGCTGCTCTAAATGATCGCAGTCTTCATTCACCGGCATGCCTCATACAAACTATCACAGGTTGGAAAAGGTTGTGCGGTTTTTTCCTTCTTCTGTGTCAGCACGCATAACACCCCTTAAAACAATCTACCCCATTCAGTCTTTAACTGTTAATATTTTGTACCCACCTCAGCAAAATACAGGCTGCTGCTTGCAACGAGGGTGATTCAGATAGAGATTCAGATCTATGAATCTATTGATTTTTTAGGCAGTAAAGGAGACAGCTAAGTGATAAGATTATATTTCTCGGTTTATCAGAATATCCTCTGTGAAAGATGTCAAGATAAGCTGTTTTCTGAAGCATGCCTTTTTTTTTTTTTTATGCTCTCTCTTTTCCAGTGGTCCCACTTCAGTGCTGACCTCCAGAAAACCTTGGAAACTCTTTTGCGCTGTGTTTCCCTTGTCGCTCCTGATGCACACAAAGTGTAGTCAAGAAGGCTATTGCTCCACAGCACAGCATCTAGAGCTGCTGAGAAAGGAGGACGAAACAATCTGAAACAACGCCACAATATCTTTCCAGTGGCAAATATTAGTTTTCTGATAAATACCAGCATGTTCCACCTTAAAAAATTATTGGCAAAAGTCTGCTTCTTACTGGCAGAGCTGTTGGCAGAAGCCTGTCTCTAATAGATGGGTGATACACTCATGGACGACACTGTATGATTCTGGTGCTGCTCCATTTTATGGCTGTCTTAGAAAGAGTCATGGTTTTCGTTACTTTTTTTTTCCCCAAAAAAACATTCAAAATCTAACACTGAATACAACACAGGCTGGGTTTTCCATCACAAGTCCTTCACAAGGAGCAGGCCTCTGAGAGAGTGCCAACAGCATAGACCATTGTTGGTCTGATTGAACCAGCTGCAATCTATTGCGAAATGCTCAGAAAGCAGGAAGGTCCTTGTGTCTCATTGTCAAGATGCTTGTTGCTTGCTTGCCCCACCCACAGAAAGGGTAACTCAAGTAAATTGGCCACATCACCTTGAGCTGACTTAGACTGTACATCATGCAAGGTGAATAACAGGCCGCATTCAACAGCATCGGGCCCGAACGGCTCCACGGCTGTCTACTGCTTAAAATTGTTACTCCTACTGGCAAGCCTCTGAGTAGGGGGAGGAACACTCAAGCTGTAGCTCATGATGTTGAACACACACGAGTTAGTTTATTGCTTGGTACTAATAAAAGGTTTCCAAAGAAGACTGACTCCTGTGCAGCATGCAGACTTTCCTTGTACCACGTCCAAGAGGGCTCCGCACTCTCTTCACAGCTAGCTTGAAGTGACACTCTTTTCTTCACCTTGTCAAGGAGACATGTACAGCGGAGCCAGTATTCTCCCCATCCTCTAAATTGTCTGAGATGAACATGACCGCTATATATAAACACAAAAACTAAGATACAGTTCAGAAGCCAGTTCTGAGTCTATTTTTTCCTTCACTGAGATGTTATTTCTTATGGTCTTCTATCCTAAGTTTAGATAGCATTACCTTTGACTCAGGCTACAATGCCTGCCAGACTTAATAGACATTTCATAATAAACTTAAAATATAATTATGTTGATTAATTAAATCCCACGAAGCAAGAAACCTTGAATTAGGGGGACTGACAGTAAAGCCCAGCAGCTGTGTAATTCAGAGGCTGGACAAAATTACTGGCATTGTAAGATGGTCCAGTAAAAAGGAAAAACTGCTTGCATGGCACCAACACTTTCCATAGGGAAAAAATGTTCAGACAAAAAAAAAATAATGCTTACTGCAGGAATTTCAAACATAAACATTGCTGTTTATATAAAATATTGTTTTGGCATTCAGATTTAAAGAAATCTAAGTGAAATTATACTTGAACCAAAAAAGTAAATTAAAACAAAACTAGAAAAACACAAACGTTTTTATCAACACATTTTGACAATTTTAAACCTCTGAGATTTTTTTTCCCAGGTTCATTTCTTCCAAAGAGAGAAGGATCAGGACTTTAGATTATCAAATATTAGGCATATTCGAAAAGTCAGGACTAGCTCCAACAATTTTTTGTAATTTTAAGATCATTTCTAAATTTATTTAAAGGATTTCTTCCTAGTTTTTCTTTGGGAAGATTTTATGTCTTTCTCCATCTATTGAGAGCATTGGAATACTTTCCCTAGCATAGCTGTCAACACAGTTTAACACAACAAAAAAACAGAACAGTACAGATGCAGTCTGATTAAAACTATTAGTTAATCCAATCAGTCCAGTGCAAGACTCACATGTTTCTATTCTATAATGATTAGACTTATATTAGCTAATGTGCTTTTTTTTAAACTAACAATTGGTAGACTTCAAGTTAAAGACTTTGTTTTCCGTTACTCTAAATATTACATGCCAGAAGACAACCGATTGTCTTCTTTTCCATGAGTCTGGAAGTTACTTCTGCACATTCCACTGGATTTCTTAATAATGCATTTATAAGGAGCTATATGCAGAACAGAGGAAGGAAACTCAAAAGATCAGCGTCTTGGACTCCAGAAGGCATGCACTTCAAGCATGCCTGGATTGTGAGTAAAGGGAAAGACGTATCTCTTTTTTTCTGTAAGAAAATGCTGAGCAGTTTTTTGATTCTTGATTTGGGGATGCAATTTACAGCTGAGAGCCCAGGTTGTCATTTTGGTGGACACGAAAATATGGTAATGGGGAATTCCTTAATGACCCTATCAGTTGTTCCATACAAGATCCCACATGTTTTCTCCCATTAGTTTTCTTGCTTTTACAAAGGCCCAGGTCCTTTGAGATTTACATATTTTTTGGCACACCATCTAGCAAATATCACCTATTAAAAATCATTGTGTTCATCCCTCCATCCAAAGACCCTATACAGCAGAGAATACTGCAGCGTATTAGAGGAATTTTCCTTCCTGCCCACAGAAGGACTGACTTAAGGATGACCCAAGCCACATCATGAAGCATGTTAAAAGTGATCCTGGCAGCACTAGGTTAAAGCTCCTTGATCAGCGGAGCTCTACAAAGAGGTTTAGTCTCCTTCCCATCCCTTTCCCCAGCTGTGCATTCCAGCTGTGGTCCCTGTTGATTCACATGTAGTCGAAACTCTCATCTCTCTGCACAAACACTAGAAGCTCAAGCTTCTGCTGAAATTTTTTGCTGAAGCACTCCTCCAGTTTCTCATGCTGACCTTTTTGCCCTCTCTGTAGGTGATACACTTTTGATTTAATTAAGCTGTATATTTGACAAAGATCTAAGCAGCTGCTATCAGCAGAGCCCAGACACACTCTGCATCGATATGCAGTGGTTTAGGTCTAGAATTTTAAAGAGCATCTGGCATCTCCCATCTCAGCAGTGCAAGAGCCAAATGAATAATTTGGCTGCCATCCATTTTGAAAAGTGGCTTGGATACTTTGACTACATTCACGTCGGGACCTCAAGTGTTGCAAAATCTAGCTTTTGGATGTCCTGAGGGCTATTGGAGCCCCAAGACCTGCCTTAGTGCCTGTTACACCTCTCGGGTGCAGTGAGGATTGCCATCTCATGAAAGGTACACGTACACAACCTTTAACTTGCTGAAAGCCTGGGGGTTTAAGGCAGAAGTGGAATATTTTTTACACAGACAGAAAAAAGTTCAAGAATAAAATGGATTCAGGAGGGAGGACTGAAACAAAAGGGTTTATAAAGATAGATAAAAGCAGTGGTTTGAAGATCCATCCAAATGTAATTCTCTCCTAATGAATACATGCTTTAGGACTAGATGTATGCTATGACACTGTAGCCTAACTGAATATATTCTGCATGCTTCTAAAGGAGCTCTGTTCCCAAACAACAACAACAGCAAAACCCACACAAGCACACAGGCATCACAAACATTCCCCAGAAGAGGATGTGGATATGAAGGGTGAAATGGGACCTGCACTCCTCGGAGGCAAAAGCCAGCACACACCACTGTGTCACCTGGACTCTTGACACTTTCTGCATTTATACTTAATCAGCATCAGTCCTGATAAATTATTTACCCTGGAGGAATGTAATGGGACGCCAGTCTGTCTGTGCATATGCTCTTGTATTCTGCTAGACTAAATAAGCAGGGTAGTGGGCTGGGGAAAGAGCCCTGATTTCTGTCAGTGGGACCCTTTCTACATTCTGTTGGCTCTACTTCATCCAGTGCTGGCATCCCCCTGTGACACAAGGCATGTTTGATACACCCTTGACACGAGTGTCCTTAAAAGGGAAGTTCAGGGTAGTGGTCATGCATCAAAGTATGTTAGACACAACAGGTCTCAGAAACAATAAACTATCACATAGGGACGTTGATAGAGGAGTGAAATCTACAGGGTAAGAGATACTACTTAGCATCCAGAGGAAAACAGCAGCATCAATATCACAGATAGCACAATCTTGCCTAACCTTACTTTTAAGGACTGGGCTTAAGGCTGCAAAAGCCAGTTTTGATAATAGAAGTACATACTCTTATGCAATGCATTATCCTTAAACTGAAGTTGCATTTATATAGTACTCATTACACAGCACAGATTACTTGGCATGCAGAAGTAGTGAATGCTGGAGTGCTTGTGAGGAGCCTCACTGTAACATTGTGATTGCTTGCTGAGTTGTTTAGTCATAATGTTTAATATTAAAATTCTACCTAAATCTTAACAAATTTAATTTCCAGAGCCCTTCCAAGTGAAGAGTTGCCCTGTAGTGCACCTCATTTAAATAGATCTGGTGGGAAATTAGACAGCATAGTAACAAGAGTGATTTACAGTTTAAAAAATGACCCAGGTAAACATGGGCAAAAACAAGCACTCAATAGGAACATGCAAAGAACAGTCTCCACAGACAAAATAGATAACTGGTAGACTCTGTATTTCCATTTTTTCACTTTAGGTTTTCCACATGCTTCATGGAATAAAGAGCTACAGCCAAGAATAAAACAACCCCAGCTCTCCTCATAGTACTTTAGCATAAAAAAGGTAAAAAATGTGTTGTGAAAAGGTGGAAATACACAAAAAAGGCCACACGAACACCAAAGTACTTTTGGGTTCCTTGTGAAGAGTAATCTGGAATCAAAGTCATTACAGCCAGAAACCTGCCCATGCTTCAAAGGAGTTCAGAAAAGCAACAGCAGCAGCAATTTTGAGAGAGGACTCTTACAAAGAAAATAATGCAGGCACACTGAAGGCAGCATTCCCTGCTGAAATTAACATCTCTCCCCCGATAAGAAAATACTGTCATCCCTGGGGTACAAGATTACTCTAACAAGCCACTTCCCTACCCTTTAAAATAGATTACAAACAAGTAAATTCTGCTTTTAACACAAGCTTACTTCCATTCTCCTTGAACATAATGGTGGCAGGGGGAGAAAGAAAGATACTCCATACGTCCTAACTTTGGACTAACACTCATCCTTTATCACAATGCCTAGAGGAAACTTTTGGTAACAGTCTCTTGTTGAAATAAAGACAACAGCTCCCTGAGGAGGCTGGAAAGGAGAGAAAAGAATTAGCCTGGCTAGAAGAGGGGAATGAGGGTGATGAGATGGAAAACAGAGATGTTGATCTGGATTAAGTACAGGATCAGAGATGTGAGGGAAACATGACTCTAAGTCACCCATCTGCTCTCCTAATTCTGGAACAGAATGAAACTGTACCCAGTCTGCCCAGACACAACTCCTACATGCCTGGGTGAGGAAAGTGTGGAGCATATAGATGACTCCATTGGATTTATTCCATTTCCACTAGGATAAATTCTGGATGCCTTGTTAGGGCAGGCCTTGGTTCCCTCAGCAGTGTGAAGTGAGTATCTTCCCTGAGGGACTGTGAAGCATTTTTTTCCTTCCATTCTCACCTGGGACCCCAGAACTATGTCAGCACTGGCCAAAACGATAATCCGAAAAATCTGTAAGCTTTTCATGCTCACTTAACTCATGCATAAAGACAGGGCAGAGGGGGTGATGGTCAGATCTCCTGCTAGAGAGATACTGTGTAGATGCCCAAGTACAGTCACCAATGTAAAACAGTATCATTATGATCACTTCAGATAAGCTAGAGCCATAGACAGTAATGACAGTTAACCTACATATTACAATTGGTAAATGTTACCTACTAAAATGCCTTACATTTCTTTGTGTCCTATAAAGCCTGAATGTATTGCTTATGACACCGAGTCACCAATTTAATGTTATTTCATAGAATCAGAAAATGGTTTGGGTTGGAAGGCACCTTAGAGATTTTCTAGTTACAACCCCCCTGCCATGGGCAGGGACACCCTCCACTAGACCAGGTTGCTCAAAGCCTCATCCAGCCTGGCTTTGAACCCCTCCAGGGATGGGGCATCCACAGCTCCTCTGGGAAACCTGTTCCAGTGTCTCACCACCCTCATAGTGAAAAATTTCTTCCTAATGTCTAGTCTAAATCTACCCTCTTTCAGTTTATACCTGTTACCCCTCCTCCTCTCACCACACTCCCTGATAGAGTGTGCCTCCCCGTCTCTCCTGTAGCCCCCTTCAGGTACTGGAAGGCTGCTTTGAGGTCTCTCTGGAGCCTTCTCTTCTCCAGACTGAACAACCCCAACTCTTTCAGCCTGTCCTCATATGGGAGTGCTCCAGCCCTCTGATCATCTTCATGGCCCTCCCTCTGGACCCACTCCAACAGGTCCGTGTCTTTCCTGTGCTGAGGACCCCAGAGCTGGATGCAGTACTCCAGGTGGGGTCTCAGAAGGGTAGATTAGAGGAGAGAATCACCTCCCTTGATGTACTGACTATACTTCTTTTGATACAGCCCAGGATACAGTTGGCTTTCTGGGCTGCAAGTGTACACTGCTGGGTCACGGTCAGCTTCTCATCAACCAACACTCCCAAGCCCTGTATGCTTCCATTCCAACATTCCAGTCATAGGAACCATCCCACCACGTCTCCGTAATGCCAATAAGATCATAGCCCTGCAGGCATGCGCACATCTCTAACTTCTCTTGGTTATTCCCCATGTTATGTGCATTCACATAGAGGCATTTAAGTTAGGCCCCTGATGAAGCTGACTGACTCCCTGGACCGGATGAAATTTCTTTGTGCCACTCTTAATTTCTATATGTATTTGACTATTTCTTTATATTATCACAACAGACAATCCAGATCTGAGCATACATTACTCAAGAGACTTCAGATGACTTGGATATATGTCACAAAACTAAATAGTTTTGTTTCAAAAACTTGTTCGAGTTGCTAGGGGACAATGTTATAGTTACCTACTACATCATTATTTATGAAATCTAAACACATAAAAACACAGAAATAAAAAACTAAGGGCATAATAAATCTTAAATGGTTCCTAGTCAGACAAAAAGATGTTATTCTTCTCAAGAAAATATTTCAGTAGAAGACACAGAGCTGAACTCCACATTTTGGAGATGTCTGTAATATTTTTGTTACCTAGATTTCAGTTAATAACTGATTCAAAATAGAGTACTAAGTGGGATTTGTCAATCAAAGCGCTTTTGTGGTTTGGGGCTTTGCTCTTTTTTTTTTTTAATAAAACACCTAAAAGACTTGATTTTTATAACATACAATGCTAAAGGTGAGTCTATTGTCACACAGAAACATTAACTTTTTATTGTCTTTGAAGTTACTTGTCCACATCCTGCCTCCTCCTCACCTCCTGTTTTACTTTTGGAACATAACATATCTTTCAGCAAGAAAACCTTCATGCCATGTATACTGCAACATGCTCTCAGGCCTACAAATCAACGCCTACCATACCTTTACTTAGCTTCTGCAGCACTTCAAAGAAATGTCACGTGCTAGTTTGTGGAGCATTTTATAGAGCTCTCAGAGCACTGACTGGTCATATCGTTTAAGCCCCCCTTATCATCAGCTGTGAGATGCAGGAAGAAATGAGAAGATGAGATGAGGAATAAATTATTTATTACACTAAATGCAGCCATTGAAACCCACGGGAATAGCTTCCTTGTATGAGTTTCCATGTAACAATTCCTACAGTTGTCATGGGGGCCTTGTGTGAACAAAAGGGGTGGGTTTTTGTGATCACAAATGGGAAGGAAGCAGGTCCATAGCACAATATCTCTGTCAGAAACCCTTGATCTGAAGTCTGGGATAAGTTGGTACCAAAATAGAAGCACTCAAGTGATAGAGGAACAGACAAACCGCAGGCCACCAGATAGGAAAAACTATGATACCCTAATGTGAGGCCCCACAGGCGGGAAAGAAGATCTGGACAATGTTACCGAAAAGAGGGAAAGAGAGAAAGAGGCAAAGAAAAGAACTACAAATATATATGCACAATATCATGACCAAAAGCAGAGATAAGGGTGCTGCATTATCATTTTATCTCCATACCAAAGATATACTGGTTAGCTTAATTACCTCTACGATCCTGAAAACTTGTGTCCCCATTGGTTTGCTTATATATGCACTGCAATGCTTTATCAGTCTTACCCAAACCCAACGGAAAAGACTGCTATTGATGGGAAGACGCTTCTGTACAGACAATGTATTGCTGTATTTAAATGTGTGCTGCTCTCTCTATTTACACATTAACCCATATTTTTTATTGACTCCTCTCTTAACCTCATTCTATTAAATGTCATCTCATCGTTTTTCTGGTAGCCAGATACCATTGTTGTGGGGACTTGTTTTTCTGTTAGGTTATAGTAAAACTTCAAGTTGCCTAACTTAAAGCACAGTGTTATCAATTTCTCCTCTTCAGGGTGAAATGTTCACAGCCACACTGCAACACAAGATGTTAACTTCATACTTCATTTGATGTTGCATTGGCAGCCTCCCAGAAAATAGTTTATCTAGGCACTTGCATGGCACTCATCACTGCAGTATCTAGTGTCTTCCAAAATTCAGCCCTTATTAATATATGTGCTTGTCCACAGTCTCTGTGTCTGCAGTGGAGTAATACCCCCCAAAATAGCTCCTTCCTTCATGCTGAGCTGCAGCTCTCCAAACCTGGCTGCTAAGATATCGTTGCTGAAACACTCGATGATGCCAGCCAAAGCAGAGAAGGGCAAACTCCCTGTGATGCTCTACAGTACTTGTAAGCAAACCAGTGGTTCAGTATACACAGCAATAGCAGGACAGGAATGGGGAAAATCAGGGGGTGCTCAATCTCAGCACAAGCAGAAATGGGATGTTTATTACATTGGCATTGTATTGAGTAACCTGAAAATGAATTCCTAGGAAGCTGGCTTGTAGAAAAGTTTTCCAGGAAGTCCAAATAACGCTGAATGAAAGACAAGTGGTGAAACACCAGGTAGTTTTGATGACGAACCCCACCTGTTCTGGTTCTCTGTTCAGCTAAAGGCTGCTTATGGACCAATATAGGACAGGACAATGCTGCCTAAGAGCGTAGTTGGTAACAATATTGACCAAAGACTGTAAGTACAAGTCAGCACTGGAACTAGCCTTTTCAACACCTGCTCAGTGTCAGCACAGTTGTCAACAGTGTGGGGTTTGAATACATTCCTTGAGAAGCCTATCTTCACTTAGGATGAGCTTCCAGTTACAGACAAAATCAGCGATGCTGTAACATTCAGAAAAGACAGCAGAGGGGGAAAACTTACTTCACCAGGTTGGTAAAGCTTGGCAAGAAAGATCTTCCTTCAGTTATGGCTTCTACTCAACCAATTTTGGATTTTTGTAGAAAAGGAAGTTCTGCAAAGACCACAGAGATCTCCTGAGAAAACATAAAATAGTTTATACAAAAATTCAATCTGGAAAAACTCTGAGAAAAAATATTTTATTTCATCACAGTTTTTACTTATTGTTCAGAAGACTTTAATAAAGTGAGTTTATCTGGGATTTGGATCTTTGTGGCTAAAACAATCCATAACAGAGTACATGGTCCTTCACACAACAGATAAAAGCCTGGAAGAATTGCATCTGATTTTCACAACAGCAAGAAGCGGTAAGCAACATCTTTCGTATATGGCCTATGCTAGTCATTTTGGTTTCTGTTACAGCAGAGGACAAGACAACCTGCAAACTTTGGATACAAGTTTGAGTTGTAGGAAGACTGCCTGCCTGCCCTCTCCAGACAGGACACCAGACAAAAGGTAGCCATATAGAGTACACTTTTCCATATTTGTGGCAGTGCCCTGGTAGCACATTCCAAACATGTCTCCTTCACACATCGGTTTGCCACTTTGTACTTAAGGAACTTCAGGACATGTTTGAGGTCTATGAGAGACCAACCAGCTCTTCAATAACTTTCTGAACAACCACCAGTTTAAAGGAAAGCAAAGTACATAGTACATAATTTTGGAAGAACACATACTACTGTAGCATGTTTCAGAAGATTCTTTATAGACAGGGAGTACTATCAAGGCCTGTGATAACACCGATGGAGATACAGCATTCAGATGACGAGACTATCCTTTGGTAGGCTTATACCAGCTGAACAGAGTCAGGCTAGAAGAAAACTTTCACAGGACTACAAGCATCAAAGCTGTCACAGTAGCCATGCATCTGTGAAGGCACGAGAGAGTGCAATCTTCTGAGGGACGAAGCCCAGCAAGCTGACTAACGGCAAAGTCTTGCTCTGTGCCAGCTGCACATCCACCAAACACACACAATGAAATCCACCTGTGGCAGGTTCATTACATTGTCCTGTGGAAGGGGCAGGATGCACTGGTAGCCAACTAACCTACTCGTGGTACATCAGGAAAAGTGTGTGTGGTCACCTGCCCATCCACTTGGCTTGTCCTCATTCCTCCATGACACTATCATTCTCAACTTCTCTGTTAATTAACTTCTGGAAGAAATTGAAACTTCACTCAGTGTGTTCAGTTCACGTGTAACGTCAAACATCTCTTTGGGGGGGTGAAAAAAAGAAGGGACTTTGATCTCTGAAAAGGTCATTATACTTTATAGCTTTAAACATGACATGCAACCTAGGAATGAATCTTTGAACAGGCTTTTTGTCCATGTTACCCACAGCTGTCATCTATTATTGTTAATAAAAGTTTATTAGTAATGTTTCACAATCATATCCTTGTAAACAAATAAAAAGGAACCAATCCAGGGTGTTTGGCTTGGGTTGTTTGGGGTTTTTTAAATAAAAACAATAAAGATTCTGCAAACAATTGCATTAATTTTTGAGATCCTATAATGTAGCATGTGTTTTAAAATCATGCAAGCTTTTCACTAGCAGCCAGCACACATGTAATGAAGGAGACTAGAATAACTCTGAATTTCCCTGTGTGCTACTGATGCAGGCTTTCACAGGGAACAAAATCTGTAATGGATAAAGAACTTTAATTTCACAAACCTAGTTCCCATCTTCCAAGTCATTCCTTAGCAACCATGCAATAAGCAGTAAAACAAACAGATCTTCACTGATCACCCATTTACTCTTTTCTATTGATCATGCCAATTTTCTATTGATTCTTTTTCAACTAAAATACTGGTAGCATATTGGGAAAGACTAAAGTCACTAATCTCCCAACAAAAAGTGCTTACTTTGCACAGAGAGGTAGCTTCATAGCATACAGCAATGAACCTTTAGCCATGGGGAAAATTCTTCTTCTACAGGTTCCATACAACTCTCATTTAATTTGATTCTATTAAGTTTCTGCAGAAATCTTCTCCCAGGATTACCATGGTGCTGCATCAGTAGGTTACAGATGTTAGAGGGGTGAAAGAGGGGCATGGGAAGTGAGATTTGCAGCTGATGGCAGATAGAGTCAGAAGACAATTAACAAACTAGATACTAGAGCATCAGGCTTGTTGGGTGGAGAAACAGCTGTCCCCATCAAAACTGACTTGGTCTTTCCTTATGAAAATGGTTCTTGAGTATATAAGGAGATGCGGTAAACCCAAGTGATAAAATTACCTGTTTTAGGCACTTTACAAAGAAATGACTGGAAACACAGAACATTTTATCTGTGACCTTCCCTAACTCACATGCAACCTAGGCATGCAACCAGCCTCAGCATGTCAGAAACTGAGGGCTCCGTGCATGGGCAGTCTCTAGACCAAGATAGTGCACCAGTGGGAGAGAGCACACAACAAAAACAAGGAACCATGAGCAAGACACTTAAAATAAATGTCATGTCTGCTAAAAGTCTCAAAAAACCTAAGGGGCTGGGGAGGATGTGGTTTCTTCCTCAGCTACCTCTCTTACGATTAGCCTCAGTAGTGATACCTCTACCATAGAAATGGGATTTATTTGCTTCAAGCTGCTAATGTTACAGAATTGTTATAACGTGCACAATTAAATCCCAGCATTTGCAGAGATGCTGGGATTAGCCATATTTAATGGCTATTCTGGGAGGCCATGATCTGCTTGGAATAACTCAGAATGTTATCATAGGATGGGATCCCAAGAAACTTTGAGATGTATTCCCAGCTGTGTCACAGACACTAACTGGTATCTGAAGCAAATAACTGACTTCTCTGACTTGATGTGACCTGACAGATTTTAAATTGGTGATTGCCTTCAAACAAGGGAGTGATTTTGCTTTTCATCAGCAAGGGGTGTGGTTTCCCATTTTCAAAATAGAGATTAGGAGAATAAAGACCTATTTTAAATTAATTATTTATCTGAAGAACATGTTCCCTCCTGCAAGAACAATGATCAGGAACTATTTCATTCTCTCAACTTCACTTAACAGAGGTGTTTGCAACTTTTAAGTGCAGGCTTCTTCTCCTAGTACGGTGTACAAATGTACACTGTATGTTGTGTTAGTTACTCGTCCTTAGTGCAGAGTCAAAAGGATGTAAAAATACCCACTTCCACTCTAAGTTCTCTCATATGCAAATACAACTGCTTGTTCAAATATTTGTGAGAACTATGACCTTGCCAAAAAGTGGAAAAAGGCAAACTCAAAGGCTGGCCAAAGAAAATTAATAAAAACTATCAAACAAAAATGCACCATTTCCCCCCCCTTCAATGTTCACACAGTTTCATCTGTTAACTAACACTAGTAACATGTCTGGAAGTTTAAAAGCCTTACATTAAGTACAAGATGGGCACAAATCAAAGCTCTTGAAGGGAACAACCTAAAATTCTCAAATGGTTTGAATTCAAATCTATTTGGCAGCATGGACCCATCTTTGATTTAATGGCTAAGTAACAAATATTTGTCTGGGAGAACATGAACAAACTGCTTCCCGAACATAAAACAGAATGCCTTTGAGATTTTGGACCACACAGTCTTGTTCTTCCTTAATGGACTCCAGTAATTGAGAAATTATATTTTATCTCATAAGTAAAATAGAAAAAAGGATGCTTCCAATACACTGAAGTATGCTAAGTTTTGGGGTTTGGTTTGGTCTAAGTTTCTTTCTTTTGTTACTGTATAAATTATTCTTGACATCACATCCATAAATCTTACACAAATGAAACCATTTGGTTGAGGAAGACAGAACACTTCCGAGGTATTTTAAACTTACGAATTCATCTTAGGGGGCCTAGTCCCACTTGTTTTTTTTTTTTTTTATCACAGCCAAGTTCATTAAAAATAATTCCAACTACAGGTTGATAGCTTTTCTTCCTCATGAATTGTTCTTTCTACCCCCTTTAAAAACTGAACCTCACTAGCAGTAATAAACACTAAATTCCTTTGAAGTTAATTATGCTTTGTTAAATAAATCTCATCATCTAACACCCCTTTGTAGTTTCCCATAGCTTGCTATTAACAATAGGTAGGTAAATGTTGGAGGAGTTTGAGTCTAAAGGGACCTGAATGTCTAAGGAGATATAGATTGACATCTCTTTAATCAAAATCCTGTGCCTTCTACATTTTCAGATAGGAGACTGGATATCAATATCCAGCATATTCTTCATTAATACCAGTATGTCGGGAAAAGCCGTTCTCATGAAATCAGCATAACACATTGACTTCAGTAGAGGGGGCAAAGCAGGCTGTATGTCTACAATATTGAAAAATACACTGATGATACAGCAAAGAAATGAGTAGAAATCATTTTTAAAAGCACTAACATTTATCTAGATAGACACATTTACTTAGTTTTACATTTTGCCTTGTGTTGATGTCAATTTCGTTTTCTGTGCAGCACATGCAGTTTCTGTTTTGTATCTAGTCAACATTAGATTCCCCCCCCTCCCTTCATTCCTGTGTTTAATATTTTAGTTTTTCCACTCCCTGCTTAGTTATAGAGTTCAGCTGATTTACAGTTCTGGTTTTATTGTTTGTTTGTATAATTTGTTTGAGGTGTAGATAGCTGTCTGTTTTTATTGGTTCATTAGATTGGTTGTTCCCATGGTAACATTAGTGCATTTTTTCCTGAGGTTTGAAGGATGCTTTGAGGCTTTTCTGTGGTGGTCTGTTAATCTTCATCAGACTGCAACATGTCTTTACCTCTTCCTCCATATTTTAACTGTCTTAGTTTCTTAACTCTTTGCTGCTTACGTGGAGGTGGTGGCCTCCTTTTATTACAACTTCTCTACCGGTGTTTACACAAAATTGATGAACATAGGATAGAAAATCCATACATCAAAAATAGATACATTGAAACATAAAGGTTGGAAAAGACCCCAAGGATCATCAAGTCCAACCGTCAACCCAACACCACCTAACTCACTAAACCATGTTCTGAAGCACCACATCTACACTTTTCCTGAGCACCTTCAGGGATGATTTAAATACAGTCTATGCATAGGTGTAAGGAAATCTATTCCTTTTAATTCTGTCAGCAGGATCTCCTGTCTTATGCATGGACGTACGTATAATGGTCCCAGTAGGCATTGAACCTAATTCTGCTTTGAATGTCCCAGCCATTTTACAACACACAAGCAGCAGGAGGACAACTGAAAATACAACCTGCCTGCCTGCCTGAAAAGAATTTCTCAAGATCTTCCCCAAAAGTTTATCATAAAAGTAATAGTGGTAACTCTAGCTCCCCACACAGGACAAGGCACCAAATTTCCTGACCACTGCTGCACTCCATTCACAGCAATGGCCAGTGAGGTCCTGAGGCTGCTCTGCTTTCTTGTGAGAGCTGGGTACATCTGAGGACAGCCCCAGACCTTCAGAGGGGCCCAAAACTGGCTCAGAGCTACTCTTGTCCCTTCTGTTTCCTATCCAAGAACAGCTGAGTTAAATAAATCAGGGCATCAGAGTCACTGTGTAACAAAGTGACCTGATACCACACTAGACCCTCTGCCATAGAGCTGCCATCTGAGACATGAGAACAGGGAAACTATCCATATTCCAAAGCTGTGTTTTGGAGACTAATGTGCTCATTTTCTTAGAAGCACAGAGTGCCTAACAGTGAAAAAGCTGCACATACATCTTATATAAAAGTATATCAGGCAGAAGAAAAAAAAAATCACAACACTGATGGATCCTGATGACACGCAGCACATCCATATCTTGGTACGGCTCAGTGCCAGAGAGAGGCAATCGCTCAGCATGTTCTGCTAAACAGAAAAATGAAGCTGTGCTGAGACAAATATGAAAATTTTATTTTATTTTTCTGACTACTGGAATCATATGCACGTTCACAGTTATTCAGAAAACCCTGATTATTATAATAATTATTAATAAAACTTGCAACCTGCTGGGTTCAAGTCTCCAAGTAATTTGTTCCCAATGTCCCCATAGCTTCTTTTCTTTTATCATGTTTACCCTTTCAACAGCCTTGTAGACTACGCAATTCTTAGTATGGAATGACTATTTAATTTTTTAAAAAAGCTATAAGATACTCTTATGATAGGCTAGCCTTCTCCACTAAATTCTGTAAGATTTTTGTGCAATTGTTCAAATCATCTCCAAAAATAGTACTGACCGAAAGTTTGACATTTTATTTTGTAAGGGCAACTCTGCTGCCGTAACTCTTCACATCCATTTCTACTGAAAAAAAAAATGCACAAAAGCAAAAGATCTAAATGCACAATACAGATTTTGGTTACAAAAATGTGCAAAAGTTGAGAGGGCCAAGTGCATATATGACCAGATGGCAGAAATACAGACCTTTTTGTACTAATGATGAGAGATCATTTGAATTTCTTGAGAAGTATGCAAACCAGCTGCTAAAAGTGCAATTATGGAAATAATTAAAAATGGGAGCAATTATGTGCTTTATCATTTTTTCAAAGTGTCAGGAAGGAAGCAGCTTTGAGATCTGATTCAGGCCATCTGCAGACTAAGGCAAGCCTCATTCTTAACACTGTTCCTACTTGGAAGGTAATATTTATAACTTAAGGAACTGAAGGCAGATTTAAGAGATTTAAATTAGTGAAGTCTCTGAGCATTCTGTAGCAATGTTGGAATAAAAATGAAAGCATGCAGAAACAACTCTGACAGGGAGTAAACTCACCTAATCCTGAGTTTTGTACATGTGGCTTGGCAGACTGAGCAGAGATTGCGTTAGATTAGTCCTATTTTTTTTGCCTTATTTTTGGTAGAGATGGATTACGGTAGCACCGTTGCCTTCGTAAAACCTCATCTTGAAGCCTATGCTAATTCTGGATGCTATTTATGTGGATCAATTTTGAAGAATACTGTTGAATTTAATGGAGAATGATAGCCTCGCCTAAAAATTTTGTAGTTTGTTTTTCTCAGTCATCCCATAGTAAGAGCAATTCTGTGTTACAGTCTACAGAGCAAAGCATTATAATTATGACCAGTATCACAGAACCACACAAAATGTTAGAGATTGGAAGGGACCTCAAAAGATCATCTAGTCCAATCCCCCTGCTGCAGCAGGAACACCTAGATCAGATCACACAGGAACTCATCCAGGTGGGCTTTGAATGTCTCCAGAGAAGGAGACTCCACAACCTCTCTGGGAAGCCTGTTCCAGTGCTCTGTCACCCTCACTGTAAAGAAGTTTTTTCTCACATTCAACTGGAACCTCCTGTGTTCCAGCTTGAACCCATTGCCCCTTGTCCTATCACTGGATGTCACAGAGAAGAGCCTGGCTCCATCCTCCTGACACTCACCCTTCACATATTTATAAACGTTAATAAGGTCACCCCTCAGTCTCCTCTTTTCCAAGCTAAAGATACCCAGCTCCCTCAGCCTTTCCTCATCAGGGAGATGCTCCATTCCCTTCATCATCTTCGTGGCTCTGCGCTGGACTCTTTCCAGCAGTTGCCTGTCCCTCTTGAACTGAGGGGCCCAGAACTGGACACAATATTCCAGATGAGATCTCACCAGGGCAGAGTAGAGGGAGAGGAGAACCTCTCCTGACCTACCGACCACCCCCCTTCTGATACACCCCAGGATGCCATTGGCCTTCTTGGCCACGAGGGCACAGTGCTGGCTCATGGTCATCCTGCTGTCCACCAGGACCCCCAGGTCCCTCTCCCCTACACTACTCTCCAACAGCTCAGTATCCAACTTATACTGGAACCTGGTGTTGTTCTTGCCCAGATGCAAGACTCTACACTTGCTCTTGTTAAATTGCATTAAATTTTCCCCCGCCCAAATCTCCAGCCTGTCTAGGTCTCGCTGAATGACAGCACAGCCTTCTGGCGTGTCAGACACTCCTCCCAGTTTCGCATCATCAGCAAACTTGCTGAGGGTGCACTCTATTCCCTCATCCAAGTCGTTGATGAATATATTGAACAGCATCGATAAATTACATAGGCTTTTGGATGAGATAATCTTATTAGGTTTCTATAGTAAAGCACTAATTTAATTTTTACTACTATTCTGCAGGATGTTTCCACAGGGAAAATTTGAGCTAAAGCAGAATGTCTACTATCTTCCTCTTGGCCTCCAGCTACTATAGAGCACAACAGTTATAAACTGATAAATCACTTGAATGGTTATGACATCTTCCATTGACTAGGAGGGCAGTGGTACACACACACATGCTGCTGCCAACATTAAGTAATGTCAGCTGAACTAAGTAAATGATGATCTAGCCTCACCTAAGCTTTTAAGGAATTTTTTTTTCTCTCAAATAGGTATGATGGCTGTAGTTCCTATATTCAGATCGTGTTACACTTTAAAAGTCCAGTTTATGAGTTTGCTGATTTCACTAGGCATTTTGCCCGTGCTGAAAGAGCAGGATATTGGAGCTGAGTCCTGCCACACAGATTTAGGAGGAGTAAAAGATACAGCAAGTTTGAAAACTCCTAAATTCCCAGTAATGTGTGGACAAGAACAAGTTTCACATGGCAGGGATACACAAGTGTGCTTTCTTCCAGAAATTTTTACAGCCTACAAAGTTAAAAATAATTTCCAACTTTTGGATGTATTAATCTTGTTGTGTTCCCGCCACCCCCCAAAAAAAGAAAAAAAAAATCGACAGTGCTCCAATAACTGATAGGCAGTGTGAGTGGCATAACTGTATTTGTTTAACCAGCAGCCTTTGACCCAGGGAGCAATTCTCTGTCCTGACAACACAGTTGCAATAATATTTGTAGAAGCTCACTAAAATATCTGGAGTTTTGATTGCTCTTTTTCCTCTTTGAGAAGGGGAGAAAAGGCAAAACGATGTAGGCTGGGGACCTAGAGATGGTCAGGATGAACACACGTACTTGCTAGACTCGGACTAACTATGCCTCCCGACAAAGATGGTGTAAGTTCCATTTGCCAACATGCACTGCAGCTGTAAGTAACCACTAAAACCACCACACACACATTCAAGGTCTGTCACTTTTGGCACAGGGACTAGAATAACTGCATAATCCCAGTGTAAAAAAAACAAACATGCAATAGGTGGTCTTTTTTTTTGCTCATCCCACGTCCCCTCTCCCACCTGACACTGACAGTATCTGCTCAGCAGACTGCTAAGGACAACAGCATCATTCCACTTAGTCCACCTTTTTGGCACACCAGCCTTGTTTTAATTTCGTATTTGTTGCTGTCTGATTCTAACTGTGCTGAGAGCACATGTTTAACTATATATAGGAACCCAAATAAATTCAATTGCAGCTGTAAAATGACATTGTAGAAAAAAAAAAAAGATTAAACACAGGGTACAGCAGATGGAAGAAAGAAGAAAGTGTTGTTCATGCTTCATCCATGGAGAGAGCTAAATTAAGCAAAGAATTTCATTTTCAGAAGGCATTTTTTAACAATGTCATTATCATGCAGGTCTGCTCAAGAATTATAACTTCATAATGAAAAGAATGCAGAATGGACTTCGAAGCATCTGTTTTTCTATGGTGGTGAGGAGAAGCTGTTTGTTTTGTTCACTCAGTGGCTAAATTCTAAGCGGTATCATTGCTCCCTTCTGTACTGCCTGTACATTATTGGCCTCGACTCATTAACTCATGTCATTAACACTTGATAGGTTCAGTTCTGCCTCCCAGTTAGACCTGGGAAGCCCATTTGACTTTATCACAAGAAGCAAACCAGAAAGAGTGTCACCAGGTGTTTGAGAACGTCAGCATATCTTATTCTTTAGATACAAAAATATAAACCTTTGCTTGGGAATACAGTCATGCAGCCAAATATCTTTTGTCTTGATGACAAAATGTGGTCTACTTTGAAGGCAAAGAGACCTCTTTACCTCAAAATAATTTAAATCAGTGTTTAGAGAACACATTTTTTTCCTTTGTCACACATACCCTAGATGTATTCTTCTCTCCTCTCCCAAAGTTACTTTCATTCACTTTTAAATGTTAAAATTGTACACAGAACAAGTATATTTTTCCTACAAATTATGCCCTGACAACACTCTGATTTCTGGATGGGGAGAGAGGGTGCCGAGATGTCTAAAGAAACTGGGAAGAGAACGTTAGTTCAACTCTAAAAGCTTCCTAGATAGCCTAAAATACATTCCTCACAGTGATTTTATCTATATTGCTCAGATGATTATACCTATATTCTTTATCATTTGATATTGTTACTCCTTATTGAATTCTGAAAACAACTCTTTAGCTGAGAAAGACTAGAAATCACCAGCTTCCAGTCACATTTACCAAAAAGAGTTATGTTCAACTTCACCTTAAGCAGAGAATACTTACTACACTTTAAGTACAACAGATCAGCCCCTCTCTCCTCCCCAAACCAGTGCTCATCTTCTTTTCCTGTACCCGTACATATTTCTCTCACACACAATTTTTTGCTCTCATAGGAAAGAAACTAAAATGTGCGCTACACAGAAACAGAATAAACAAAAGACAAGTCCAGAAGAGAAAGCCACTAGGACTCTGGTTAAAATATTTTCCCATGAATCTAAAAAAGATAACAGGCACTTGCTTATATGTCTCCTTTCATTCCTGAAAGCTTTAAAGTTAATTCATGGTTTCATAACTACAATAAAGTAGCCATGCAGAGATTAACATCAGGGCCTCTTTTTATTTGGATATCAACAGTATGAATCCCACCCAGGTCTTTCTAAAAGCAGCCTTGGCTGACACTCCAAAATGCTTCCTCAAGTTCATCTTCAGCCAAATAAGAAGTGGTCTGGAAAGGATTCATCCTTTTAGTGTACACAGAAGATCCTCGTCTTGGATCTATAAACTGAGTCTTTAAATTCCATTGTAATTACTTTGCAGTCATAAATAGAACAGACACTATTTGTGGCATCCCAGCTGGCTTTTCAGACAAGGTGCACACATCTCCAAACATAACTTTCAAGAAATAAGTGGGGACAGAGTGACCTGAATATGATAATATATGAACTATCAAAAAGCAAACAAGAAAACAAACAAATTTAAAAAAAAAAATCTCAGCATTTTTAAAACATGCAGTAATAGCAAAAAATAATTTTCTGTATTGAGGAACATTTACTCAGAAGCTGGATTCCCACCTTGAATGTTTCTGTTTTCAAGGAAGACAGTGTTGGTGCAAACAAAAGTTCTGCTATAGCAAAGTGCTTTAAATCACTTAACTCTTAAGACACGATGACTTAATAATAGTCTTACACAAACAACTGAACTCTTCACTCTGAATTTAAGAATCAAAACCAAAACATTATTTTCCTCAAGAGACAAATTTTTGGAGAGACAGTCATGGAAATTTAAGAGTATGGCTAGAGCTGACGCTTGTTAAAGATATTACCGAAGATTACAAGTCATTCACAGTCCCTCCGATGTCTATAAATGCCTAGCTGCCATGTATGCATATGCAATGGCCACAAGTCCCTCCACTTGAAGGTGGGATAAAATTATTTCCATAGAGGTTGTCTGGCAGGGGTTCCCCTGACCCACAGCATTTGCTGGCTCTTCTGCTGAACAGCAAACGATACTTGACCATCAGCAAGACAGCCAACAGTGCAGATTTCTGTTTATAAACTTAGTATAAAATGAACACTTAATAGGTCTTTTACCGTGCCCAATTCTTGCACTGATTTTTAAAGCCTTAGAGAAACATATCCTAGAAGTTTTATATACTCAGCAGTAAAACAGCACTGAAAAACAGACTATTCTTGGTAACATAATCTAGTTCAGTATCTTAAGTAAATGCTGAGAAAAGAGTGACAACTGAGTAAGTATATATGATATCCCTCACTGCCACAGTGGTAATCTCTTAACACAGAAACTACTATATCAACATAAGCTAACTCCGTATTTTCATTATCCATCATTGCAATGGTAGACCACAAATGAACAGGAGTTTTAGAACAATTAATTTTCTAGTAGAGAAGAATTCAGTCAAACTGATTGGTAGGATATATTCTGAGTTAAGGAAAAAAAGGCAAATACAAGAATCATTGGAAAAAGAGCTTACAGGTATACAGGATAGCAATATGCATGGTCTACAGCAAACAACAACTGCAAAGGCAGATTGAAGATACTCATAGACTCATTAAGGTCGGAAAAGACCTCAAGGATCATCAAGTCCAACCTTCAACCCAACACCACCTCATACTGGAGCTCTAACAAGCAAAGTAAAACAGCAGAGAAATTATAAGATTTTTAAGCTATAAAAATCCCCCCAAAAACCCAAAAAACCCCAAAAATCCAAAGCTACTGCAAAGGGCAAGCTAGCAATCTGCTTCCCATATCAATAGTGACAAGAAGTTATGGGCTTAATGGCAGAAAATAAGTTCTTTAAACTTTATCAAAAAACCCCTGTGAGTCAGGGTACTGAAGCTCTGTAATACATTGCCTGAGGTCCTTAAAGAATAACTGTAAAGTTTTGGAACATGTGTATCTGTCAGGATTAGCTCATGCTGCCTTGGGGCAGGGTGATGAACCAGGTGATCTGTTGCGCTCCCTTTCAACCCTAAAATTCTAGAAGCATTAGCAAAAAAAACCCCACAATTCCACAGTAAGAACCAGAGAACATTTTGGTTCATTAGCACACCAAAGACAGTGATTAAAATGTGCAGTGGTGTACCACTGGATGAAGATGGAAATTTTTTAATAATGCTGCAAAGAAAAGCAAAACTTTCAACACATATGTGCATTCTTTAATCTGAAAGAAGAAAGATCTGCTTTTATTATATTTTCAGGTTTCTTGTTTATGCAAGTAAACTCAAGTTCCTCAGGGAGAAAGAGAGAGGAAGAGAGTCACCCTCTAAACCTCATTTTCTTAAGAACAGAGGATAAAAACCAGTTAGAGAGAAAGAAACATTTCCAAGAGGTACGGAAGACCTATAAGGAGAGGGCACATTTGATGAGATTCGGTTCTTTAAGGGCAGATATTCTACAATCTTTACTGTGTAAAGTAGCATTGTGCAGGTACCATCCTATGAACCACGAGATCTATAACTGGAAGCTGTATGATTCCATTGTCATGGGCCAAGAAGCAGATATTTTCACTGCAGAAACTGTATCACACTAGCTAACCGTGAGGGAGAATCGAGATAGTGTTTGTGACACTATACCTCTGCATTTAGCGTGCATACCAGCCTAAAATCAGTGCCAGTTCAGTATTTCCTCTACTCTCAACTCTGCTAAGATAAGAAAAAAAAAGTGATGGAAAGAGGTTTACATCAGATTTGCTATTCACAGGTAAATATTTTTCAACCTTGATATACATGTTCAACTTCAGAATATGATTAAATAGTACTGGCGTTAGTGAATGACTTGACAAGTCTTGTGCAATACCCAGACTTAAGTTCCCACTAAAATTCAAAGAATTGTAGAATGGCTTGGATTGGAAAGGACCCTAAAGATCATCAAGTTCCAACCCCCCTGCCACGGGCAGGGACACCTCCCACTAGCCCAGGTTGCTCAAAGCCTCATCCAGCCTGGCCTTGAACCCCTCCAGGGATGGGGCATCCACAGCTTCCCTGGGCAACCTGGGCCACTGCCTCACCACCCTCTGCGGTCTGCACTGCAGCCTCTCCCTTCAGCAGCTCTGTCTGGGTGGAGGCATTGGCCGGAGCCGTACCCTTTTCTTTCAGCCCATCATTCTGCCTTGAGGGTCAGGTAGGATGAGTGTCCTTGAGCGGTGCAGATGATCACACAACAGTGCCCAGTTGCTGGGTTCTGTGTACTGCAAGCTTCCCACTCAGCCAGTGGAATGTCCCTCCTTCAAAGAAGCGTCCTTCCCTGCATGAACTGCCACACGAGAATTAATTTTTTCTGTAAAGTGGAATAGTTCCATCCAAGGAAAGGCAAGGGTATAAGAGCATGGTGACTCACCCGATACCTCACAGAGACAAGATTTGAACTTCCCATATTACAGACACTGATGTCTTCCATTGCACCAGCTACCTTTCTATTCAACCAGCTGTTTCTCTCAGATCAAAACTTGAGATGCCCTCAGCTCAACATCCTTCAAAATGTATTCCTCCCATTAAGACCAGATTTTAATAAATCAGCCTTTTAAAGCCAGTTTCGTACACATATTTGTGTCGCATTTCACAATATCTCTGGTTTGGTTCCCTTTCCGTGCAAAATAAAAATTACACTTGTGACAGGGTGCACGCTGGAGACTCTCACAAGTGCTGGACTGAACTGGCAGCCCTGCTGCCCCTCTTCCTTGCAGTGCCCCTGTGAAAATGCCCTGCCAGCATTCAAAGCCATTCCAGAGTGGGTGCTAATGAAAAGCAGCAAAGTCTACTCTGGCTCCTCATCCTCCAGGAAGAAGAGCAGTTACGATAACTGAGAGAGACAGAGGACTTGTGCCAACCCAAAGGAACGGCAGGGAGCTCAAGAGAAACACAGAAATGTGGTTTGTAGTTTTTTTGCTTTGTCTTCTCTTCCTTCTTCAGCCCTCCCCAACCCCCAAGTTTATTGCTTGTAAAACTGCATGAAGAGAACGCAGCTGAAGATTGCAGACCAATTAGTGTCCGTTTGGATTAGCCCAGAACCCCTGCAAGCCTACTCTAAAGAGTCCCCAAATAATTCCTTTTCCTTCTCATTCCCTTCCAGGCAGGCCTGCACTGCTGCTTCTCAGGGGAAATATGGGAAGTGGTTAACTCAGGCAAACGCTTGCACAGACCCTGTGCCATTCCACAATCAGCAGAATAAAATAATATTGGACACAAAGCTTATTTTAGATGCATATAATCAAACACTTCATGTTTACAGACGCTACAAATTGCAAATGATACCACTTACAGCACGCAGCTGCTTTTTGATTTGTATATTTTGCAAAAAAAAGACATTTAAAAGGTTGCTATCTATGTGAAAAACACAGGACCAGAGCTGGGCTCCAGCACAGTGTCAGATTTGCTGGAGGAAAAAAGACCTATCAACACCATTAGAACACAAGGGGCAGCCTCCTGAAACACAGGTAGCCCTCCCAAAATGCCATCACGTTAACCTTCCACCAACTGCTTGGAGCTGTGGTGCGAACACAAACAGGGGAGGCTCACATTCCTGTCTCACACTTGTGCTAAGGCCTCCCCAAACTGAAAACACAGCTGGCTACAGCGTGCAAGTTTTACCAACTGACAGGCTGGCACCGCTGGATGTAACTGGGAAATTTAATGAAGTTTCAATATGTCACGCTAATAGAGCTGAATCAGAGCTACTCCGACTGTCAATGACGTTACCCTGCTTACTTCTCATGCTGGACATATAAATGGCTCCTGAAGAACATGACTTATCTGAACATTAAATTAAAGAGGGTTTAAATACCATAATTAAAGATAATATGAATCTACTCATGCTAAATATGCTGAAAGACTTCAGACACTAGAATAAATACAGTCTAATCTCTGGGGAAGGATTAGTGTGATAAAGATGACTACAGTTCCACTGTTTAATTCTGTCATGTAGATGCTCCCTGTAGACACTGAAGAGAGATAATTTTTCTAAAATAGAAACTGAGGTTCTCTTTCTGAAGGCTCGCAAATCCAAAGCTTAAGAAAACAAAATGTTATTCAACCTTGTAAAAACAGAAGGCTAAAACTGCCAAATGTAAAATAGGATTGAATAGCATTCACACTCATCCAATTTAATGAGGTTTTGAACTCTTGATGCCAACTCTAGTGCCTGGGGTGGTAATACACATCCTATGGACTGATTTATTAAATCACAAGCTGTAACTTCAGTAATGTGTTTAGTATAGGTAAATGGTTGTAACTTTTTTAATTATGTACATTAAAATGCAGTAACACAAAGACTTTTCTACACCAGTAAGCAGTCATGTGTGCTAAAGATTGGCTCAAAAGCTATCAGAATGAAGGACATATAATTTGATACATCAAGATTTTTAGAAATTCATTCAAGTCAGATCAGAGTATTTTGTTAATTGTTCTGAGAAAGAGAGACTTCTTAAGTCAAATATTTAGCCATACCAACTAATTAACTAAATAATTGCTGAGACTTACCGTGAGAAAAATCACCAGATGGTAAACTGACAAGCTTTCTAAACAAAATTCACATTAAATACACACCAAGCATACTAATCTTCATTGGATTTGCCATACGTTGCAAATACGGC
Organism: Pterocles orientalis; assembly: GCA_011057875.1. Lineage (NCBI taxonomy): Eukaryota > Metazoa > Chordata > Aves > Pterocliformes > Pteroclidae > Pterocles > Pterocles orientalis. The sequence continues at coordinate 1,148,487 of WKFP01015198.1, read as the reverse complement.
CCTACTTACTTGAAGTTAGTAGAAAGAAACTTATCTTATAGATCCCCAAAGAGCTGCTAAGCAGTGATGCACATATGCACAGCATTCTGGAATTCTGGAATAGGATTTATACTGCTGAAAATACAAACTAGACCTAAATAAATTCCTTCAGGTGTGTAATTGGGGAAGCAAGAATTTTACATTTATACAAAAATATAGACTGAAATATTTACAATAGTGTTAAAAAAAACCCCATGCCTAGATTATTAATGTTCCCTATCTGATCCTGCAGTTCTATAGTCAATCAAACCAGAACTTAGAGGAATGCAGAAATTCAATGAGGGATTTACATCTTTCTTTGGTTTAATTATAAGCAGCACTCTATACTGATGATGCCGAAACATCCCAAAACAAACTCACTCCCCAGAAATACAAGAAAAGACTGAAACTGGTCAAACACCAAGCTGTAAAATTTTAGTTCAGCAGTCTTTATTTCCAAGAAATCATTCAATGAACTTGCAGGGTTTTCATAAAACTTTAACTTCAGACAGCCACTGTCACAATATTGTAGCTACATTATGCTAAGTTTTAAACATACTGCACTGTGTGAAAAAAAATGAATGGTTTACATCTCATAAGAGGAAAAAAATAATCCTGACTTAAGTCATAAAGCTCAATGGAGACAAAAACAAACAAGCTTGAACACTGGGATAGGTATAGAATTTACACTGGTTACATAAATGACACTGAGAATAAATTTTATATTCTGTTCTACCAAAGAATCACTAAAATGTAATTAACAAGACCTATTTCATCATACCTTACTCTACTTCAAGAAATAAAGAAAATGCTGATAGATATCAGCAACACCAAATGTTAGTACTCTATTTATATACAAACTATGCATATTGCAATGTATTCAGACTCACACATCAAATATTATTTACTGTTTTCATTATAAATTCACAGATCTGATAGCTTCTTCTTACATTATACTGACCTTACGTGGCCTTTCATCTATTATATTCGTTGTATATAACATATACAAGGAAAGAAAAACATTCCCCAGTTGTTTCTTTTTTTCTAGAGAACAATTAAATTTTGTAAAATGAAAACTGGTGTGTGTGTGTGTAATTTTTTGGTATTGTCATGAGGTCACCGGAAATACTGCAGTAGTGAATATGAATAGGTCTTCACTAGGTGACTGCTGCTTTGTGGTCATTACTTGGGAATGGTTCTGGATTATCACCTTATTTATATTGGCTCTAGTTTAAACATACCTTCTTCAGTTGGTGGAAAAATAATGTTCCTTCTTTAGTTCTAAGAACAGCAGCCTAAGGCTGGAATGCTCCAAAGAAACCCAAGCTTTTGTAAAATGATGTCATATGCCAACTGTGCCAGGCAAATGTGTAGTAATAGCTAAAGCATTCTATAATTAAAACAAGTCCCTTGTTAAAAGAGACTGAAAGTGATCAAAGCTCTTTTGTCTGTTCAGACACTTGATAGATGTGAAAAGAGTTTTGCTTACAGTGAAGATCGTGCTGTGGTTTCTGTCTCCATCTTAAGTGGCAATAGAGTGCATCCTGAACTGTGCCTATCTGCAAAGAAACTAATAAAAGCAATACGCCAAAAGGAATGCAACAAAAGGGGCATTCAAAACAAAACAGACAGGTATTTCTTGCCCTTGTAAGACACAGATTGGAGACTTAAATATCTGAAACTATTCTTTAATAGTTGCAAGGCAATAAAACAAAGATATTTCGATAGTACTGCCAACAAACAGACTGTTCACTCAGGGTAAAGCATCAGCATTGACATCAGCAGCCACTTGGTTACAGTTTGTGGTCCATGACTATTATTTTACACTATTATGTTTCTAAAATATTTAATATTTAAAAAGAAACATTACATGTGAGGAAATAGTTTGAAAATAAATTCCTCAGCTTGCCTCTGACCTTGTACCTGCTCTGTGCCCTAAACTGCCTTAAAGGTTGGCATGGCTATCCAAATGCACCATTACCAAGGAAGAATAATTTCTCATCTAAATACACTTCAATACAATTTTTACATGCCATTTTTGTTCTTTCTTCTTGGACTTGCTGGGGTACAAATATAACAAGAGGCAGACAGTTCTAACAATAGTCCTGGCTATGTTTGCAAGAGACATAGCTGGTAATTTTAGATTGAAGCTTCTTCTAACATTTCCTTTACACTCTTAAGCAACAGAAATCAAACATTACTGAATCCGCAATACTCAGCAGACTTTTCAAAAATTCCAGTTACGTGACCCAGGGTGTCAGGGGACAAGGTTGCTTATCAACACTCAAATTTAGAATAATGGTTTGAAAGGAACTGGTTAATGCTGAACTCTATCCTGGGCATCTGACACTGTGGATCTGAAGCTCCAGCGTAGGAAGATAGGAACATAAACTTACTTCATATGAGGAGATTGTGAGCCCACAATCAATATGTTCAATATGCAAGTACCTAATTTCTTGAAAAAGTTGGTACCCTCTTTCAAAGCTGGATTTGGAAATCTTTGACTTCCTACTGTCTAACTAATTCTTGGACAGTTCACAGTTTTGCTGCAACAGCCAAACTCTTGCCATGTTTCTCATCAAATACACAATGAAAATGCAATAGTAAGCCAATATAAACACTGCATTTCTAATACACAACATTAGCTAGGACAAATTAATATAGTAAAGTGATTTTCACTACAAAACATAACAAAGGTAATTTCACATCCACGACTTAAGCTTCAATACTCTAGTAAAAGAACAATGTAAAACATGAGATGTTATGTAAAATACTACATGTATGTTCCATTATTTCTGACCCAAATAATATTTTGAGTTGACTTCTATAGTAAAGCTAAATCACATATTCCATTTTAATCTTAAAAGACTACAGTCACGTTCTCCCTAAGGGATACATAACAATTGATTCATGAATTGCGAACAAGAATTTCCCAGACTAAAAAAAACTTCCAAATTGATCTACTTATGGTCCATCTGCAAAATGTAAAAAATCATTCAAGGTAAAAACCACAATATGGATATCCAGAACTCTTTTTCTTTGACCTATCTACACTATATAGGTACCCTTTCCCATTATAAGTTACCTGCAATCACATAAGACTTCATTTCACCATTCAAAACTGTTCTTTTTTTTTTCTGATAATCAATGCTATATATAAATAGACCATACTCTTTCAAATGCCTTTTTATATCTCCTTTCCTAACCCACATTCTCCTTCAGAAAAAAACAACCAGACAACCAAAAAACAAAGCCACACAGAGAAAAAACCACCAAACCACGTTATACAGACAGGCCTTCTGAGAACAGGCCAATTAGGGTGTTTCTAGACATACCATATTTTTCCAGATGCTTTGTGACCACTAATGCAATTTAGTATAGGAACAAATTTGTCCTGTCTCTAATATGCTTCATCACTAAAGGCAAGCATAATGATACCTGGCTTCCTGGATTTGTTTCAAAAAGTTTTCATAGTATTTTTTTTTCATATACCTGTTTTAAAGCAGGGTTAACGCTTATTCCTTGTAGCTCTAAAAGCTAGTCAAAAAATGTTAAATGTTAATGGATTACTAAACTCTTCAGTCTTTTCTTTGCAACTCTTAATGTAATGTAATTTGATTGAGCCAGGGTTTATTTCTGTCATCTCTTCTTACGTTCATCATGTGGACAAGACGGGACATGCAGCGGCACAGTTCTTTCCCTGCTACGTGACCTGTTGTACTGCAAAGTTGTTAGCGGGAAGAATCATCATAAGGGCTTGGTAGCTGTGCATCTTCAACTACCTGCATTTGAGAGGGAGAAAAGTAGGTCTTCACCTAGTGGTCTCAGTTCCAACTCTACCATCTCTAACAATAGCCTTTACCCAATTATCTTGCAGCAAAACCAGATATAATCCCAGTAAGACTACTATGAAGTCAACACTTCTTATATCATGATGTATGTGGTTTTACTAATGTTCTTAGAAGGCTGTAACAAAGAAAATCTGTAGCCAGAAACATGCTAAATAAGCTACACTTATATTAAATAAAAGTGCTTTCTAAAGAAGTGAAAGTAGCAGTTTCATGTCTCCATAGTTGTTGTCCCATGATCTCACAGAATAAAAATTCCAGAGCAATTGAAAAAAAAAAAAGGGGGGGGTGAAGCTGGATTCCAGTTCTGGGTGGCACAGGAGGAAAAAGTGGAGAATATTTCTTACCAAAAGACAGCAGGAAGCTTGCCTAAATCTGAAAGATCCCCAAAGGACTGTGTGACAGGGCAACTACATACTACATCCCTGTAATCTCTACCAGTTCAGAATTTCTAAATGTCACTTCTATAAAAGATCACTTGAACATCCCAGTCACTGTCCTACTCTCAAGACATCCAACAAGAGCCTTTCCTCTCTTTTGTCTACACTGGCTATGAAAAAAAAATGAAATTAAATAAAAGTAGTTTATCTATCTATTATAATTGATACCAAGAAATATTAATATCTAAGACAGACTGGCAATGTGCAAAAATGACGAATTAAAGTCTACCAGCTGGGGTCCAAGTTCATGCCTTTTTCTGAAATGCCTGCATACTTGCCACCTCCCTGCTAAAAATATCCTGATGATACAACGGAAAGTTTATACAATAATAATAAAGCATTCAAAAAATGCCTGTAGGAAATTACTTCAGTACTGATGAATGAAATCCATAAATAAATGTTAATCCCATTACACAACATGGTGAATTCCCAGCAATGTTGCATTTGGTGCCGAAGAAGAAACAATCCAAGCATTATCAAGAACTAACACAATTCAGTGTAAGTAAATATGCTCCAGGCTAATATTTTATACTGTACTAACTTAATTCAGCACGCTATTCCAGTTTGTTATCAGCTAAGTTTATAAACAAATCAGTACGTCAACACGTCCACCAATTATTTTCTTCTTATAGCTCTTGAAACCTCATCTATCCCTGAACACACAGGAAAGACAGCGCCCCCTAGGAAAAAGCTACGTAAGTAAAAACATGTTTATTCTGGTACATTTGCTCATTTTAGAAAGCCAATTAAACACCTTCTGAAACAAATGTACTGGAATATCTTCCTCTGGTCAAAAACAATCGGAGCAAGCAATCGATTTTGAGGCTACAGCTTGATGTCTGATCAGTCAAAAGATGTTTATTCTCCAGAAATAGCAGGTTCTGTGCCATTGTGAACATAACAACATTTATGGTTCAACAAAGTACTTTCACAGTTCCTTACCTGTTATGTGTCTGCTGTATCTAGTCACCTCTGCTTAGGGGTGAACTTGCCCTGCCGTATTTTATGATACGATATATAGTGTGATATTAGATATATAGTGATCTATTAGTATAAGAGTAATTTTCACAAGGAAGATAACACCTACTTGCAACTCATTTTCTCATGCTCTTCAGTAACCTGTATGTAAATCCAAGAAAGACTAGTTATAGCTATGTCTGCCAGAAGGGAAAAAAAGGTACTTATGTTGTAGTAGTGAGCAGACTCAAACATCAAGAAGTGACTTGATCTTACAGTGGTAAAAGGAAGCACAATGTCCCCATGGAAGCTGTTGTAAAAGCACAAGCTATTACTGCAATTTCCTGGGAGCTGTATTGGTTCGCCTCTGTGTTGCCGCTAACCAAAGAGACATTTTCATGTTGATGGCTCACCAGAATTTTAACTATCACGTTTTAACCCACTGTGGTAGGAACAGTCTAGCTCTGTAGAGCTGGCCTGGTGCCTAGCTTGATCGGATACTGATCCATGACTCTGGCTCCTAGAAACTGTAATACACAAGTAATAAATAGCAATAAATAACAACGGATGATCCGAAACACCAGCTCACATCAGTGCCCTGTGACTACTAACATTTCTACATTTTCTACCACCAGTAGAGCTGAAATGGAGCCAGTAATTGTAGGAAATTTTAGGAAAGTATGTCAAACGTAGACAAGATAATAGTGTCTGTCGCCCTTTTTTTTTTTTTTTTTTAAATAACATTGTGGGGTGCCATTTTTGTTGTCTATCAATGACTTCCAGATTGTTTACTCAGTTCCCAAATAAAAACTGAAAGGATTTTGAAAGCAAGTGGTTAGGAAAAGTCACAGAAAACTGGAAAAGTACCAGAGAGTTTCTTTAAAATGTAAGTAGTATCAAGCTTCAAAATTCAAAACTGGAGTAATCCTGACAATAAATATTCAATAAATTTAGGAAAATAGTCCAGAACACTATGACAATTCCCATTGTCTTGTAAAACAATAAGCAGCCACCCAAGAAGCAAGCCAAAATAGTTTGTTTTGTAGCTGTAGGACCTTTTGTACTATCATTTAAACTGACAGACCATCCACAGCCAAGTTATTTAACAAGAGGATGAAGGAAATTACTTCAGAAATTTCAAACACTAATTCGTGCTACTTACACTTTTGTGTTTATTGAAGGCCAGATGGCATCTTATCAGAGCTATACTTAGGCAGGTTTTACGCTAAACATTGCACTATTGCCCATCCAAAGCTGTTAAAGGCTCACCTTTATCCTGTATCAGAAACAAAGCTTGACTTGTGGTACAGGCAAGGCAGCACAATTTTCTTTTCAGTCGTAGTGAACTTGTTGCGTGTTTCACCTAAATTAACTTGTTCTTTTAGTTGAGAATCACCCAAGGGTAATATAAGTATGCAAAATTTGTTTTGCCCGCATTATGTCCAGAATTTACAACTTGGAACAATGAACACAGAGTGTGGACTTTGGAATAAAAAAAGCAGGATGTACAACAGGGCATTACCCACAGCCTGCCAAGGAGGGTATTTGTTTTCTGCTCCAGAAAACAAATACAGTTGGCATTCTTTATCACTCCAAGTGACACAAGATTCTTGCAGCATCCCAAATTCCAGAAACGTGCATGAATCAATATGGCCTATTTTTATGTGTGGTCTATAGCTAGAACCTCAGACAGGTGTTCAAGTGCCATAATGGTACCTGCATATCCTGTAGGCTGATGACAATTTTACTCAGAGTTTCACAAATACAGCTGGCATCCAATTTATCCATTTTTAAAAAGTGTTTTAAAGGGTCAATACATGTTATAAGCAAGTCACTGTTTATTAGGAATTGATACTAACCATTATGTCATCAGGACATATAATGCTGTAGTATCAAAAAAATTTATTTCTTGTAATGAACTTTTAAATTTCAAATTACTTCAGTGAAGTAACACTATTTTTCAAAACTGGTGTAATGCCATGAAAAAAATCTAACACATTCTTTTCTTCCCCTTCTGGGGCCAGTTTCTTCTTCCTGTGGACTTTCTGTAGACTTTTACAGCTTTGGAATAGCTACCTGCAGCACTACTAGAGTTGAATGGCAAAACTAAACACACATAATGAGAAGTACAACACAACCAGATATCTTAACCTAGGCATCCATAGGATATCCCATGCTTATATTTGAAAATATTATCATATACCTTTCTCTGCCTTTGCTTATCTAGAAAACAATGTAGCTAGCAATGTTTCTTTCACCAGCCTGTAACAGTAAATTAAAGCCCATAAGCTAATAGAAAATCCTAAAAATAGTTATGCTATACATGCAAATGGTATTTTGTCATCCACCTTCATTTAGAATGGGTTTGTTTCATGCTTTACCATTTTAGGAAGACAGGATAGAGAGACACATTGCATAAGTATCTTTGAACTGTGACATGCTTGGTGAAAAAAACTAATATTTAAGTGATGCAGAGGCTGTTAGGCTTTAAAAACTAACTAATCTTGCAATACTTTGGAGGTTTTTTTGTCCTCTTTGCAATGAAGAATCAGTAGAGGAATCAGCACAGGAACTGCTTCTCCAACCCTATAGTTTGGAAAGCAGCAAGCATTACACCCCAAAAGGCATTGTAAAGGGTGACTAATAGATTCAGGAATTCTTCTTGTTTAGTCTGGAGAAGAGGAGGCTGCGAGGAGACCTTATCACCCTCTACAACTGCCTGAAAGGAGGGTGCAGTGAGGTGGGTGCTGGGCTCTTCTCTAAGGCAATGAGTGATAGGGCAAGAGGAAATGGCCTCAAGTTGTGCCAGGGGAGGTTTAGGCTGGATATTAGAAAAAATTTCTTCACTGGAAGAGTGATGAGGCATTGGAACAGGCTGCCCAGGGAAGTGGTGGAGTCACCATCCATGGAGGGGTTCAAGAAACATGTAGATGTGGTGCTTAAGGACATGATTTAGTGGGTTAGGTGGTGTGGGTTGATGGTTGGACTAGACCTCAAGGATCATAATGATTCTATGATTCTATGATTCTTCCATTTTCAAAAATTCTTACATAAGACTAACTGTGGCACATGAGTAGATTCAAGGCAAAGCTATGACTTAAAACCTGGAAAACTTAGGTGATGTTCACACGTCTGAAATTACACAGTATACCTCACTTTCAATGTTAGAGATTGGAAGGGACCTCAAAAGATCATCTAGTCCACCCATGTGATGCCAATGTTATCCTTGGGATGAAAGGTTGTGGCAGATTGTAAAATAGGACAAGCTGACCTTGCAAATGATATTATATAACAAGCTTAAGTGACACAGAAAAAAACATACAAATTAAACCCCACCTTTTCAGAGATGGAGGACATGAAAATAAAAACCTTTGGAACTATGTTGCAGCTGGAGACAAGAAGGCCTCTGAGAGAGATTGAGGTAATTTATCGACATTACATTAATTCTTTGTTCCAAAAAACCTGAGATTAAATGACAGAAACAGATTCACATCTCTCAGGAGCGGAAGGAAAAGATATGGAGAAATTACGATCAGCCACAATGCCAACTTCAGGCATCTCAGCTTGTGATGGACAAGACACCAGATTGTATGAGCAACCCCTGATTTCAAACCTCCATAGGCAGACATCAAGGGAGACAAGAAATGTATATAACAAAAACTTTCTTAAACCAGTGAGAATACTGATGAGTCAAAGTAAAGTACAACCCCCATATTATTTATTTAGATAAAAGGAAATTGCTTAAAAAAAATATAAAAGGTCTCAGCAGCAGGCAAGCTAGTAGAAACACCTAGTATACTCAGGGGCACAATAAAAAAATACAATATTTCTTATAGGTGAGGTAATTACTAGAAAACAAGAAGGCAGGAATGACTGGATTTAGGAAACAGTTGTATCTGATTTACATGGGACCTTGTCAAGTCCCTATCTTGAAGCCATCTTAAAGTTCTAAAGTTGTCATAACAAATTGCTAATAAAAAGTTTATTTAAAAAAAAAAGATATAGGTAGCAGTCAGACAGTAACATACAGGAAAAGATTAAAAACCCAACCAAACAAGCAAGTACTCAAAAAAACCCCGTGAATCCCAAACAAAACACAAACCCAAACATCTTAGCATACGTTTCCAGTCCAGAAGCTAATTGTATGTGATGGAAGACTCCCTCTGCCATACCAGCCCCTGTCCCCACCTCAACCTGAACTCCCCAAACCACACATGTTTAAGTTTCCCTGGTTTGCACACTTTATGGAAAAAAGAACTCCCATGCTAGATGATAGCAATGATTCGTATATGCCAGTACCCTCTCTTCAAACATTATGCAGTCCCAGCTCAGTCAGTAAGAGGTGCAGCAAAATCTACTCAAGAGGTGGCTGTAGGATGACCTGGCTCAACCTGGAAGTTTCCTCCTGACCTCAGACAACAAAGGCTGGTTCACCCTCTAAACATAAGTGGTACAGTGACAGTGATTACTTTCAAAGCTATTTTCTAACTTCTTATTGTAACTCTGTATACTCTTGTAAGGCACAGAAATATCTGATAGTTTTTGGATCCTCATCTTTGAAATGTACAAAACTTGAAAAAAATGGGGTTTGTTGCTGTTTAGGTGTTTTTTTTTTCTCCCTATCTGGCTGAATGATTCTTTTGTGTTCCAAGTCACAGTGCCCAGAAATCTCCCTCAATTGTTCTGTACGTAATTTTCACTGTGACATGAAGACATCCCAGCTGCATTCAAAAGACCAAGCTGGGGCACCAGGAGCAGGTCACCTATTTCAACAAAGGTCTCATCATGGGCTCTCCTAATCTGTGAGAAGCCCATACCTGGTTGTTTCTGACTGAGGCACACAGGAGTGAAAAACCACTGGTGTTGATAAGCTGTCAGTTTATCATGGCTAAAGTGTTCCAGGGCTTCTTTTAAGCTAACTCAGGTACTACAATATTTACATTACAGCATAGGCAGACCCCTCATAATATCTGGAAATTTTGTTGTACAAGCCGTTGCTTAACCTCTTTGTCATTGCATGTAAATAAAAGCTGGAAAAGCAGTACATGTTTCTAGGACAACTTGGGTTCTTCTGATTGTAGCTTTTAGTGGGATGAAGACTGATCACTTTTTTTTTTTTTCCCCTCAGTTAGGTGACCTAATCACTTGCAGATTCAAAAATAGCATTTTGTTATCCACATCATGACTAGCTGGTTTCTTCTCTGTGCCTCTGAGGGGAGGAAGCATGCTTTTAAAGGCCTTTTGAAACTCCTAATGGAGTTGTTAACAAGTAGGTTTTGCTGTGTGTCCTGCCCTGCCTGTTATTCATTTATTTACTTCCTGCTCTTCAATATGTAAGCACACTAGGTATCCTAAGGAGAAAAATACCTCAGAACCTCATTGTGCTAATCCCTTGGATGAATCTCATTGAGAAAAAGGCATGTCCTTCCCCTAACCTTAGATGACACTCTTTGGCCCCAAAACCTTATAGTGTAGAAGTCAGCATTGTACACAACCATGTGCACAGATCTGCCATCATTGCCACAAAGTCGGGAACCTTTGACAAATTTAATAAAAATGTTGATTTATGTAAGATTTCCTTCACCGCAACAAGTACCAGATAATTGTAAATCCATATATTTATCACTGCTAGCCTGTCCCTACACCAAAGGGGGTGTTCTAATACATACTTAATACTTCTATGGCTCCTTAGCACTTGTGTGCAGCCACCCACACAAAATATTACCCCCATGCCACAATTCAGGAAGCAGCAGGAAATTTCCACAAACAAACATCAAGATCCCCAAGCCAAGGTGCTGACAGCAGGCCTATGATGCTATTAGGAACAGGTGAACCACCTTCCTAAAGGCCTCTGTAAAACCAAACTGCACCCATAGGTTTCTTTTTCCAGCTGATAACATTTGTTTAGCTTTTCTTCATGGTAATTGTCACAATTATTAAAAACCTCCAGACCATTTACAGTGTGCAAATACCTGTAAAAATTGACATTTCACCATGTCGGTTTTGACACAAATCAATGCAACACTTTGCATTTCATTGTGTGCAGGCTAGAGAACTACCGAGGCAGCTGTGCTCCTCCATCTAGCTACAGCGTACACAGCAGTTCGATGCCTGTTAATTTAGGAAACTGCTCTGAAAGGTGTGAAGCAGTGTGAGAGAGATTGCCAGACTGTGGCAAGCCTACCAGAGAGATGGCAACGCTGCTGCCCAGCAGCCGGGCACGTTTCCCTCAGTACTCTCCAAAGCCAGTAGAGCCTACAGGAGAAAAAGTCACTAAAAATAAAATATTACCAAAACAATAGAGATTAGAAATCGTGCTGTTAGTTTAGACATTTCAGGGAAAACCATGTATACCAGAAAATGCTCTTGGGAAGCTGCATTAAAAGCTACCAAAGGGAAGGGAAGAGCTTGTGAGCTCCAAGGCTTAACAGTCACCAGCAACTCCCAGGTAAACAGGCAAGAGATTGACTTCCATATGGGAAACCTGCGAGTGTACCTCCCGGAGTGACAGAGACCTCTGAAGATTCAAAGGAAGTAAACACAAGTTGGGGATGCTTCTCACTGGAACATATAATACTGCTTTTCACAGACTTTGCAATCTTAATTTAGTAAATCATTGAAGATAATTTCTGTTGGCAGGTAACAGATTTAATCTTTGCTGAGGCAGAATATAAAGCCGCACTCCGGTTCATTTTGACTTGCGTCTGTGCTGTTTTTCATTTAATTAGCTGAAGAACTTCCATCAGCTTGAACGGGACCAGGATCAGACCCTTGAGAAAGTGATTGTTTTGAATCACTGCAAGCATTGAAACTTCTTACAATATTCAATAATTTATTATGACTTTTTTTGTTGTTTTTGTCCCCACCACTAACATCGGGCTCTGTTAATCATTTCTCAATCCTTTCACGAGTGAAAACAACAAAAATTAAGGATGTAATTTTTTAAAAATTGATTTCATTGTTAAATGGAGAACAATAATTCAAATGGATCAAATTTTTGAAGGCTGATAAAAGCAGGCCTTTTGCCCAGGGATTGTAAGGTAACCTTATCTGAAATTGTCACAAAGAAGATGAACAGAATTTTATTTTATTTTAAATATGTTTCTAAAAAGAAAAAAATGTTAATTAAATTATGGCTATGCATTTATAACATCTATATATAGCTGCCAGTTAACAGGATTTGTATACCCCTGAATAAATGCCAAGAAAGCAAGTGATTCAGTAAACCCACTTATATACAGATTTCCTCAAGTGCAACGCGAAAAGCTTTTATTAAAACAGATTGAAATTGCTCATATCTTAAAATAACTTTAGCATACAATGTAAAATATACTATAGTCAGTCTAATTTTTTGGAATTTCAGAAAGTAACTAGGCCCCCACTCTTGGAATAAGAGCTCTGCTATTAGGAACTATGACTGCTAGGGAACTATGACATTTTCCCTTCGCAGATTTCTACTTTTTCAGAGGTCATCCAGGAAATATTACCATTAGAGAACAACAGCACATTGGAGAACATATTTTAGTAGGCTGATTTGGCCACCTGTATAAAAAGACAATTCTCTATATTTATGTGTGCAGGATGACAACTGAATGAACAACATCAGGGTGTGCTTTGACCTGCACACAAATGGGAGCCGGGCAAAACTTATTCACAAACCACAAAATTTCCATGAAATGTAGTTTCAGCTTGAAACTTTCATGAATTCAAACCAAATTATTAAAAGTTATTTGTGAACAAATCAATTTGATCTGATTTTGATAGGTGTTTCTGGTCAATCATCCCTGCTCATCCATCATTACCACACACAAAGATGGATGATAATATTTTTTAACCCAATGGCTTGTAAATTGGAAAAAAAGAAAAATGAAAGTGGCTTTAACCAGTCACCTACAATGAAACACAGGCAGTTTTTGATTATTACCCACAATTTCCAGGACAGCTATCTGAATAATCTGATGATTACACGGAGCTTTCAATCCCAACCAGTAACGTAAAGTGACTTTTTCTTTAATCTCATATTATTCAAATAATTTACAGATGTGGGAAGAAAATGCTTCATTCTACAAACAGCACATTTTTGTTAACACTAGCTGAACATTTTAGTTTTCTGCCTGAGACAAATACCCCTCCACACACACCCATATTAAAGCCTTTGAAACCGTTTACAAACTATTTTGATTAAATAGTTCATCAAGTAACATACGGAAATCAAATTATTTACAGAATCCTATTGATCGATCCCCCCACGTGTGAATACACAATAATGGAAAAAGCAGTTAAAATATAAATATTAAAAAGCTTAATATTGAAATCTAATCTAGTTCATTTCATAGCCAGCCCTAAACCTTTTGCTCCAGATCCATCTACCTAAACTCACACATCTAAAAATCGCTAGTAACTGCCACGTCAGAGCTGAGCCAGGGAAAACTGAAAGCTAAAAATGTCATAACCAAGGGAAGTTGTACTTACTAAAACCACTCCAGAGAGCAATGGACTTTGTATGCTACACTGGAAGGCATGAAACAGGTTGGTTTTTTTTTTTTTTTTTTTTTTTTTTTTTTTTTTTTTTTTTTTATTTTTATCTTTTCTTTTATTT
>WKFP01015198.1:1051163-1134605 GCA_011057875.1 Pterocles orientalis | reverse complement strand
AGGAGTCGAAATTAAAACCAAACAGAGCAGGTTTTGAGGCCTTTATTATACATTTTGCTTAAAAAAAAAAGGGGGGGGGGAGTTTTATTATTAGACAAATTTTATTGTGATTGTAGTAAATTACTGTGGATTTTTTTTTAATTTCAGAAAAGCTTAAACTTTTTTTTAAATGAACTCCTCTGTTTTCATTTTAAAGTGACATCTTTGTTTAGAAAATTGCCAGTGTTCAATCAAAAAGATTTTAAAGGCTCGAGAAAACAAAACATTTTGCTTCTTTCCTCTCTCTGCCCTCTCCTCCCTCCCCAGTTTAGCAAAAAAAATTGCACCGAAGTTAATTTGAATCAACATGCTTCTCTAGCTCAGCTAAAAAAACTGAAACCAAACCAGTACTTCATCAAATACAAGGTAAACATTAAAAAAAAGTCCTACTAGTAATGAGAAGGCTTATTTTCTTCTTACTGTGCTCTCTAAGCAAAAAAAAAAAGGGAAAAAACCAAATGAAATGCTACACTTTCACTACAGCTTACAATGATGAAAGGTTCCAACATTTTTTTTTCAGTCTAGAAGTCTCTAGAAGCAACAACTTTCATGGGTGAATATTCCTACGTTAACACACACAATCTTTTTTCTTTCTCTTTTAGGGCAAGAAAAGCAAGGGAGCTATCTGCATACACATGTATAGTTCTCTTGCATCTCTAACTTTTTTTTCCTCTACAAGACTGTCTTCAGCTGCCTGAAAGCTAAAGTGTTACTTGTATTTTTGTGACCATGAATTATCCCGTCAAGTATTACATAATTGATCAAGTACTGAAAAATCATAACTGCACCTTTGCCCTTGTCCCACTTGTTTTGTTTGTGTCATTCACTGATCCTAAACTTCTTAAAGGGTGGGCACAATTTTGCTTTGCAACCCAGAGAATAAAAACAATGGGAAGCAGGTTGAACAGTCAACACATTTTATATTACATTGTCTTGCTACTTTTCTACTTAACGACTAATTTTGTCCATGTGCACACCTACGTGCTTGAGTTGTGAAATTCAGCAGAAGGCTTATATTTACTGTACTTCTCCATCATTTTTATAAGGTACACCTGCCAACTGCCAGTTAATAATTTCTTATCATCATGTCCACCTACTTAATTTATAAAATACAGAGTTATTTAGTTCTTGCATAAAGCAAGTGTAGGAGACCTTAGCTTAAAAGTCTGACACACGTGAAAATGTCCTTGCTTCTCCCTCCTCTTTTACTAAGCTTGATGCTGAATTCAGATCTGAATTTAGCTGTTACTTGCTGTTAGGAACAAAGTTCCACACCCCACACCGCCCTTGCCACTTTGTGATAGAAAATTATCCTTTTGAATAATTGATATTAACTTTTTGCCTTATTAAAGCTAAAGGTATACACAATAAAGAGATAGCAAAGGTATCCGTTACTATATGAACTTCTGGGGATTTATCTTTCATTTATGTGTACGTATGAACGTATGTATACGGTATAACCCTACATTAGATATTCTGATAACAATATACTTTGTCTCAGCCCAAAGGATATATTGGCCTCTTTATACAGCCTACAAAGGTTCATACCTGGACAACAGTAAATGGCAAGTCAAGTATGGAGACAGGAAGTCCCTTGGGTTACTCTCCGAGTCGTAAAGAGAATACAAGATCTGTTTGGATAGTCCTCATATTCTCTAGAGATCTATTTAATGACAGTTTTTTACCACAGTTGTGAAGAACACAGGAGGAACTTGATGGTTAATGGTGTGGTTGATAGTTCTTGAAAGTGTTCCTGCTGCCTGCTCTAACATGAAAAGCAAACTACTCTGGAAATACTACAGAGGCAAGGGTCCCCACCCCCACCCCCTTCAAACAAGGAAATACCATACACAAAAGCCTGATTTTGGCTAGATAATTCATAATAATCCCCTAGCTTATGAACAGTGATTTCACTACAAAACACAACAATAATTCATCTCAGTGAATTATCTCTCAACATGCAGCCAAAACAGTTCATGCTCCCACTAAATGTTCTTGAATAAGAAAAAAATATTTCAAGTGTAAAATCATTGTGGTTTGTTATAAATTAAGAAAAAATACATCTATGATATATGAGTCGCGTGTGTTCCCCCCTCCCCCCCCCAATGCCTCCTTCTTGAATGATTTTTTTAAATGGCTTTCTTTATCACAGCTGAACTAGGAGGTCAGATTTTGATTCTTTTCTGAGCATTTACTTAGCCTCATATAAAAAAAAAAAAAGAAAAATTATGGTTTTAGCGCTGCTGGATGGAGAAGAACCCTGCTAAAACATCTGACAAAAGTAAAACTCTTTTCTGGAATCCAGGAACATTTCTGTAAGACCAGAAAGAAGAATTAAATCCTCACTCCATTATAACAAGAGCATTGCCATTGAATCCTCATTGCATTCAAAGTGGCATGAATAGCATCCTGGAAGTCTTAGATATAAGTACAAATAACTACTGCTTTGTTTTACCTTCTTTTGACCAGATCCCTTAACACCACAGCAAGAAACATTACAGAGAAAACCAAACTAGACTCCAGAACACAAAACCCTGTTACATTATTTAGCCCTTTAAGTTTTTAACAAGCCCACTAAAGAAAAGATCCACTGAAGCAGAAAGGAGATGAGAAAGATCCAAATAATTAGTGTTTATTTTTTATATTGCATTAACACCTAGAGGTGTCAATCTTTGATAGAATCTCTGTGCCAAGTTCTGCATATTCACACTGTAAGAAAAGATTATGTCTGATAAGAGACTAATAAAACCAAAACATTAAAAAAAAATCAAAAGGAAATAGAAGAAAGCTGGGAATAAGACGTTAACTCCATTGTCAAAATTGAGATCTTGGGCTCAAAGTGAGGCATTGATTTTATCAAAGGTACACACTTCTAGAGTGGCAGAGGCAAAAACAAAACCAAATTTTAATGGGCAATGCATTCAAATCCAAGCAGTTAATCCTAAAACCATGTTCTCAGTGCTTCCTTCTATAAAAAAGCTCTCACAAATAAACATATATTTTAAGTTATGTTGATATCACCAAGCACACACAAAAGTATAACATTGTGGCGGGTTAGCCCTTGGCTGGGGGCCAACCACATACACCCGCTCACACAGGTCCCACCCCTACCCATGTTGGGGAGAGAATTAAAGAGGTAAATGGAAAAGAGGACTCGTGGGTTGAGATAAGGACAATTTAATAACTAAACTACAATAACATTGAAAATAATACTATATACAAAGATACAATGTGATACACAACGATACTGCCCCCACACCCGATGAACAAAGGCCCAGCCCACCCCCGGCCAACGACCCCGGAGGAGGGAGACAATGAGTGATACACAATGATACTGCCCCCCCACCCGATGACCAAAGGCTCAGCCTGTTGCTGGCTAACGATCCCCAGAACTACACTCACGATTCCCCTAAACAGGAGGGGCGGGAGGGTGCACCGCTCCCGGAGGCACTCACGGAACGGAGATAACAGCCCGAGCGTCCCAGAACCAAGAGCTGACCAAAGCAGAGGGAAAACAACCACTTGGCCACAGCTAATGATCTCGCCGGAGAGGGAGGATCCCATAACTGATGGAATGGAGATAAAGATTTGAGTGTCCAAAGACGACAGCTGACCCGAGTGCTTGTGGTGGGGGGAGAAAGGCCTTGGGAGAGCGAATGCAGGCACCTGAAGAGAGATGATCCGTAGCCCAAGGGAAATAAAAGAGAGCAATCTCCCGGAAAGGTCCTCACCTATATACTGGATATGACGTGCATGGTATGGAATAAATAATTGGTCAGTGTGGTTCTCAATCTTAACCTGAGAGCAAATCCCAGGCTAGCAGCTGGACTGTGTCTCTTCGCTTGTCTGCCAACCTTGGCAGCAGAACAAAACATCAGTCATCAGCTTCTCCTGAGCACAAATCCAAAACATAGCTTTTTGCTAGCTATTTATGAAGAAAAAAAAATTAACTCTCTCTACTTAACCCAGGATTCATAACAATAGTTTCAGGTTTTTAGTTTTGTGTGGTTGGTTGGTTTGTTTTTTTGGCTTTTTTGTTTGGTTTTGGGATTGTTTGTTTGTTTTTTTACACTCTGTATTACCTACACTCCTTAGTTTGAAACAACAACATAAAGGTTGCTTTCCTCTATTATTCCTATAACTAGTAAATTATCATTAAGTGTTAAAATTTCTTATTTGTGATTATGTGCAAGAATGAGAAACTGGGTATTTAGGTATTATCTGTGCTTAATAGACAGTTCTTATAAACACACAGATAACAATGAATTGATAACTCTGTTCCCTTCAAATGCAAAAGGTTTAGCCAGGCTTGGCAGAAACATGATTATATTGCCATCACCTGTGACAAGAGCTAGCCAGGTTAAACTGAGGGTGCACAGGGAGCTCTGCACAGCTGAACAGTTATATATACAGCAACATAGCCAGCAGAGTCTTACAGAAAACTAGATCTCCTCTTGAAGCTTGTCTGTTGTCCTGGGCTAACAGTCTGCAAACATTGATACTCTCAAAATAGGTGTTCAGAATGGCTCTATATGGCATACATACCAGTATTCACTCGAGCATTTCTGTCTTACTGGCTATATTTATTTTTGAGATTTCCATTTTTCCCTTTCAGATACTGTTCCTAACATGATTTGCTGTGACTAACAGTAGAATTCAGCTACCTATTTCTTCTTCACAGTCAAACTTCAATATCGGTATCTTAGAAGAAATTAAATTTTTTTTTCTGCTATTTTATCATAGCTGCAATAGTTTAGCAGCTGTGCAAGAATCTGCCAACATAGGAAGTTCAGTTAAGTTTGTTATATTGGAATTACTTTTCAGCAACAGCATTGCTTATTAACGATAAGCCCTTACAACAACAAATGATGCTTAAATTTACCCAGTTCTTGGAAGGGTTTCTCTAGAAAAATGGAGAAAGTGAAGCATCTGCTCAGAAGCAGTAACAAAAAGTTGCACTCTTAAAAAGACAATCACGGGAAATAAGTAAAGTAAGTACAAACTAAAAATTGTTCAGATACATGTACAAAGAAAAGAAATACAAAGTAAATGCATTTAGTAGATGTTAGTTGATTATAACTTCAAAAAACTAATTATTCTTCAGATCCATCAACGAAAACCCTTCAAGCAAATTGTTTTTTATTGTCTCTTTGATCAGACTCAAGTCTCTGAGAAGTCAATATCTGTAGGAGCTGGATTCATGACTCAGGGCAAAGGTTATGCATTTCACAAACAATTAGCTTCCTACCTAGTACATTCTCTGCCACAAACAGGAAAAGATTCTGCAGAAAATAGCAATTAGACCTCACGACACCTCTCTGAGATGAACATTTCCATCTCTGATTTTCAGGCAGAAATCAGACAGACTCTTCGGGGTAATATTGAATGACCGCTGATATTCAGAGCGTAGACCGCATATACTCTATCTACAAAACTGTCCTTTCTCTGCCTGAAACATTTCTATAGTGCATCAAATCTCTTAGAATTTCGTTCAACATTCGCATGTGATTTAGTACCAGGATTTTTTTGTTGGCATAGTACTCAATTCAGGAGAAACCTGTGCAGGGCTTTATTGCCTGTGATACACTGCACAAGTCATTTACTCTGTTTGTGCCTCATGCTGTCTTACATCCAAAGCTCCCTGAAATGGGGGAGAATGCCTTTTAACCTGAAAACCTCCAGTGATCCATATGTGAGCTAGTCCATACACACACGTATTGGTGCAACTTGAGAGGCAGAGCACTTCACGAAAGAGGTAGAAATAAGCCATGGGAAACGTGAACTTCTCAAGCACTACTTACCCCAACATCTCTCTAACTGTATCTAGACTAACTTTCTAGGTTCGGCATCTACTTGATCCCAGTAGTTCTGTGTGTATGTGTATATGCGCGCACAGAAAAGATTCAACTCACTGTGTGCTGTAGCTGTTTCCATCCAATAATAGAAAGTTCAGCTACTGGCAATGCCTTAGCCTCTCTAATAATTTATATTGCCTAAACATTAGAACTTGAAGCCAATTCAAACTCTCACTACAATTAGAAACACATTTTCACTTGTCATCAATTTTTTCTGCTTGTCTACATCAGCTACAAATTGGATATCCATTATATCTGTTATGAAGATGTGAATGAAAGCTTACATTACAGAGGGACAGTTACTACTTTAGATTAAACGCTAAATTAATTTTGGTTCAACACATGCTGAAATTCTCATCACTTCCCTCAAAAAAAAAAAAAAAGCAGCAGGTGAAGTTAAAAAACAATCATAACTATTTAAGAGAACTGTGAAGCAAATTGTCGTATCCCACTAATGGTTATAAGGCATTAGAGACAACTACACCAAAGCGGCTGGAAAATTCTGCCGTATATTAAGCTGTGCAGCACTTTCTGAGTGCGATAAATCATAGCATTCTATCCTGCAGAATTAACTGCTGTTGTTAAGAATGCTGTAAAACATTCTTTAGAGATAAAAGATATGAACTTAACCTTAGTGGTCTGCCACATTGATGCTCACGCTAAGCTTTGTATCTTGGAAAACAATATTCCCTAGAGAAAGGAAATGGCACTCAAAATTAGACATTCAAAATGTTTGGAGTGCTCTTTTTAAGAGTGCAGAGTCTAGCCCAAATTTTCCAACACAGACTAAACTGAGAGTCCTAAAATATAAGCACAGAGAAGCATGAACTGTACAAACTCCTCTTTGAGCAGGTCAGACTAGCCAGTGTAAATGGTCCTCTCTGGGTTAGCATGGGCAACACTGTGGCAGACCACTAAGGTTAAGATCATATTTTTTAATCTTTAAAAAATATTCTATATCATTCTTAACATCTATAAAGACTCTCAGCTTACAAACCCCCTAAACCAAGAGGACTACATGGCCTTTGTACTGACTTTTAGCTTTTCATAGAATCACAGAATCACAGAATGTTAGGGATTGGAAGAGACCTCGAAAGATCATCTAGTCCAATCCCCCTGCCGCAGCAGGAACACCTAGATCAGATCGCACAGGAACGCATCCAGGTGGGCTTTGAATGTCTCCAGAGAAGGAGACTCCACAACCTCTCTGGGAAGCCTGTTCCAGTGCTCTGTCACCCTCACCCCAAAGAAGTTTTTTCTCATATTCAAGTGGAACCTCCTATGTTCCAGCTTGAACCCATTGCCCCTTGTCCTATCACTGGATGTCACAGAGAAGAGCCTGGCTTCATCCTCCTGACACTCACCCTTCACATATTTATAAACATTAATAAGGTCACCCCTCGGTCTCCTCTTTTCCAAGCTAAAGAGACCCAGCTCCCTCAGCCTTTCCTCATAAGGGAGATGCTCCATTCCCTTCATCATCTTGGTGGCTCTGTGCTGGACTGTCTCCAGTAGCTCCCTGTCCCTCTTGAACTGAGGGGCCCAGAACTGGCTGTTCATATAGACATGACTCCCTACCTCCCTTGTACACAAGTACTCTTGCTTGCAAACAAAGATCTGAAGACAACGAGGTAGCCTGTATCCCCTGGGGTTTCACTGGGGTCTCCTCTCCTCTGAATAGAGAAAGAAGAATCGTATCAATTCCCAGAGACAGATGCTGAGACATGTGACATGGAAAAGCCACTCCTGGCCTCACTTTCCCTCTCCTGCAAAGATGTTCACACAGAAGAGACCAAGAACAGGCTCTGCAAGGAGAGACTGATCTGCATGACTTTTTCTGTGAAGCTGTATTGACACCTGCAAGACTATTTATGGACTCAGGAGCAGATACTTTCATTCCTTTCTTTTCAGTGTCCTTCCTCTAACAGTGTACCTAATTTGGGGTAAAGATAGGATTATTTTTTCTCTACTCTGTGTATCACTTTCTTTCTGTCCACAATGAACTTAATGTCATTTTATTGACCAGTCACTTGGTATTGTTGGATCCTTCTGCAGTTCCTCGGTCAGCTTTGCCCTGAATACTCCAATTAACTCAGCACTATCAGCAGATTATCACCTCCCTGCTCACCCCCTTTTCCCTGACAATCTGTCCATGCAAGGCAACTACCTTTGCAAGGTGCAAACTACCCAACTCACCTTCCACTGTTGACTTCTCTTTTCACAAACCTAACCTTTCTGCCAGACACTGATTAGCAAGCAGCAGGCCTGTGGCAATAGCAACAGAGTTCTGAAAGGTTCAAAATAAAACACTCAAGCCATTATTCAGCAGTCTGGCAATCAAATTATATTGCTGAGATACTCAATGAGCCATACTTCCCCACTCACAAGCAGTAAGTCAAACAAATGGATCTAAATAAAGAGAAGCGTACTGGAAGAGGATAAAAACATTTTGTAAACTAATTAGGAAAACCTAAACAATCCCATAGGCAATACTATCTTTTCTCTAGAACACGCCAGCAATAGCTTCTGTACTAAAACTACTGAAATAGCTCCTTGTCCAGCTGTAGCACTCACCATTTCATATCCAAGACTGCAATGAATGGGCAGATTCATCTGATGCCCGTAACAGCACATCCTCTTTTCCTGGGTGCTATGGCCTCTCACAGCTTTGCAGAGAGAATGTGTTGCTCCTGAAGCTCTTTAAGCATAGTCCCTTACATCAGCCCCCATGAGATATGGGTTTACACTGATCCTTCGCTTCAGGCTGTGGGCCATAATGAATAGCTTGACTGACCCAAATCCATTAGGGACAGGTGGGCTGCCGATGTGTTTTGCCAGAAAAGCATAACTATATTTATGACAACTAAAAGTTAAGTGACTTAATAGAAACACCCCAAGAAAGAACATGTGTATGAGAGAAGTTTGTTTAGACCTGGTCGGCTTTCCTTGCCTCTCCAGCAAAGGCTGACAGAGGACTCCTACTACTAGACCCACAAAGTCATGTGGGAGCATATAAGCCCACCCACCCATAGCATAAGATGCTCTTAGGGAGATCTCAGCAAGCGTTCTCCTGTTCTTCAGCTTCATGCTTGTAATCATAAAAAGGTACTTATCTCAAAGGGTCCAAGTAATTCTGGATAATAATCATGAAACTTATATCATTCCTCTTTGTTAGAAACCAGAGAAAAAAAAAAATCACTGACAAGTATAAGGATTCAGTAATGCAGTAGTTCCATTCAGGATTATTTAGTTATAAAAAGCAGCAGTCTTGGACTCAAGAAAGAAATCAGCATAGCCGGAAAAAATGACAAAAAACCACTTCTAAAGACAGTGCTGGTGCCTTCTCTTCAGTCCCTATTTGTGTCACATGCAGACAGATGTTCCGCTGTCCAGAAAGACCTGACCAAAATACAAAACAAAAAAACAAGGACAAAAAAAAAAAAAAGAAAGTACCCCATCATGGAGACAGGCCCATGAATGCATACTGATGGAAGGAGAAAAGTAACAAAAAGAACCAACTACAGCTACAAACACAACCCGATACAGCTTTTGTGCTCCAGCCCTTTTCAGTCGGCAGTACGTCTTGTCATGTCACTCATCTTGGGCCTGGGTATAGAAGTCTGCGCTTTCACCAACCCTAATTAGTCTACTGTAGCACCCACTAACCTGAGTAAGGAAAAAAAAAGAAAAAAACCAGCATTAACACACTTAGTAACCACTAAGTGTTTTAGTGAAGAAGACAGGCCAGTGGCAGGTGACCAGACCAGTTCACATTCCATTTATATGGAATATATATGATTGTGCAGTTCTACTTAGAGTTGTGAAAATTAACAGCAGCTTCCACTATCCTAACCTTTCTCTCTCTTCTGCTCCAGCGGATAATTCGGTAATTTGGTGGAGAAACTTTGTATGAATGCAGAGTGGTTGGATAGTCTCAGAAGAGGGCCCTGACCCGCAGCATCCACTCCAGATGGGAATCAGGCTGACCCAGCTTTAAATCACGACACAACTTGCGTGTCCTCAGGCAGTCCCTCTCCCTCCTAATAGACAAAAGATTCCCTCCAGCTAGGTTGTCCCAAAAGCCCAATGGGGATTTTATCCTTCTTAGGAGAACAGCTGTCACATGAGAAAGGAAGGAAATATTTATCCTTTTTAATTAAGAAAGATAACTATTTCCATTATGTTATGTGGACCTCCCATATAACATTGTGCTGGGTGCACTTCTAATACTCTTGGTTAGATAATAGCCAAAAACCAGCAGCAATGTATAATAAAAGATCAAACCATAAGAGTAAACCAGCTTCTTTTGCAACATTAGCCTTTGAATGTGTGAGAGGGAACAAATCTTAGCAATTAAGTACTCAGTATTTAAAATTAAGGGAAAGAAACTGAATCCTTGCACAATTTGTTGGCAAAGAGTGAAGACTAAGGGAATACTATTTGCTACTGTTTACCGCAAGAGGTGGAGTTAGTTTGTTTTCTGAATTTTTCCTTTTTTTCAGCTTACTTCTGTCAAACTTTATAGAAGTAGCATTTTATGGTTTAATTCTTTTTCGAGTTAGTCATTTGAACAAAGATTGGAGATTGTTGCCGTTTGTTGGATGGTTCCAATTAAAAGACATACTATGGAGGTTTCAAAATCACACAGACAAACATGAGTTGGAAAATTCTTCTTTTTTCTACTCTGAAATTTAGAATTTAATATTATTTCAAGATCTGGAAAATCTCTTTTCTGGTTTTCCATTAAAAAAAAAAATAGCCGAAAGGCAATGAATGGAATCAGAACTGAGGAGGGTAAAGAAAAAGAGCATTGTATTTGCCAGGATCACTAGAAGTCTGTTTTAAAGCTAAGTTGCAACAGGAAGAGAGCTTTGATTTCAAACAGTGCTTTAAAGTGAAGGATCCCTTCCAAATGCTATTACCAAGCAGATCCTATTGTGATGGTAATGACATGTTGCGTGGGAAGTAGCGGTTTTACTTGGATGCAAAGGGAAAGAACATTGCCATGATTGATGTACCATATGAGGGTCAAACCACATAATCTCTAACTCTCACACTGCCCAATACAGTGGGATTAGGTTACTCAAGAATCTAAGATTTCTGAAGTTTATTATTATTTAGTTGCAATGGTAAAAATATTTCCCAAAATTAAATGCATTGTCTCTTAAAAGGACGTCACTAATGATTGATTTACTTTCCACTGATGTGCAACAAGTTCAAATTCTCTTTGCAGCTACCATATTGCAGTAGTGGGTGGTCTTACTCAGCCAAAACATGAGCCATTTGATAGTTCAGAATGTTCTCGAAACGCTGTGCAAAGACAAAGTGCGAAGCAACTCACGATGAAACACATTCATCAGCCCTTAATACTCCCATTTCAACGTTCATATGTTGAGAGTTAACCATTGGGTTGAGCTCACGTATGAAAAGGACAACATCTTCCTGGAGAAGCACTCTGCAGAAGTAGCATGAAAAAAAGCCAGAAAACATTTTTCTGATTTGTTTTGTTTTGTTTTTCTTTCTCAGATAAAGCTAAATGCACTCATGCCCTTGTTAATGCATATTTTAGACCTAGCTTCTGCACCACTGAATTCAGAAGCTAGAGCTAATGATGATCTCAGTGAATGCCAGATCAAATCCTTAGCTCGCTTTCAAACAGTCTGCTTCTACTTGGCAAAACATCCAGTTCCATATACAAACTCAATGACAATTTATACATGCTTAAAACGCTTTTCTGAATGGACAGATACAGGATTGTGTTCAGATTGTTAAACTGTAGAACTTGGAGCTTTGTGCATAACAATGTTCCCCCAGGGAGGCCTGCTGTGTATCATGTATACCTTTCACTTTCTCCTTAGCTGAAGGAGCCTCCAAGACTAACAGCCTCTGCTATTTAAGTCTGCATCAGTTTTCAACTTCAAACAAACAGCATCAAGCAGCAGTTCAAATCTCACCAAAATACACAAAGCCCAGGAAATTACAAACACTTCTAAAAAGACAAAAAAAAGTTCCATTTATTTTCATTTGTTAAGTGAATGATAAAATTTTGCATCAGTATGATGATGCAAACCCACCTGATTTGTCATTATCCAACATTTTGTATCAATTTGACAGGCTGAAAATATATTTAGTGGCTTAGATGTGTTCCTACTGGTTTGTTTCACTTCTCCCATACTACCTCCTATTTAAAATGAAACATGTTGTAATAATCAATGGCAAGCTTATTACCGTTAGCATGTTCAGTGTTATTTTTTCCTAATGTTATTCCATTCACATTTGGTAGAAAATTTCTCCCACAGCTAGATTGTATGGTGCTTAAAATCCATTCAATTTTTACAGCTGTTAGTGTTTTTCCACACTAATACATTTTATTTATACTTTTATATATACCTATATGCCAATCTCAGGAAGAGATTCTCTTTACCCTGAAACAACCCCGTAGATCCTTAAAAGAGAACAAACCAGATTTTGCATACTGTATAGGAAACTAAACGACCTTTACATTTCACTTCATAAGACCCAAAAGGCAACAACCTCTGTAGTTTGCCAACATCATTGATTGAATTAATCCAGATCAGATTCACGCCAGACGCTTCGCTACGCAGCACACAGCTACCAGGCACTGTCCCTCCTCAAATAATAATACCACACAAGGATATTTTTTCAGTGGGAATAATGGTTCGTTGGTCTCCAACACTTGGTCCTCTGCCACTGTGGAATTGAATTAAATCAGTCCCAGGTCACAAATAATTGAGTTAGACAGTGTCCGCTCTTGTAGGTTGTTAAAGGACAGTAGGCCAAAAGAGAAAACTTCGGCTCTACTTGCTGGCCACAGTCTTCAAACACGGGAAGCCTAGATTTGGCCAAGCCAGGGCAAGACGGTTCAGAGTAACTGAAATCTGGTGCTGTCTTGGAAGAAGTCTGAATTCAGTGTTATTAACAGAGCTTTCTGAAACAGTTCCTACTCTATGGAGTAGGAAGTTGTTTTTTCAGTACCTACTCAAGAAAAATCCATTACAATGCATTTCAACAGTACCCCATGGCTTTGAACGTCCTGTAGAAAATACTCAGAATCCAGCTTCATGTACAGTGTCAAGCTGAAATAAAATTCTCACCCACATTTTCAAAGCATTGGAAGTTCTCACACTAATAAAGACCTGGTCTTTTCTCTGAAAATTAATTCTCTGGGTCAATTTAATTTAGATCAATGAAAATTTTCTGAATCAGACAGAAATTTTGTGTGTGTCTTAAACCACTAAAGCCAAGAAATCCACATTTAATACTGAATTGATTTTCTTAATCATAACCTTATGCTGTTGATAATAAAGTAGAGATTTCCAGTAAAATGAGACATTACATCCCAGCTCTGCTATGAATGAACTTTGAAGGAACAGATGTTAGATTCAGGTAAGCCCCCAAATGTTTGGATGAGAATAGAAATATTATTCAGATTAACTAAATCTTTTGAGTCTAAAATGAAGAGAGAAGTCAGGGTTTTCTCTGAAATTTCTAAAATGGTACTCTTTAGAATAAAGCTAGCAGTCTTTGAGCTAATCTTCACTTTTACATGTAAAATTTCAGTCTTGTCATTGAGAAGAGTTACCAGAAAATGAAGGAGTAAGGTTAGCAGGAATCACAGTACCTTTGCTTAGTGTATTTCCTAACAGAAGAAACTATCTATCTCTACATATGAGCAATTTATGAGAAGATTGTTCTTCTCAGATTTCTGCTATTTTTGTCCTTCTATTACAGTGCCAGGAAAACAGACCACATAAAATACTTCTGTTTCAGAAGAGACTTGGAAAAAACAGAAAGAAAAAAGATTTGATTATAATTTGTGAGCAAGATCCAGACAGCCTTATGACAATTTAAAAGTTATAGCAGGGTGATTCAGAAAAGAAAGAGTTGGTATTTAACCTGGTCTAGTGGAAGGTGTCCCTGCCCATGGCAAGGCGGTTGGACCTAGATGATCTTTAAGGTCCCTTCCAAATCAAACAATTCTATGATTCTATTTCTAAATTGAGTGGGCAACCCAATCTAAAAAGGGAGGAGGGGCAGGAAAAAAAAAAAAAGAGCCAAGATCCCCAGCTTTAATGTACCAGTTGTATTTCATTTGATATTGGGATGACCAATACTTGTGTAGGGGATTACTTGTACCACTCACTACTCTACTGCTGATTTCCTCTTTCCCCTTTCTTCTCCTTTCCTTCATCCAGCACATACAGGTCAGCCTACACAACTGGTTAATTCATGGAACTCAGGAACATGTACCCTTGGTAGATGTGCATCAGGTCAGAGAATACTTAAGCAAACTGGACATGCATATACCCATGGGCCCTAATGTGGTGCACCCACAAGTGCTGAGGGAGCTGGCAGATGTCATTCCAAGGATTCTCTTGACTATATTTGAACAATCATAGCCACTGGGACAAGTGGCTGATGACTGGAGGAAAGCAAATGTCACTCCTGTCTTTAAAAAGGGCAAGAAGGAAGACCCAGGGGACTACAGGCTGTTCAGCCTCACCTCAGTCCCTGA
This sequence comes from Pterocles orientalis, assembly GCA_011057875.1. Lineage (NCBI taxonomy): Eukaryota > Metazoa > Chordata > Aves > Pterocliformes > Pteroclidae > Pterocles > Pterocles orientalis. Next base: position 1,120,175 of record WKFP01015198.1, on the reverse strand, counting down.
TAAAGTTGTAGAACAACTTATACTGGAAATTATCTCCAGGCACATAGAGGACAAGAAGGCAACTCGGAATAGTCAGCATGGATTCACAAAGGAGAAGTCACACTTGACTGACCCGACAAACTTCTGCAATGAGGGGAGAGCAGTAGATTTTGTCTACCCTGACTTCAGGAGATCTTTTGACGCTGTCTCCCATAAGATCCTCATATGGACGCTGATGAAGTATAGGCCGGATGAGCAGACTGTAAGTTGGAGTGAAAATTGGCTGAACATCAAGGCCCAGAGAATGATGATCAGTGGTATGAAGTCTAACTGGAGGGCAGTAACTATCACCGCACCTCAGAACATAGAGTGAGGCTTTTTGCAGTGGTGTCCAGGCACAGGAGAAGAGGCGATGTGCTCAAACTAAAACACGGGAGACTCTGTCTGAACATTAGGAACCACTTTTTCACAGTGAGGGTGACTAAGCACTGTCCAGGGAGGTGGTCGAGTCTCTATCTGTAGAGACATTCAAAATCTGGCTGGACACAGTCCTGGGCAGCTTGCTTTAGGTGACCCTGCTTGAGCAAGGGGTTTGAACCAGACCTCCAAAGGGCCCTTTTAACTTACATCATTCTATGACTTTGAACATATACATCAAGAGGAGGCCTGCTGTGGGTAAAGCAGCTTCTGGAAGGCATCTTGCCTCAGAGGGTCACCTCCAGACGATTTTTTGTTTCACAGCTGGGTGGCTACTCAGAATAGAAATGTTAGCTTTCTATCTAAAATATTAAAGGCTAACTGAGACAGGACCTAACTCAATTTTGTGTTTGGGCAGGGAATAATGTAAAATGCCTCTGAAACAGTAGGCTAGTATCCATAATATCTGATCCGAATCTAAATTGCTGCTGAGTCTTCTACTCCAGGCCCAAAAACATGTGCAAACTGGAAGTTAGCCAAAGTCGCTTAGGACTAACTCATCTCAAGAAGACTGAGGAAGTGAGAGTTATCCACAATTCTACCTATAAACACTGCTTGGTAAGAAAGGAATACCATCATAGACGTAAAATTGACGTGTCAGAAAATACACCAAGAAAAGATATTTTAATGACTTTACTCCTTCACTTTCTTATAACTATAATCTCTGATAGGATTCAGATGCACAGATCTGGAAGAAATGCTTGTGTCAGCAAATATTATTTCTTTCAGTAGATTCAGGAAAAAATTGAACAAGAGGATTTACTTTTCTCTATATTTTCCAACAAAATATTTAGTTCCTTGCTCTGAAGGGAAGAATAACCAAGTCCAAGTGGATTTTGGAAAGTGAGAGGCATTTGTTTCAGCCACTGCCGTCTGAGTAGTTAATCTAAACACAGCAACGAATGTATCAAAAGGCATTTTTTAATTCTTCACCCAGTTACTTTAAAATTCAGCATCTAATTTCCTAAAGAACAATGTTTAACATTATCCAAAGTCTGGGTCTAACAGCGCAGGTATTTACACAGTGCAAGATACGAACACAACAACACAAGCTATTGCTTGTTTCTGCCAAGCTAGGTACAGACACACTACCATAATGCCATTTGCTTCCTCTCTGCCAACTTAATATTCCCCATATATGCAAACCTTACACCAAAAAAACCTCAAACAAGAAACAAAACCAAAAAAACCCCACAACACTCCACCCTATATTTGCACTGGCTGCTGTGTTATAGAGAAAAACCTAAATGGTCTAGTTTTTTTTATTTGTACCTAAAGCATCTGAAACAGGAGCTCAAACTGGCCTTTGAATGTCAAAACTGGAACATCACAGCATCCCTGGCAAAGCAATCTCTACACACAGTACAACATTTAAAAAACAAACAAAGCACAAAACCCTTCCAACCTTTTCTTAAGCCTTTATAACAGTTGAAAACACTAATGGCAACAATGATAATAAGAGGAAGGCATGAGTCCTTGAGTTCTATAAGAAAGACTTCATTCCACCTTCTTTTTATGGTATGGGTTTCCAGCAAAGAAACAGTAACATGCATGACAAAAATCAGTAAGGTGGCAAGGCAGGTAAAACTCCTTTTAATTGTCATGGGCCTCCTGGCAGGAGTGAGAGATCATTGAGCTGTGCAAAAAAGCAACGTGAAATAAGAACTAAAGAAGAGTTTTCATTATAGTTCAAGAGAAACTAACAATTTATTTCCATTATAGCTCAAAAAAAATCAACAATCACAAATCCTTAGTCAGGTCATTTCCCTAAGCCAAAGCAAGTAAAAACCATACAATACATAGCTATTTATCTCAGTGTGACTAGGAGAGGAGGAGACTTGAACCATAAGTGAAACATTCCAATACAATTTAGGATTTTGAGAAGAAAAACAAAATGAGAGAGCTTCTCTACTCCCTGCACGAAGCAAGCAAGGAGTGTGAACAAGAATTCCTCGTGTACTTTACCAGGAAATTATTTTCCAATAGAAAGTGAACAAATAAATATATATACTACCTAAGTTTAGGAGAAAGAACAGAGACAGCAGGAATAACATTTCAGTTCTGTGCCATGGCATCAATCCATCATCATAAAGCTCAGGAAACAAAGCTCATCTTTCACTCACCAGAAGACACCAGGCAGTTCAGCAGAGAGGACAGAGTGGACTGTGCACAGGCTCCCATTGCCACAGATGGGACTCTGAGAACAACCGAGGAAGAAAGACCATGAAGAAAAAAAAGCGACTTTAAAAACTGAGCAACACAGAAGAAATAGATGAGGAATCCAGGAGCTGAGTAGAGAAAGCCAGATGGGGTAAAAAAAAGATAGGAATGTAAGATGAAGGGTTACTGCAAAGCAAGGAGGGTGTTCGTGCATCCCAGAAAGTTCGGATTACTGGGGTTGCCTCCAGCTGAGTTGGGGAACTGACTGAATGTGTTCGTGCTCTGCCAACCCCCTGTACCTCACTGCCAGAATGGGCTATTTTTCTTTTCCTCTAGAAATGCAGGAATTAAATTATGGCTCCTTCCAATCTGAATAGCGCTATTTTCCAGTTCCACGGAGCTGTCAGATGAGCAGAAGACAATGGGTAGTACAAAACCACTGAAGTTCCAGGAGAAAGAATACAATTGGATAAGGTTGAAAACAAAACCAACAAGTATAACTTTCTTTTTTGGAACTGGTTATAAGGCAGAGTGAATCCCTTATACTGTCAGGGTACAGAAGACCACTGGGTATCAAATGTGTTCAGCTGGTGACAACCTCCCTCTACTCCCTACAATAACCACGAGAGTAAAAGGCAGGGTCTTATCCATGTATTGAATGTGAACAGCAGGGTTCTCCCTTCGGCTACTGTCCAGTCTGTACCAGCAAGTGTGTGAAAGCAGGGGAAGAGGGACTACCTCCTTAGCAGAACAGAGAAGGTAATGTATCTTCAGTGGGAATAAACAGACCTGAAATATACGTCATCAGCTCCAATGGTGGTTGATAAGGGCATCCATGACTGGATAACAACAGGGGAACAAAAATAAGCTCTTTGCCTCGGATCAAAGTTGGGTAGAAATGAAGGCAGCAAGAAACCAGGGACAGTTGCTCAGAAATTTTCCTTTCTGTGGGAAATAAATGTGCAATTTCACAAATGTTTGAATGTTTACACCTATCTATCTGATTTCCCTCCAGTAACTTTGTGGGAAAAGACTTTCCTGATCCTGCAGGTCGTGTTGGGTGAACCTCATGCTTCTTAGCAATGAGGCAAACCCCAGAAAAGTAGGGGAAAGCCCAGAATATCTTTGGCCAGGCCATATAAGCAAAAAGTGCATATCAGGATATAGGTACTGAATTCTGTTCCTGAAATAGAAAGTGTATTTCTATTATTTCCAAGTCTTCAAATGCCAAAAATAACTTATTTTTGACACTATCTCATTATAAAAACTAGAGGATCCAGGAAGACATTTCCACAAGAGGGGCGAGTAGGAAATAAAAGCTCTCTCACTCCTCAGTGTTGAGACATGATGTGTAGGATAGGGAACAACAATAATCAAAATACTTCTGTGATTTCTAAAAGAACAATAACCAAGTATCAAAAAAAGTAAGATATTGTTGCTTCTAAAATTGCATTATGTCTCGTCTTGCTCTTTAAAAAGCATGCCCCACAACAAGAAAGCACCCAAACTCACAGCATAAACTCGCTGAGACGTTCTCATAAAAGGAAACAGTTCAGAGTTTCCCCCAGGTAAATCCATGCTTGTCTTTCATATCAAGGTTAAGAAAACTCAGTCTTCATACTGTCACAGATTTACATAGCTAATCTAAGTAAATACTGTAAAGGAGGTAACTATTTTTAACCTTGGTTTCGTAGAGAAACACCCTGGGGCCTTACTCATCATGACAGTGCTGGTTGCAACGTTGTAATTAAAACAGTTTCTTTTTTTTTGTTTAAAAGGAGGATCCTAGCTTTTTGTCTGAAAGTTGGAGAACACACAGCACAATTCATGTTGTGATCAAAGAATGTCAGTAAAAAAGTGACTCTAAGAAATCTGCCAGCTTACATCAGTCTTGCTTATCCCATGTCATTTAACAACAAAATTGTGCAAGCATTTGACACCTTCCAACACAGAATCACCAGATGAGGGAATTAATGGTGGTACCAGTGACATGATCTGGGGCAGAAGAAAGTTGTCACTATGACATATATATACCATTTACTCCTTACATTTGGGTACTAAAAAAACAACAGCCTTCTTCCTTCTCCCTTTTTCAGGAGGAGAAAAAAAAGACCCCACACAATCTCACCGATAGTAATCAAACATGATGTTCTCTCCAGATACAAAAATTCCTTTAAGAATTTAATTTGAGTCTTTGTTCAAAAGGTTAGTTTCTCTTGGGCTTTTCTAGATTTCTCGTAAATATTTTATCTGTCTACAATGTTACATAGATGGAAAGCAAAAAATATCTTGCTTATCTAATTTTAGGGATGCCCTTGTCCTTACTGTTATTCTAGAGCACTCTTCCAAACAGTGACATAAATAACAAAAAACTTCTTGGGAGCGGATAAGTTTCTCAAGAGCAGTCCACTCGTTTCCCTACAGGCTGATATTTCCAAGTCATTTTCATCAGGAAGGTGCTCCCAGGCCACTGCAAGGACTAGGAGAATTCACCTTATAAAATATACAACTTAACACGACCAACAGAGCCACCAAGGCCTGATTTTCATCTCTCTTACCCTTGCTCCCATCCTCAGCACCACTGCCTTGAAGTTAGTGGCCTCTGGGCTAGGATAAAAAACTGTTAAAGAAAAAAAAAAGAACAAGCATGCAGACCTGTGCAGAGAAGGGGAGGGAGCAGCAGGGATGTAATAATCTGTTTGCGATGAGAGTCAGCACCTGCCTAGATATTGCCAGACAGCTGTAAATTACACCCCGACTTTGAATGGGTGAATTGATGCTTGGCCATTCATTAACCTTCACCCTCCGCCCTTCTTACTCTGGCTACAGCAAAAGGCCCAGATCCGTAGTAGGACTTTAGCCTAATGGACATAAGTGATTTCTAAGCAGAAAGCACCTAAGTGATTTCTGAATGATCACCACTCTACATTCTTCAGATCAGGAACTACCTGCTCTCCTACAGCCCCCTGCCTGATCCAGAGGGACTGTGTCCAGCCCCTGAAGGGACAGCTTTTTCTGGCTTCAGTGAGCTTTCAGTTAAGCTCCATCATCGGAGGGTTGATGAGAGGGGGAAATAACTTAATCTGTTTGTAGGTTGCACTTTGATGCTTGCAGCCCTGAAATATGTTTTTCATTTCACTGATGAGTTTATAGCTCACTTGTTTCAAGGAGAGGGGGGGAGTAGAAAAAGGAAACCCTTTGGAATGAAACATGAAGGGCTGGGCTCAGCCAGTGTCCCTGTTAGCCCACCTGGGCATCTTCTGGGTGTTCCACAGAGACCTAATGACTGCCCTAAATTAGCCTCCCTGTGGCGCCCAGGGCAGCCCTCACACTTCTGGTGTTTTCCTCTGTGGTCCTGTGAATGACGATTATTCTGCTTTGGCACATGACCAGTATGTTGCATAACTGGGAAGAAATCTAGCATGCATCCCCGCACTGCGAGGATCATGTTCAAGCAGTGTGGGCTGCCCTCCAGAACAGCAATGTCAGTCAAGCAGCAGAAGGATGCCTCCTTTCCATAATGGGGAAAAGTTGGATGGGGGAAGAAATCAGCTAAAACAAAGCTTTGACTTCTTTTTTATGCTGTAGACTCAGAGCAGGACTTCACTGACATCTCAAACAAAAAGAAAAGCTACCTCCATCATCACAAGAACAGGTACAAGGGACCTGGCCCAAGATCTTCTTTGCTAAAGCCAGGATTAAACACTAGGATTGACCAAGAGAGAAACAGATATTCATGAAGTCTGAACTGCCTCAGACTGAGCTTAATGAAAGTGTTGTGACATTCTTCTGACAAACCTGCCTACTGATTGCTTGATTTAACGGTATGAAGCAAAACATCCATAGCTCAAAAAATTAGAAAAAAAAAAATCACACAAATTTAGGCACCATGAAAGAATCCCATCAAAGGAAGCCCAAGTCCAAATGCCTCTAACATACAGACACCATGGATGGAACCAGTAGTTCATGCTAACTGGTATCCAGAGCAAAGCAAGTGCAGGTATATTTTCTCTAAAAGACACAGAAAACTGCCCATGCGCCTCTCTTCTACAGTGCATCTTCAGTTTCTCCATTTAAAAGCACAGGAGGATTTTTGAGATAGGATTTTCAGGGGTAGATGAGCCAAAATTTGAACACTGCACCATTGATCACAGCTTGATTCTTCTGTTTTGGAACATCAATTTTCACATTTCCCGGACTCATATGATCAGGTGTCCAAGGCTGCGGTTAGCTTGCTTGAATTGTACTCAACTCCTCTTTGTGGAACAAGTAACTGTGGTTTGCTGACTAAGCCGTTTGCTGTTTTTAATCTGCTTTTGTAAAGGAAAGTTCAGTTCCATAGCTAAGCCTTAAATTGTCATGGATGTCAATAGCACAGAAGGAAAGGTCCCTTGCTGAATATCCTTCCCTGAATGCAAACTAAACGGACAAACCGCAGCCTTGTCACTATGAAAAAACATGATAGAAACAGAATTGAGTTCGGAGGGCTGCTGCTTCACACAGTTCTCTCAGCTAGCTCTCTTCCTTCCACTATTATTTATTTTTTACATTGGATTCAGTACTTAGTTAACAAAGGGAGAAAAGAGACAGGAGGCAGCTGCCCTCCACGTAATTCATGTGCCAAGCGCAGTGCAGACATGAGCAATGCAGGCTCATCACATTGTTCTGCTGGTACACATGAGGTCTGGCCAGAAGATACAGCATCTTGTGGTTGGAAAGTGACTGTGACACCCACCCATAGCAGTTACGAGAAGTGCCAGAATAGCACCCCAAATTTAGGTGTGTGATGCCAGCGATACTCTAGACTGCCTTCTTCTCTAAGCAGGTAATGTGACATTAATTCTCAAAAATTGTAATATTGCATTGAGGCAGGGCTTTTGGAATAGGCAGGGCTTTTAAAGCTGTTTTCTGCTTAATTTCAAACACAGATTTTTAAAGATGGACTACCTACTCTTGTTACTACAGGAAAATTTAGGGTCCTAAGTTCCAGCTTTGTGAACAAAGGCTAACAAGCATTTTTGAAAACCTAGCTCCTTGACAGGGATTTAGGGACTAACTTCAGGGGCTTAATCCTGAAATTCTTTACTCTGACACATGAATGATGTTTTCAAGTCCTGAAAAAGCACTTCCATTGTGAAATTAGACATCCAAGAGTGACAATGGACTCCAAAACAGTTGAACCCTTGTCTCTTGTCCCATCGAGGTAATGGTCAGTTTAGGGCGCTGATGTAGGATAAACTTCGCATAAGTCACCATAACACCCACAGCTTCTCCTTTCAGGGCTTGGATTTATTGCTCATTTTTTCTACTCTCTCCCACTGGTGACAGTGTAAGATTATTAAAACCAAAAAACTAGTGAAGAGGGCACACTTTGATCTCAATCATATTTTATACCTATTTCTCCTCTTGTCCCTTTCTGCTTCCCAAACTCCCACCAGCCCTTTCAAAGTTTATAACACAATAGCAGCAGAGCTCTCTACCTTCTTTAAACGTGAAACTTGTTCCTCCTGCATGGAATGATCTTGCCTTGCCAAACCTCCTTTCATAAGTCTCGATAGCGCAGAACTGATGTCAAAGACCTTTGCGTGCACCAATTCACCGGCCGTCCCGGCAGGCCTATACAATGCTATACTGACTATAACCAGGTTTTTATACCTAACTACAGTTACAATTCAGTGACTTTAATGAATTTGGAGCTTTCTTACCCTCCCCCTGCTCCAACTATGAACCCTTTGTCTAGCATGAGGCATGTTAAAGGGGCTGACTTTTGAGGGGTTTTTTAACCCATTTTTCTTCATGTAAGTTTTAAATCTGATCTGGAAAACCGGTGACCATTTTGCCACTTTCCAACCCACTGTTCTTAGTAGTTTGCTTATAAAATGTAACTTTATTCTGGGTATATAACATTTCTCTGGGTATATCCTTAGATTAGCTTACTGTTTGCTGGAACAAAGGCATAGAGGGTTTCTGAGTTTTCCCTTAAAAAAAATAAAATTGAATAAAAAGCTTTCCTTCCTAATCTAGAAATTGTTTTAGAGTTTATGCCAATAAATAGGTTAACTTACTGCCAATCAACTCCTTTTTTTTTTAAAAAAAAAAGTATTTTATTTTTAAGCTAGGTAGGTACCATAGGTACCACAAAAGGATCCCATCAAAGGAAGCCCAAGTCCAAAAAGTCCCTAACAGACAGCATGGATGGAACCAGTATTTGGTTTCCAACACACTCAAGGTGTTTTTTTTTCTTGGACCTCACTTATTTGGAAGACAAGATGTCTTATCCTGAAGTAAATCTATCCAGACTAGCTTTTAAAGATGCTTTAATCGCCTTGATTAAATTTGGACCAGGCAATTAAAGGCAATTAGTTAAAAAAGTAAAGTAGTCCAGCATAGGCAAACCACGGTTGTCCAGACAAGCAAAAAAATGTAATAATTAGGCTTGATTTTGATTGCTGAGATTTTTAGAGCTAGAATTCATATGGTCTTTCACTCATCTTGCATTTGGTTTCCTTCAATGTGAAAGGACAAGTCTGCAGGTAGGTAAGCCTCTTGCAGGAAAAAAATGGATTTGAAGTGCAGTGAGAAGCTTGATTTTCACTTAATTTGGCAAAATAGCCACAGAAGTGAAAAAAATGAGAAGGAAAACAACTAGTAAAAGATCTTCTAAAGTAGAGTTGAAGTTGTAAACAGAGATCAGTTATGATTTTTATAAAGTCAAGATGATGAACCTCTCACTTAAAAGTAAAATCTTCATAAACAAAACTGTGGAGAGTCCAGAAACACACACAGATTGTCATAGATGGAAGATCAAGGAATCATTAGAGGTGGTAACAAGACTAGATTATTCCTAGTTATTCAGGACCTTCCAAAAATACTGGCTAACAAGTGTCAAACACCTGGCAGGCAAGTTTGGGGTTTTTTTTGAGTGTGATGAAGTGTTCCAGCTAAAACCTTGAGCATAACTGCTGAAACAGTGTCAGTGATGTCTTTATAAGCCTGCAGTGGGTAGATCATTCATACCAAGTTGGGGCTTGTTTCAGTGATTCATGGAACGAAAATTACGAAGGAGAAAGTTATAACCCAACTAGAGTAGATGTTCAACTTAGAAACTAAGTTAAACTTGTGAAATATCAAGACAGCATATTGAGGTAGTATTGCTACTATTAAAACCCAGCTATTCACAAGTCATGGTGTAAAATGCAAATCCTCCTTAAAACGTTAACAATGACCCTTTCAGCAACACTGGAAAAATCTTGCTACTACGTCAGTGGAGCATTACGTAACAGTTAGAAAACTGCACTTGGCCAGAAGAATTATTTTTAAAAACCTCAAACTTTGAGTTATAGAGTACGAATGGAAATCAAACAATTTCTTACAAAGACTTAAAGTATGGAACAGTGAAACAGTCTACAAATGAGTGAAAGAGACTGTGTGCTTTTCCCCGCCGACCCTGAACTAAGAGTTGCTGAATATAGGGTCTCACTTTAACTGCATCAGGACTTCAAGGGAAAAGTTACAAATAAGAGGAACTGATCCTTTTTTTTTTCCTCATTGATCATGAGGAACTATTTCATAGGTCCTGATACAGCCCTTCACTAACACAGTCATCTTAAACTAATGAGAGTACTGAGGAAACCTGAACACTTTTTACCAACTCTTCTTGCACTCATGGTGAATCACATCCATCCTGAAAAGAGGAGCCAACAACCTCAAGTACCTGCCCAAACCTTGGTACTTTTGCCAGTGACATCTTCTGGAGTCTCCATTTAGACCAACTTCTATACACAAAACATCCATCACACATTACAAGCCCCATCCTGTAAAGCGTAAAGCTCAGTTTTTACCCATCTAATATGCCCAACAACCTTCTATCACAAGTGTAAAAAAGGCTCCAAGGGGAAAATATCTTAATTTTACCATTTTTATAAATTTCCTTATCCAAAACAGCCTGTTTCAGGTTCCACATGTGGATTTTGGATACTGCATGTTCACTCTCCCTCAAGCTCTGTGAAGCTCAAGGAGGTGACATGTTTTCCAGAGGCTCACACAGCTCCATCCACTCTCCAGGCAAATGGACCTCTGGGCTTCTCTTCCCTTCCCTAACCACACGTGTTCCCTCACTCACTGATCTGAAATGACCACAGTGGGACTGGAGAAGCGTGAGTCACTCTACGATACCATCACAAAGAGGGGAGGGGTTAGGGATCACAGGGGCAGCTTTGCCCTTGGCAAAGGGATGCAGACAGGGATTAACTGATGTTGTGCTGGCAGTGCCTCCCAATGCGCAAGGAGAATGAGAATATCAAGTTGATCACAACCATAAATCAGTGTCCTGTTAGCTTCATTTCGTTTGCTTACATTAGCAAATAAACACATTTAGTAATGTACACAGCAGGGTAAGTCCTTTGGCAGCTGACTATTGTGATTGTGTATTTAAAAAAAGAGCAGTAGAAGTGAATATATCTAATAGAGGATATTTTTAGTGTAAAAGCAAGCATTGGGAAGAAAACTTCCCCAGTTAAGGTTGACTATGCAGTTTTAGGCTCAACCTTTGCGATAAAGCTTCCAATTAGAGCTCACGTTCTGGGGGGTTTGCCCCCTACATTTGACCTCCTCTGGGGTATGACCCAGTCAACAAGAACTTGTACAAAGTTCCCAGAAGCTTGCCATATTTTCCACTTTCATGAGACCATTAAATTCAGGTGACATAGTGACTTTTAAATTTAGTTTTAATTGTGCCTTTTTTTTTAATCACCATGTATCATGTATCATGACCACAGGTAACCCTACACCTGCCAAAATCCACTAAAAACATGTAGAGTCAGGCATATAGAATTGTAGATGTTACAAAAGGAGTAGAATAAAACTGGCTTTGTTTGTTTATTTATTCAGACATTCCTTAATGATTATACTTAATGGTTTAAACTTCAGAATTATATTAATTCTTGTGAAAAAGGTGGTCATTAGTCATAGGTTGTTGCGTTTGCTCCATGTGAAGAAAATACACATTTAAAGAAAAAAAAAAAGTTATCTTGGGGTCTGTTCCAAACTAAGACATTCCAAAATGAGACACACTTGCAATGTACATCCCACACCCCCATATGCAACTGAACCTCAAACCTGGCCAAAATGAGGGGTGGGGTGAGTGAAGATACCCCAACTCAGGAATAATATCAGGTCTTTATAGAAGCTAAGAGATCCGATCCTCTTCAGAGAAGGTAAAAGCAATACTGGGCTGCTCTGGAGGCAGAGTATGTTAGCTGCTGTTGAGAAACTCCAGGCAGACGCCACAACCTCCAGAGAGTGTAAGCCTAGAAATATCCAAGGATGACCCAGTGGGTTTGAACAGCATCTAATAGCTTCTCCATTTTCCTAAAGGCACTAACAAACTGACATCTAGCACCACAAAACCAAACTGTAGATGGTAACACTGAGCCTGAAGGGACCACCGCAGTAACTATATGTGGTAGAAAATATGCCACATAACGGATTATGCAGTAACACAACTTTCAGCTGTGTTATTGTGGGTTGTCACTGAATAGCAGCATGGTGCTACTTATACAAGGACTACTGTTCTATCTGTCTTCAGTACTTTGAACAGGGCGCTGTTCCTGTGCCTCCTGTTACATTAAATACATGTTTAAAACAATTAGGGAGCTGAGAAATATAAGCAACTCCAAGAATCCTGATATTACCATGGCATTATAATCATTTGTGAAACCTCTAGGAAAAGCCTTTTACAATTCCTAAACAATGGCAAAGTCATGATAGCATAAGAGTTCATACTGAATTAAAAGGTGGGGGGGGAGGGGGGAGAAAGAAGGATTACTTCCTTTTGACGGAATTGCTTTTTAATTTGCTTGCCTGGTGAATTTAGCTTATTTTGTAAAGAAATAATTAAAACCTTTACATTACATGCATTAAGTTCTTCATATTGTTACAGGCTTTCTAGTTTGGGACTTTAGACAGCAAAAGCAATCCTGGCTTCAAGTTAACTCTTCTAAACGAAAAATTTTGATTCTTAGATCTCTCTCCTCAGCAAGCCAAAATGCTGTATTTTTTTCAAATGATTTTTTAATTACATATATTTTCTCTTTGGATTATGAGCACAGATTAGTTCGTTGCTACACATCCTTTTCTAAAGATGCTACTGTTCTCAAATTCCAGCCTTTTAGAATCCAGCTTTTTCCGCCAAAAGGCTAGCTTGTCCATAGAAAAATGTGTCTTTTCTTCCAAAACTGCCTTCCCTTTAGAAATCCACTGTTCCATGGTAAACCACTAGTGACAGTAGGTTTTCAGCTAAGTTTGTAACTAAACGCACCAAGAGACACGGAGAACATTGGCCAAGCAGTTAATCAGCTCAGTTCCTGCCCTGGAACAAGAGTTTAGTCAACAGGAATACCTCCCTTCCCCCTTACCGTTTCCTATCATAGTTAATTAAATCACTTAAACCCAAAAATTAAAACAGAATCAGGTCCGCTTCACAGGTGAGCTTTGGGTGTGCAGGTGGAAGAAGCAAGCCTGAGTTAACGCTACTTTTGCCTCCCTGAATTTCTAAGCAGGAAAAGCAGGATAAACCAGATTGGAATCTTCCTTCCCACATTGCAATGGTGTGCACTTGTGCATCCTCTCGAGCACAAGCTCTGTACAAGTACTGGTGCCAGTCAGCCTGGGGAACTCCCGTCATGCCAGGTGAGACAGGAAGAAGCATCCAGCTTTGTTGGGGTTTGCATTTTGTTTCTTTCTATCAGCTAACCCTCAGAGCTCAATGCAACTATATTTGGCAGCGGAGACTATGCGATGTGAAAGTAACAGCGACCAAAGAAATGTGGTGTTTTCCCATGTTATTTTTCTCCTAGCCAACTTCCCAAACCTGGGAAGCTTTGATAGCTTGCAAAGAATCAATTCACTGACCTGCCATCCCCAAACAGCCCCGTGCATAATACTATAGTCCCTATGAGCTGGTCAATCTACTCATTCCTGTCTGAACTCAAGGAAAAAGAGAGAGGTGTAGCATCCCTTCTATCTCTCTTTACGTTTGCAATATAATCCACTGAGCTTTTTACTCTCATTATTGCTACTGAGATAGGCAACTTCTGAGATCAGTCTATTATCGCAGGCATCACAATCAGATCCCCTTCTACTAAAATATGTTCACTTCAGCCTCCTGCACAATCCTGGTTTTCTTTGGTTTTGTCTCTCACAAATCACAGTTGCTTAAATTGCTATTTTATTTTGTGGGCTGAATGACATATTATCACTCATTTCAATAAAAAGTGTTTGGCTGTTTCCAGGTGTGCAATTTATAGGGGAAAGCAGAAAGAAATTGTTTAGGTCATGTTTGACAAGATAGAAGTTCAGTAACATTCCTTGCTATAGCTCCAAGGATACGCCTTTTGCGATCCCCACGAAAGGCCACTCAAATTATAGGTCTTTGAAATATCAGGTAAGCCTTTTCTATGTAGCTTGTCAGGGACAGTCACAAGTTCTGTTTAACTCATTTTCTGGATGCCTAGCTTGAATGCTGATTTCTGAATTACGTAAGTGCTGGGCACATATGACTGCGGCTATCCTCCGTCGCATAGATCAAGCAAATTCATAGTACTTGGAAAAGAAATCATGTCCTGGTCATCTCAGATTTCCCTAAAATGAATGGATACATTTAGCTTAATCTCTCAGCAGATCAGTTTCCAGGATGTAAACCAGAGATAACACTTCCTTTGTTTCACTCATATGGTGAGAAAAAAGTTCTTGAAACAATTTGCAAATGCACTGATAAGACCTATTTAAAAAAAAAAAAAAGTCACCACAGCACACTTCTGAGGAAATTGACAATTCAATATTTGAAGCACAGCCTGAATGCAGGAAATTATTCTAAACAAAAACAATATTTTTGATTAACTAGAAACTCCAAGAATATTACCCATCCTGTGGCCTGAATAATGCAAAGATTATGCAGAAAAAGAGAAGCGTGTGACGACGTGATGAAGTATCAATACAGACACATAGGGGACTGACCTAAATTCATGCTGACAGTCTTGCAGAATGGCACCTCCTACCGCCTGAGTACATGACTATGCAAACATATTGATATCCTCTGAAAGCAGAGGAAAAGTTTCCACGCACACTTTACACTGCTGAACTTGGAAGACCCGAAGAAAATTTAGGTGGTTGTACCAAGTACCGTACAAACACAACCAAAATCTCTACGCTAATAATGCACTGTACTAATAAGTGTTATTACAAACAAAAAGTGATACTAAGACCACAAAGATGGTTTCTCCTCATTTCTTCACCTCATCTGTTTTTTTTTTGCCATTTTTTAAAATTTTAAAAGTCATCACTTTATTTGTGACAAGGAACAGACTTTCAACTTTTTCTAGCATCTAGAGTTAAAGACCGTGTATCTAAATTTAAAAAAGAAAAAAGCTCTATCTTGACAAAAAAAAATATTGCAGGTGTTTTGCCCGCTGCCAGGAGAAAGAGTCCACTACCTATACAGATAGACATTAACACTGACATTAATAATTAATTTGTCATTGTTGTGTGGCTGAAGAAAAGCAGCATCAGCCCATTTTTACTTCTATACTGCTACCGTTGTGCCCATGGAGTCGAGGTTGTTCAGACACCTTTTCTGTTGCCTCTAGACAAGTCTGAAAAATAATATATGTATTTCTGTACTGCTTTTTGCACCCAGAGCCATTGTGTAAAAGCTATAGCAATGTATCATCTGAAATGCCCCTTGTCTTCACTACAATGACCTGTGTCTTCATGCTGCTTAGACTGCTACTAAAAATTATGCACTGGATGAAGAAGACCAGTATTTTTCTAACCTTCTAGCTGAGGTGATTCACATTTTTTACAGATAATAAAACTATCAGTTAATGAACTGAGCTCCATTATAAACACATATTTTAAACACAGTGGCAAGCTACTAAGTGCTCTTGAAAATCCTGTTTGCCATGAATTCTGCTTTAGACTATTTTTGTCAGAATATTTTTCATACCATCTATCCATATGGTTATTGGAGCTACAAAATTCTCAAGAGAAATTGTTCAAGATGGCTCCAACTTCTACACAAATGCACTTGAATATTTTGAAATTAAAAAACCCACAAAATTCTTGTTAGATTAAAGCACAAACAGTATTTTAACTGTATCTGTTTATAAGCAGACTGTGTAATGGGCTGTACAGGTGACTAAAAGCTAGTGCTGCTTATTCCTTGGACCAGGAATTGCAGAACAAAATAAAATTTGTCAAACAGATTACAAGAAGGAGTGAAAAGGAAAAAAAAGGAGCAGATGACAAAATGAAGAGCATTCCAAAGTAATCAAACTCCCTGGTAAAACCCTGACTGACGTTTTTAAACAGACAAGAACAGGAAAGAAAATACAGCCAAAATACAGTCAGGAAAGAAAAGCAGGAGCAAAAGGGGATTTAGAAGTTTAGAACATTTGGTGAAAATTAGAGATGGACTGTAACCAAAGTGCTTGATCCAAATACTTCTAAACTTTGGAGGACACTTGATAGCTTGAACTGGATTTGAGTTCTACAAACTTGCTTTTTTTGCCACAGACTTGTATCCAAACTCTGCTTCCAAACTCTGGGATAGCTTGAGAGCATCTTTGGACTCACATTCTGAATCTTCCACCCATGTCAGCTGGAAATCTTACATTAACACAATTGTTGTAAAACAGTGTTGCAAGCCAGGTTTCTATTTTCAGAGGTTCAACCTCCAGAGCTGCTCTAGGCCACCACCTTCGCCTGCTGCAAATAGTGCGTGAGGTTTGACCTGGGCAGCTCCAACGCCTTTCTGCAGCGCGCAGATGGAGGTTTTATTGTAAGCTTCTCTTTCCAGTACTTCAGTCCCTCCTACACAGTTCAGTAACCAGCTAATTTATATATTCTGCCTGAAGCACTCCCTCTGGTTTCATAATATCATCTCTCAAATGAAGAAAATGTACATAAAAGCGGATACAGCTGTTCCCAGGCCACTTACTCAGCTCTCGGCTGCCTGCTGGCATGAAGGTACTCGGAGCCAGCTCGGTGTCCCGGGGCCGTCTGCGGCGCTAGATGAACATCAGCCCCTTGCTGTTCTCTCCAAGCAGCCACCTCCCTGCTCCACAGACACCTTGCTGCATCACAGTGTTTCCACTATATTCCCCATATTGCATCCCTGTTCCTGCCAGGTCACTCTGTAAGATTTTACTTTGGAGTTAGTTTGCTTGCAGGCAGGTTTTATTATACTTACAGGAGATTAGAGAGGAAAAAAAGAAAATAAAATACAAGAGATAATGAATTCTCATTTCCTACACATTTCTTTCTTGTGGAAAGTTCCAATAGCTGCTTAGGAGTATGTAAACCCCTATTCCTTTTTTTCCCCCCTGTGATTTTAGTGCTTCTGATGGCTTCTGCGCCCTGTGAATTTTTGGATACCACTCATACCACTGCCCTTTCCCTCCTGGGGACATTGACAGGGTTCTGCACTTCCCACTGCCTTAACTCCTCTATCAAACTTGTTTGATGTAAGCCAGTGGATCAAAAAGTTATTTGGGGAAAGACACTAGGAGATATGTTCATGGGCAGTGCAAAAAAAAAAAAAAATAGAAAAGCTGAAGATCAGGGTGGTCACTGCACCACCACCCTCAACCATAAAAAAAAAAAAAAGGCAAAACAAAAACCCCACAAACAAACCACACAAGAGGAATTGAAAGGACCTTTGAGCACAATTAGGTTTAGGAGCTTTCTAATGTCCTCCATAGGTAGCACCCCTATAGAAAGGTGAACCACAGGTACCACCATGTAAGCTGACAACCCCGTGTGCCAAGAGAACAGTATCTTTTTCTTAGCCCCTAGCTCTAAGATACTAACAGTTAACTACCTAATTTCAGGTAGCTACTTGTACATACATTGGTAAAACAATACTATACTACTACAGTGCCTTTTTTGAATAAATAGCGTGTTGTACGGCCAGAGGTTTGTGCCTCTGCATGGAGGAGTGGAAAACAGATTTCCTGTGTTTCTAGAATGTTTACGATCTCAAAAAGTTGTACCGAAAAATGGAAGTATCAGACCTTTCCCACAAGAAAAAAAAAAAACAAAAAACACAAAAACAAAAAAACCCCAAACAAACCTACATATTCCAACTGGGACTATCGAAATGTTATCATTTTTTTAAAACACAAAGTCAGCTTTGATACCTATTTTTTTTAATATGAATTATCCAAAGTTGCCAAATGGATAACTGCTTCAAATTTACAAAACTGATTTTAGAATGTAAAGTTGAAACGTTTAATGTTTTGACACATTTCTTAAAATTTTTAGTTTTTAACTGGAAAAATCTGTCAAATCTTATACTGAAGCTGAGGCTCTAGTACAGTTCCCGTTGCAGGGAATTACCCTTTTGGATAACTTCAAAGGCAAATCCCCTGAAGATTTGTTTTTACCCTTTCTATCACGTTAAGATAAGCCTTCAGCTCAAAACTGCCACAGATTCACTGATTAATATTCTTATATTGCACAGTTTCTAAAGCAGCAACCACTCTGATATTTCCATATAAGATGTTTTAAATTTGACACCTCTTTCCTCCTGCCGAAAGTAAAGGAAAAGAAAAAAGTATTTCCTTTCCTCTGAAAAATGGGCACATTAATTCTTGGCACACTTCAGTTTCAGCAAGAGCCTTACGGAGGCTCTTCCACAGTGTTTTGCTGGGGTACAGCATAGTCCCACTATCATGTACCTCCTTTGTGACCCTGGTGAGAGTAATCTAGGAGTGGAAACTTCAGGCAACACTTCCCACAGAAGATGGCTGAAAGGTGAAGACAGGTTGATGCTTTCAGTACAGGAATACAAGAAGAGAAAGAAAAGAAGCTGATAACTTGCAGCCTATGATGTTAGCATTAAACATGAAGGATCTGGGAATTTGGATAGCTTTGGCTTTAAGAAAAAAAAACAAAACACACACCAGCGTGAAGATTGTAGGTGACTTTATTCTACAATCCAATAATTCTGTTTACATCAAACAAGCAACAGAAGTGGAACTCCAAGACAATAGCTTTTTTCTTTAATTGTGGAGCAGAAGGGGCCTTGGAAGAGCAATCTGTACCAGGGAAAAGGTAAACACAGATATTTCTTTCTTCTTTTTTTTTTTTTCCCCTCCATATGATATACACACTTTTCCTTGCAACAATATGTAAGCTATCATAGTGCAAAATCAGGTTGAAACCTTTAGTTACTTTTATTTTTTAATTATTACCTTCCAAGTAATTCCTTTTCAGAAAAAAATGTTTTATGAAAACACTCTGTCAGGAACGCCAGAATTTTTTTTTTGGATCTCTAATGAGATTCTTGTCTCATGATTCATCCTGCACAATCCAGTTCCAAATTAATGCTTTTTATGTTCAAATATTTTCCTATGTAAGCAGGAATTCATATACTCATGGCATGGGAAAAATGTGGTAAATCATATTCCAGTGCAATTCTTCTTTTCACATACAACCTGTCATGTTTAACTCCCAAGGATTTTTAAATAGCCCAAAGAAAAACACAAAGCAAATGAAATGCAAATAAAGCAAATTCTAAAAGTAGAAAGAAAAATACATATATTCCTGAAATGCTTCACCAAAATAGTGTTTGTTATTTATATAATACTTAGAGACATAATATCACGGTTTTATTTACAGCAATGCCCAGTATTTCATTTCAAAACCCTACAGGTAATTCACTAATCTTCCAAATCATTCTCTAATAATTAAGTAAATATTATTTTAGAAAGATTAAAAAAAACAAACTACTTTCCCAAGGCTGAACTTGGAATCAGTGAGAATCGGTTCTGAAAAAGAAAGGTTGCTGGGGATCTCCTGAGCATTCAAGCTGTTGGTTTCTTTAACTGTGCACAAGAACAGACGTGGATTAATCTTAACCAGTGCACACACAAGCCTCCACCTCTAAACAAACAGCGTGCTCAAAGAGTACACACACTACATGGACACCTCTAAGCCTCTTACTGACCAACGCTGGAGGCAGTGCCATTCTGCTGGGCACATGGAAGAATTTGCTCCCCACTCCTCGTTTCCTTTTCTGCAGGAACTCATCCAGCTACTGAGCGTTACCTCCTGCTCCTTCACCTGTCCCTCAAAAATTCCCCAGCATTCCCCTAAACATTTAATAAGATTAGAGTGTGTTTAGCTGAATATAAAGAGCTATTTAGTCTGGATCTCATCCCACTTTAAGGCTTGCTTCTGCCATAAAGCCTACTAAGCACTGCCAGCCAGTAATGTGCAGCCAGGAAGAGAGATGCATTGGGTGATAGGTATTCTTCTGTAAATGAGCTCATCCTCCTACTATCCAATTCTACCTATTTACTTCATCCACATGCTGTTTCTTGTCATTCATCTAGGCTTTAACCCTTTGAAGGCACAATCAGCTTTTTTCTATATCTTTGTATTACCCCTGCTAGAATTCCAACTCCAGAAATGGGCTCAAGGGTGCTCCTGCAACATAAACCCTTACTTTGTCTTCCTCAAGATGCTGTCCTATTGTAATACAATATAATGACCGATGCCATTATAACTAAATCTCAGTACTTTTATGTCTTTAAACGTGTATCCCCCTGGATTCCCCAATCTCACTGATAAGTGTTTTGATATTTTGTTTGCTTGTTCTTAAGCTTTAAATATGATAGAGCAATAATTTTCCTTGCAGCTGACTGTGCTCAGCAAGGTGTATAACTACAACAAACAACGACAGGGATGGGACAGATCCTAAAAGCTCGCCCAGTCCTTGATCCAGTCCACAGCTAACCCATGAATACACAGTAACTCCAAAAGCCAACAATACTTATGCCTTTACTGACAGATGCTCATCCAGCATGGCTGTGAAAATGCATCAACAGTGTCTATGGACAATATAAAGTTTCCACCAGTCTGTGGCAATTCACCAGCATCTTTACTGTTAGAAAAGTTTTCCTAATGTTTCACCTTCATATTTCACTGTGCAGTATAAGCTCATTATTTCTCCTTGTGTGGGCACACAAAAAAACCAATTCTTTGCAGCAGGCTTCCAAATACCTGAAGACTATAATCATATCCTTACTCAGTCTTCTCTACTTTAGATTAAAGAAGCCAAAATTAAGGCAATAGTCCATCACTGGGAATGCCATAAGTCACCTGACTCTTGCCTACCAGATCCTACAATTCTGGGAGAGCAGACTCCAAAACATGGTGCCATCCTCTAGATTGAGTCTTGCCACAGCATGTGTAGCATGAGATTTCTTCATACCTCTTCCAAGATACATCTTCCCTCAAGTGTCTTTCTACACTTTCCCTTATGCCCCCATCACAGCAACATATATATTTGACCCATGTTTAGCTTGTAAGTTACAACAAGCACTACAACAGCCTTTCATCATTCTGAAATCAGGTTCTCCAATATAAGCTCCCTGCCCTTCGCAACTTAGCATCACTTGCAAATTTAATGAGGCACATTCTGTATTCTCCTCCCAATCACTGATAGAAATACCAAATCTGACAGAGAACCTTGATAGTTTATTTCAAAAACAGAGAATCATAGAATGGTTTGGCTTGGAAGGGACCTTAAAGATCATCAAGTTCCAACTCCCTGTCATGGACAGTGACACCTCCCACTAGCCCAGGTTGCTCCAAGCCTCATCCTGGCCTTGAACCCCTCCAGGGATGGGGCATCCACAGCTTCTCTGGGCAACCTGGGCCACTGCCTCACCACCCTCACAGGAAAGAAATTCTTACTAATATTGAATATAAATCTTCCCTCTTCAGCTTGAAGCCATTACCCCTCATCGTATCACTACACTCCCTGATCAAGAGTCCCTCCCCATCTCTCCTGTAGGCCCCCTTCAGGTACTAGGTGGCTGCTATAAGGTCCCCCCAGAGCCTTCTCTTTTCTGTGTGCCCTCCTCCCTCACCTTTCCCGTCAGTTTTGCCCTTAAAGTTTAACCCAACCACATTATTTTCATCTCCTGCCATGCCTCCTCAGTGAGCTTAAAACCTTGCCGAATTAGATAGGCCTGATTTTCACAAATAACAGAGGAAAATGCTGTTATCACTGCCTCTTCCCTTTGTTGCTGCAGTTATTAAAATGCAAGAATCAGGTTTCCAAAAGTGACTGCTCAAAAGTGATTGTATTGGGTTTGTGTGACAAGGTTTGGTAGCAAGGGGTGGCTTTCTGCGAGAAGCTGCTAGAAGCTTCCCCTGCATCCTATAGGGTCAATCCCAGCTGGCTGCAAGACAGACCCACTGCTGGCCAAGGCTCTGTCCATTAGCAACGGTGGTAGCGCCTTCATGAGAACATATTTAAGAAGAGGTAAAAAACTGCTGCGCAACAGCCGTCGGAAGAGAGGAGTGAGAATATCGGACAGGAACAACTGCAACCCACCACCCTCACTGAAGGAAATCTGGCCTAATAGAGATGAACATTCAGTCTTTTAAAATGAGTCTATCAGGTTTAATGTGTCTTGATTTTGACACCATAACATCAAAATCTTTTTTGATGTGCAGTCTCATGCAACTTTTCTGTTTGCTGTTGTTTTTATTTTCCTTTATGTACGTGTAGTTTTGGGAAAGGATTGTTTTTCTACACTTCTTTCCCCCGTGTACCTTTAATTAAAGGCCAAAATGAAAATATTCAGAAATCAACCAAAAATCTATTCAAGCTCCTGCAATACAATCTTCTCTGTAATACCAAAATGACTTCTAGAAGTGCAGTAAGTGACCTGACAATGAATTGGGAGAGAAATTCATTTTTTTTCCCAAGCTTTGCAAGGTTATTGGAGAGAGAGGGAAGTGAGAGAGGGGTTACATCAAGCTAAAATTTTGTGACTGATTTTCTTGAATTAAGATCTGTGAGTCTTCAAAAAAAAATAACTTGTTCAGTTTGGACATGGAACACCACTTCTCTATGCATTTACGTGGTTGAATTTCAAATGTTTTCAAAGTTTATTCCTCCATTGATCCATTTTGCAATAATAAGTTAATTTGACAAGGTTTTATAATACAAACACCAATATATGTCTAAGTCATCTCAACATTCCCATATTAAAATTAAAATAAAAACAAAGATACCATAGTAGATCATCTAAATCTACTCCTTCTCACAGGGATGTTAAGGTAAAATTTCCCAAATACCAGATGTTTAAAAAGATGTTTTAAACCTTAGAAAAAGGAAAAAAGAAAAAAGTTTACCTGATGGAGGAAAAAAAAACCAACAGGTGGTCATTTGGGTCATCGTTAATCAAATGAGAAATTGGCCTCCTTCACTCAGCATAAAAAAAGCAAAACACTAGCAGAACAACTCTCATTCTCAAAAGTTCTGGTTTTCTTTTTGTTTTATTATTTTTTTATATCTCCACATAACCTACAGAACATAAAAGCCCACTACTAACTCTTCTGAATCAAAGAATTTTAACTGGGTTTGTATACTTTTTCCACATCTCTTTTGAAAATCAGAAGCTATGCAAATAGAACCATTGTATCCTTCCAGAATACAAGAAGACGGGAAGTTGTTGGTAAATTCCCTGAGCATTACTATCGTCTTTGTTAAGTGGAATATTTTTCCACCCCTAACTCCGAGCACTCCTCTCCAAATGCCCTGAGGCCTATGATACTTATTCTGATTTCAGTCCTACTTTTTGCCAGCATAGTAAATGGCAGCAATTGTTATTGCTGGCTGTAATGTCACCCCACGTATCTGTCATCATTCCATTTATTACATGAACAAGATAAGTGAAGACAGGCAAGAAACACATGCATGGCTACCACTTCAATCCTCAGGAATGAAATCACTCACTCTCATGACTATTTTTAGTGAGGTTTGTTTCCAGTCAAAGGCAAGAAGCGCTATCAAGGAAACAGCTTACTCCAGCATCACATTACTACTCATTTCTAGACAAATCGTTGTTGCTTCAGAACCTAATAACAACTGACAATAAAGAGTCTCAAGGTCCTTTTCATTCACTTACTGGGAGTTTCTCTCCTTTGGGAGGAAAGACAAGGATCTTTCAGAGAGGTACTTTCTTCTAAACTTGTCCTCTTGAATTTAGGCAGTTTAAGGAAACAATGACTGCTGACAAGTTCCTTATTACCAGCAACTAATGGCCAGTTTGTTAATTAGTGTCCTGAGGCAAAGTTAATGTAGCATTTCCAGCAGAACCCAAAACAAAAACATGGAATATTTTTGGATATGGGCTAACAGCTCTGTTTTATTCAGTATTTTTCTTAACAAGGACAGATTTTCCTGTCCAAATCAGTGGACTGCAAAGTGCATATACTGGGAAAAGAAATCAGCTTCATTAAAAGCAAAAATAATAATAAACTGGTTGTGATCTTTTTCCTGACCCAGAACATGGCAAGTTCCCAGCACGTTCAGGAAAGAATAAAAATTTTAAAAGATACAAAAAAAAAAGAAGAGGATGTGGAAGTGTTTACTCTGCCTTTTCAGTGAAAACTCCAATTAATCCTGGAGGCTTTCCTCACAGACAGTTTCCCTACTGCAATTAATCAAAGAAAAAAAAAAAAAATCTATCAGCTATTGAAAATGTCTTCTAGGAGCTAACACCTTTAGGGGGAAAAAAAACACATTAAAAAAAAGCCCCAAAGCAAAACAACCCACAAAGCTCATGGAGTTGTAACTCAGAACTTGGTCCTAAGAATTGTTGTTTGTTTCAGGGACACCTCTACTTACTCGTTACAAAATTAGGAGCTTTACAAAGGCAAACTGAGAAGCCATCTCATACCTTTTCCCACCACTACCACTCTGCTTCTCAGAGCTGTGAAGAAATCTTCATTCATTGCCACTACTTCTACATGCTCTAGACAGTTCCTCACGTGTGACCATTGTGGTTAAACCAGGCAAAACTGCTGCTAGCCTCAGCTCTACATAAGAGACACCTTAAAGACCATTCATTTCTCCTCAAGTTTCCATAAGGCTAACAGCCAAAAACAAGAGCTGGCCCATCTGGCTCCTTTATGAGCCACTCAGACAGTAGTGCTGAGGCAGACGTGCCAGCAAGAGTGACTCTCAACAGCTCACGGAGAGGTTTCTCCAGCAGAGAGGCTGAGCTTTCATGCTGCAACAGCTCACTTCATGACTCTCCAGGAAGAGGTGGGCTACAGCTGGCAGCTATAGTCACTGCAAGCATTGCCGAGAACATATTCCCTATCACTCCGTGATAAAACCTTACAAAAAAAAAAGTCAGAATACTGTAAATATGTAATTTTGTTCATTAATAAGGCATAGCCAGATGTAGTTTCAGACCTCACATCAGCCAAACGCAGCTTTCAGACATGAAACATTTATAAATGTCTGCATTCAATTAAAATGTTAAAACTTCTTAAAATACTTCTTTCAAACACGTTAAACGACATGAAATGGAATCAAGGCTGCACCATATCTTAAAAAAATTTTACAAGATTTTTATTGTATAAACTGTATTAAATTTTAATACCAGCAATAATGTACTTACAGAAAAAAAAAAAAAAAGCAAAGCACACACACAAAATTTGGTTAGTGGTATCTCCATATATAACTGAACCTAGCTACTGGTTGGTGATTGAGTGGCTACTTTCCCCACAGAGATTCACGAAATATACTGTCAGAACACTTCAGAGAGCAATCAAGGTTTCATTCGTTTGGTTAATATATTCATTACTGCAGAGAACTGCGCCATATCCAAAAGGAAAATAACCAAGAGCCATCTTTTACATGCTTTTCTCCCTGTCCCATCTCCTGATGAGCTGTAAATCACTTTGAAGTTAAAATGATTTTATGATTAATTTAAGATAGCTTCTATATTTTTACATATGCATTTATAGTTTTTATAGTTTATAACACAATAAAAAACCCCAGAATTTTAAAGATGGCTCTGTTATCCCTTTCTTTTGGGGTAGGTATATGAATGCCTTTGGCAAGAAAGCATTCTCTTCCAATGATACGCCAAGATTTGGCATTACTGGTTTGAGACGGTGATTCAGTATAAATTGCTGAGCCCATTTATGCAACATCAACCACATTTATAAAAGCGAAGAGGGATAACCTGAGAAAACTCTCATGTATTTTAGGTACAAGTTACTCACCAGGACTGCAACCATGAGAAATCTAGAGCTTCATCATCATCCCACTCATTTTTAAATGGAAGGTTGTGTTGACTTCAGCCAGTTACGGTTTACACCCGTAATCTGCGTGGGGTAACATGCTGTGTGTGAACTGATGCAGGTGCAGCAAGATAGGCTTATTGCTAATATCTTAGGTTGAGGCCTCATATTGCACATAAGTCTGAAGCTAGAAAGGACATCTTAAGAGGTAATCGAGTCTTAAACTGATTCTGTCTTCAGGTTATATCAGGATTTTGTCAGGTGGCCTAAATAAAGAGGTTAGCGCAAGCAAATACAGAAGTGTTCTGCATAGGCACTCGAACAAATGGCCTCCAAGGAGCATTTGAATAACACTTTGATTATTAGACATACTGGTAGATAGCAGTAATCTTAAAGCGTGGCAAATCTCACCCAAAAGCTTACAAAAAACTCTTTACAAAAACAATTTATTCAGAAGATGAAGAAACATGCTACTCAAGAAAATTCTCGGGGGAGATGACAGACTAGTTTTGCCAAACTACACACCCCCACAAAGCAAATGACCCTCTGTCCCTGTCCTGCCAGAATTTGAGAAGTGGATATTATGTTAATCAACATGTCTTTATAGTCCTGACATGTCAAGGATATTCGAAGCCAGAGCATAAACCCGAGTCTAATTTTTGCCACTGGGTTTGATCATTTTAGAAGGCTGAACCGACACAGTCTGAACTCTCCCAAAACATAGAAGTCCATGAATTTTTGGTTCAAATAGCTATTCAAGCTATTTTAATTAGATGTTCCAGCATTACAATAGAGGAATATAGCACAAAGCCACACAAAACAGAAGTGGTAGGGAAAGGACAACAAGGGCTTAAGTACAGAAGAGAATTTAGCTAAAAAAACCCATGCCACAGGACTGAGTTTGTTGAAAACAACTTTCCTGGAGAACAGCAACTGAAGGACAAGACAGACAGAATGCGAGAAAGTATTAAAAACAGGCTGGGGTTTTAGGAAAGTTACATCAGGACTAAAGGACAACATACTGTCTGGGTTCCTTCTTATTCAAAGCTAATACATATTCTAGTTGGACACTTGGCATCTCTTAAGTACAGTGGTTTTAGTATTGTTTGTTAAAAAAAGGCATGCTTGTGCTTTGCCTTTTGGAAGGGATGAAAGAAAAGTGACTTTTCACTTTCTGATGCTTTTATCATATTATGTGGAGTGTGAGAAATCCAACGTAATCATGCAGGCCTATACCCAGGTGAGTCATCCATGTGAAACGTGTACTACCCCATGTGAAACAAGTTGTCTAGTTTGATTGGGATTTTTTTTTCCTATTATTATTATCATTTTTGAGTCATGTGGTAAAAGTCTGGGTAATGCTTCTACCCTAGTCTGCATGCAGTTAATCTGTTCCTGGGATTAGAAGGAAAACTCTAGTCAGCTGAAAGGATATGGTGAAAATATAGCAATGTCTACAGTCTAACCTGCCTCCACCTGTCCACCCACACAGCTACCTGTAGCAGGAAAGAGGTGAGTAATATTTGCTCACTCTTGGGAATCTGTTTAACATTACTGAATGATTCATAGAAAGAGAGGTGTGGAATAATAGCAACTTTTAAGGACAAATGAAAAACAAAAATAAATCCATTCAACAGATATATGTTCTTTGGTATGGAATACAACTGGGCTGTCAGCTGTGGTCTTCTTTTTTCTCCTCTTTCAAGATATTTTTCACTCCCAGATTTTGTCATGTCTCTAAAGAGATCTACTCGGTATCGCTGTGGCCCCATTTTTAAAGCTGCATGGGGTCAAGAGGAGCATCAAGTCTCTTCTCCATTCCTGATTGGGAGTTCTCCATGATCACAAGACAAACGCAACAATAAATCCCATTTTCACTATCACACTCTAATGGAAATAGAGCATGTGCACAATTGTGATAAAGCCATGCCAAACCCAAAATCTCTTGGCTTTACTGTTTTTTCCCCTGAGAGGAAAATAAATACAATAACAGAAACCCTACATTGCTCCTCAAAAACATTTTAATGTGAAGAATTCTGCACCAAAGAACACCCTTCTCACTCTTCATATGGAACACAATAGGACCACAGGCTGGTGACAGCATTAGACTCCTAAATGCTACAACAGTCACAAAAGGAGGACTTGATGCTCAATGTGTTATCAAAGCACCAAGATAATTTTAATGAGCAACAGACAAACCAGAGGTGAATAACATGATTTTTTTTGGGGTGAGACAATAAACCTAAAGCCCACACACTTTTGTGGTGCCCCCAGTTTCATCTGAAGCCACTTGTCACAAAAATACTGATGCTTTTTCTATCAGGCCATCATCACATTGATTGATGTTACATTCCTCAAAAACTTCAGTAAAATACATCAGCTTCTTGCAATGTGTTGTTCCACGTAAACAGAAGCAACATAACATAAAACAGTGGTGATTTTTTAAAAACATATTTTATTTATTTACTTAAGGTATTTTTGTAGGCCTGAATTCAGGGCAGCATACCTCCCCAGGAGAGGCACTTGTATAAGTATTTGCCTATTGGTAGGCATGTACTTCAGCACTTCCTTGAATTAAGATGATGTTGAGACGCTATGTTGTATCCTTTGCTCGCGTGAAGGCACTGAACTTGCCAGAACAAACATTGTACATGCAAATAAGTTTTTTTTCAACAGTTCATACTATTTTGTAGCTTAGCACTCAGTTTTCAAATCTGTCAGACCAAAATCCACTCTCAGGCACTTTTAAAAAGGGCCTTGTGTAATAACATAAAAAAGAACATACAGCCTCTACTAACATCCACATACAAGCCACTGAATGACTTAGCTTCCAAAAAAAAAAAACCCCAAAACTCCAGACACACCGAAACCCCATCTAAAACCCAAACCCCTCAAACCCATCACCCCACAAGATTTAAGATCTCTAAACTTAGAAGCATCAATTTAGGCATTCAAGTTTGAAAAATTATCTCTGCACTTTAAAAGGACGACAGGAACCTGACATCATGCTCTAAATCATTTCCTCTTAAATAATATTGTAAACTAATGCTGACGCTCCTCAGACGTTAAATTAGGTGATCAACAGACACGCTTTTCATCAAGCAGTGCTTTGCATAACTGGAAAATCCTGCTATTTCACTAAACAGCCTAAAAAATAAACATCCATTTCATTTCTGTTCCTCTTTTTTCCTTTCAAAAACATTTCAATACTTTGAAAAAAAAAAGATAATAAAAAGTAATCTACAGAGTTGCTCTTATCTTTTATAGTAAAATTCCTTCCATGGTTTGTTATACACACACGCACACAGATGTTTCATCAAATTAGCTTGTGGGTACGCTCGGATGTGTTTAATGTCTGGTAAATTGCAATGTCCGTTTATAACAAATGCCAAATAGAGAACACAGCAACTTGTGGAGTCCAGTTCCTTCAGGAATGTAAAACTGTGTATCAGGAAAGTGCCTTCTTGCATCTCATTCTGTCTTTGGAAATACAGTACATCCTCCTGTTTCATTCAACCTCAGAAAGACCCAAGCAGCCATGGTTCATCATTTCTTTGAATTAAATATTAATATTTTTACCTCTGATTAATTGCTTAGTTACCTCAGTAATCAAAAATAAAAAGACATTTTTATCAGCCCTTGCTGTCAACTTGAGGCTACACTGGTACACAATCAACAGCATCAAAATATTTGAACAAATTGGGTTTGGTTCAACTATTTTGGCTTGTAAGAATAACTGTGCTGCTCTGCTCTGGTCAGGCCTCAAATTTAGAATTGAGTCAGTTTTTCAGCGCCATGCCGTAGGATCAGTCAAGGCAAATCTGTGAGAACAAAAAAATGTCTATCATGAGAAAATGATTAAGAAAATGGCCATCTTTACTCTGGAGGAGACCAGGGAGAAGAAAGAGGAGCAGAGACACAATGATGGTGATCAATGTTTTCCCTATGTATTTGGAACAACTCAGGGAGAATTTGACTTAATTTGCAGCAACATTTTCTCTAAATGTCTATTTATAATAGTTATGAAGCACTGGAAAGGCTACCTAGAGATGCTGTAGAATATTCTTTACTGGGAATTTCTATGAGCTGATCCAGGGAAGTTGATTCCAAGGCATAATCTCTATTTTTTAATGTTGGATACATCCTGCTGCAGACCATACATCGTGAGAGCTGCAAGTTTACTTAAGTCTAATTACTACATTTCCAATTAAAAGAGGAGAAGGGCAAGAAATTCCAAAATTTCAAGGAGGAATTCTGTGTTACACAGATCCTACAGTTCCAGTGAACTTCTCTTTTGAGAGAGAAGCAGCGGCCAAGATCAGACTAAGGCAGGCCTGATCATGCAAATCAACTAGCCAAAATTACTACACAAGAAAAAGAAAAGGCAGCCATAGTCAAGGTTACTTCACCAACAGCAACGTCTACCAAGTCCTTGAGAAGAAGATCACCAGGGAAACACAGAGTATTTGCATGGAGACCCCCCAGACTCCTAGGATCATTGGCCAATATGTGGATTACAAGCGTTATTTGATCAGTCATTAGTTGATAAGTGGATTACAAATATTATCTGAAGGACTGTGATCTACCCCAAAGGAAAGGAAAGGTCGCATATCTCCAGCTCTCAGCAGTACCATGCTCAGGCTGAAGCCTTGGCTTTATAACTAAAGCAATTTTAATTCCGCCTACAAGCATCAGTGGCTTAACATTCACTAGCATCACAAGATAATGTAGTCACTCTGGACTTGAAAAACAAAACACAGCACTTCTATAACAAATAAGAAATAAGTTCAATTAAATACCCTGGCAGTATTTAAGTGGAGAAACAAGATACGGTCATAGGAGAAAAGCTGCAGTACCAAAGCACTTCCACGTCCCTGTTGTTGGGTGTCCTCTCTCAGGCAGTGGCATGCTAAAGAGAAAGTGTGCGATTCCCCAGAGGATAACATAAAACTCCAACAGTATATCAAGTTGCAATGACTGCCACAAGGAGGAAGTTCTTCCTGACTGCTGCTGGTAATCAGCTCATATCCTTGGACAGGAAGAATTGATAATACTCTTTTTTTTTTTTTGTCAGTATAAATTTAGGTGCTATTCTTGTCAGTTTTGTATACATCAAATAGTCTCAGCTCTTTTAATCTATTTATCTTAATACCAACAGACTGTGGGCTACCTCCTCTCCCAGTGCACTTTCCCTTCGGGGACTATTTAATATCTCTGTGGCAAATACAAGTGTG
This sequence comes from Pterocles orientalis, assembly GCA_011057875.1. NCBI lineage: Eukaryota > Metazoa > Chordata > Aves > Pterocliformes > Pteroclidae > Pterocles > Pterocles orientalis. The sequence goes on along the minus strand of WKFP01015198.1, from coordinate 1,089,204 downwards.
ACCATATATAGAAAGTAGAAGCAAGTAGTTCTCTGCTTGTAAAGCTGCATTTCAATGAAATTCAAAGAATGAAAATAAGCAAAGGGGCACATATGAACTACCTTTTTGTAGGGTCCGCAGACCATCAGACCCCAGCAAATCAGGTTTCCTTCTTCTTAAATAGATTTACCCTGTAACTTCTGATACAGGGAATAGTACTTATCACCAGAAAGGCCAGTACTAAATCATTTGGCAAGGAGCCTCATGAAACGTGACAATGCGTGACTGAATTTTGCCCTAAAGATTCAGTCTCACTGATTTGCAGAACTTGCAGCCTAAGCATACTACTTGCACATGCCATAAAATAAGCATTATTTTTATTTGGATGAGTTCTTCTTGCAATGTTATGAGAAATGAAATATAGGACCACTCAGTTACATTTCTTCTTTATTTGTTATTCCAATGTCAGTTTGTTACTCGGAGAAACAGGCATAAGAACTGAAGTAGATACCACCCACCATTTGATAGAAGTAGATGTTCCAATTCCTGATCACAATTGTAATATGGAAAATAAAAAATAAAAAGCAGAACAGAAATAACTATTACTTTCATAGCACCTTTTTTGAAGCTGTCAAAGCAATTAGCAAGCATTTATTAGTCTCACAACAGCTCTGTGAGACACTTAAGATACAGTATTTTTTTAAGGGAGACTTCTACACTACAGCAAGTAGTCTAATACGTGAATTCATGTATAACATCTAAATACATATAATTTTTTAAACAGGTAACCCACTCCAAGTCCCGTCTTTTCCACTGCTGCCTCCCCCCCCACACCGCCTAGGGTATTTTTAGGTATTTATTTATTTCACATGATCAACTACACAGAGTTCACATACTTCTGCACTGATTTCTTACAGCTAACTCTACAGCAAACTGTAGAAAAGGTTATGGGTACGAATCAAAGAATATGGACTATATCAAAACAAATAGGTTATGAAGTAGCAACCCCACTAATCCCCCTGGAACGCAGCAGGTGATAAATGCCACATTCCAGCAGAATTAGCACCTCTCCCTCCTTTGATGGGGGGGGAAGAAGGAGGTCATCTGAGGTGATAGGAGAGGTATGCAACTGGGAAGTCCAGTGAAGGATTCCTTTGACTCTGGGATATAAAGAGAAGTTGAGCCAGACTCAAAAGACCCATCTCATTCATCTCAACCACATCAGTGTAGGCCCTCTCAGAGACAGTTAATACCGGCTCTACACAAATAGCTCAAGAATTACATTTATTCTTAGATTAACAACAAAAAAAAAAAAATGCTGTACAGGCAGTTCCTTGTCATGTATTAGACAAACTACTTCAACTCTTACCATAAGAGGACGTTTAGATGTCCGCAAATCAAACACAATGTTAACACAGGCCCATCTTATGCATCACATATATTTGGAACTCATCCATAGACCCAAACATAGTAATTTTAAGGAATATGACCACATATTCCAGCCAAAATGAAAGACACAGAGCTTAATACTGCAAAAGCAAAGGCCAACAGAGAGAAATATATTTTTTTTTTCTTAGTTTTCTTTCAAATGGTTCAATTTGCCTTGTTTGGATGGACAGAGAAAAACTGTCTTTGTTTATATGCTGTTCCTTATGCAGACATCTTGTAATGCCTTAACATATGGGAGATATCCATTCTACAGATACCACATAGGTAAGTTTTCAGCCACAGCTGACGTGCTGTTAACAACAGCACAAATACTTCACATACCAGCAGTTTCTAGCCCCATCACTCCTATTATGCTGGACTTCTCTGAGAATTGCTGCAAGAGCTTTAATTTCCAGCTGAAGAACTGGAGCTGATGGACAAGATGGCAAAATTGCCACCTCCAAGGCTGGGCCAAAGGTCAGATAACCCGTATCTGAAACACGCTGCCGTGACTCAGTCACAAGAGTACTGCACCGGCTAGAGTCGCACGATGTACCACGGCACAGCAAAGTCATCCCTGGAAACCCATAATTTCCCGTGACAGTTCTCAGAGGATTTATAAGCCTAAAGTCACTTCTTATACTTGGCTTCCCCAGCAAGAGGTCCCACCGGCCACCTCCGGGCAGCCACCACCCGCACCAGGTGGGGTCCGTGTCACCATGTTGTCACTATTGCAGGAAGGGCAGAGCAACCTGTGTCCTCCTGTCTCCATTTCAGCTTTCACATTTCCCTCTCACCTCGAGCACTAGGCAGCAGCCACAGCTACAGCATTGCCTGTATATACAGGATGAGGAGCCCTCCATTTCAAACGCTGACTTGGACAAGTGCCACACACCCCCTGGAAGCATCTGCATTTGAATTTAAAGGGGTGGGTGAGTGACAGCAAAACTAGCTGCTTCTTCTGACAAGGCTTTGGCAGATCATTGGTTGTCATCAAACCTATTGCGTTTCTTGCTCCCTGCCAGAAATTCCACCTACATGCCTGATGGCAATTAGTCCTTTGTAGGTGCTAATGAATAAAAGCAGCACGTACACTTTACAGACTTAAAAAGAATATCCCAATCCATATATTAATTCCATATATAAACTCACATGCACACACAGTCCTCCCTTCCCCTACCCGCATGCCACTGTGCACCCACACCCAAACTCGTGCTTAGAAAAAAAAAAAAAAAGCAGCAGTAAGATGATCATCCAACTATGTGCAAGTAGGATTTTTTTTCGTGAATCATTATCTGTTCTTCCATAACTCATCTACTGCAAAAAGTATTGCTTTATGAATGCAGAAGGCAGCCTACACTTGGGGCAATGAAGCACATTCATCGCATGCTTGAACCTTTCAAAGGTTCAGACATTTCACACACTCCCTCTAACCATGGTTTTTCCGCAGTGTCCAAAATCATCTGGGATACGACAGTATGACATAACCACACTTCAGGCAAACACCCTGACAATTTCCATAGAAGGGAAAATGGATAAAACAGGGGCACCATGAGACTTCAGCACCACAGTACTTCCAAATCAACAAACTGAGCTTTGCTTTCATGTTTGTATAATTCTGTTTTCTGTTTTATGTCAATTTTAGAAGACAAGGCATCAAAACAGCATAAGGAAATACACTCTATGTAAAGGCATTTAAAGGGTCCTTATTAACTTCTCCCATCAGCAAAAGTTGTTTTATCAAAACCAAACTATTATAAAATTGACTGTGTCAACTCCCAAACCAAATATTTAGTAGGAAACATTGTGTTTTGACTTTCATGTCAATGGTACATATATAAACAGAATTAGGTTTGGGAGTCAAAAGAGAATAAATTGAATGCTACAAAAAAAACCCACCATATTTCAAGTACTTGATAAATTATTGCATATTTTTTTCCTCAGACCATTTTGCATGAAGTTTTAGCTTTCAATTCAAGATTACAACATATTTTAAATAAGGGACTTTCCCAACTACTTTTAGAGCACTCAGTAACTAATGAGGAGTAGAGTTCAGTACTTTACCGTGACATTTCCAGACGAGACTTCACAAGCTCCAAAAGGGTCCAGAAGGTCAACTTTAAATCAGCACATAGCAAAAAATACCTTTCTTCAACCTCACTAGCTTCCAGTGGGATTTACTGGCTGGACCACAGGCAGGAACACTTGTAGCAGGCAGCCAGCAGCTCCACAGTTGAAGCAAACTGGTCCTGAGCTGAAGGGCACTGCCCATCATCAGCTGGAATGGGCTGCCTTGCCTTGTCTGAACTTAAACGGTCTGACCCTGCAAGTGGTAGGGTCTTTCTTCTTTACACCTGATACTCCCTCCTTGTGTCACACGCAGTAGCACCATATTCACACTGGCTACTGGAAAGTCATCTTGACTCTGAGGTTGTTCTACCATTCATATTGGTTTCATACAGACAGAGAAGTCACAGAATCATAGAATCATAGAATCACAGAATGGTTTTGGTTGGAAAGGATCTTAAAGATCATCAAGGTCCAGCCCCCTGCCATGGGCAGGGACACCCTCCACTAGACCAGGTTGCTCAAAGCTTCATCCAGCCTGGCCTTGAACACCTCCAGGGATGGGGCATCCACAGCTTCCCTGGGCAACCTGTTCCAGTGTCTCACCACCCTCACAGTGAAAAATTTCTTCCTGATGTCTAGTCTAAATTTACCCTCTTTTAGCTTATACCCGTTACCCCTTGTTCTCCCACTGCACTCCCTGATAAAGAGTGCCTCCCCATCTCTCCTGTAGGCCCCCTTCAGGTACTAGAAGGCTTCTATTAGGTCTCCTCAGAGCCTTCTCTTCTCCAGGCTGAACAACCCCAACTCTTTCAGCCTGTCCTCATAGGGGAGGTGCTCCAGCCCTCTGATTAATTTTGTGGCTCTCCTCTGGACTCTCTCCAACAGGTCCAGGTCTTTTTATGTTGGGGGCCCCACATCTGAACACAGTACTCCAGGTGGGGTCTCACGAGAGCAGAGTAGAGGGGGAGAATCATCTCCCTTGACCTGCTGCTAATGCTTCTCTTGATGCAGCCCAGGGCACGGTTGGCTTTCTGCACAGCAAGCACACACTGCCGGCTCATGTTGAGCTTCTCATCCACCAACACCCCCAAGTCCTTCTCCTCAGAGCTGCTCTCTATCCATTCTCTGCCCAGCCTGTATTTGTGCTTGGGATTGCCTCGACCCACATGCAGGACCTTGCACTTGGCCTTGTTAAATTTCATCAGGTTTGCATGGTCCCACCTCTCCAGCCTGTCCAGGTCCCTCTGGATGGCTTTCCTTCCTTCCAGTGTGTCGACAGCACCACTCAGCTTAGTATCATCCGCGAACTTGCTGAGGGTGCACTCGATGCCATCGTCTATGTCATTGATGAAGATGTTAAAGAGCACTGGTCCCAAGACGGACCCCTGAGGGACACCGCTCGTGACCGGCCTCCACCCTGACACAGAACCATTAATCATAAACCTTTGGCTGCGTCCAGCCAGCCAATTCCTAATCCATCGTACAGTCCATCCTTCAAATCCACACCTCTCCAATTTAAAGAGAAGGATGTGGTGAGGGACCATGTCAAAGGCTTTGCAGAAGTCCAGGTAGATGACATCCATTGCCCTTCCCCTGTCCACCGAAGCCGTCACTCCATCACAGAAGGCCAGCAGATTGGTCAGGCAAGATCTGCCCTTGGTGAAGCCATGCTGGTTGTCTCGAATCACCTCTTTGTCTCGTATGTGCCTTAGCATAGCTTCTAGGAGGATCTGTTCCATGATCTTCCCAGGCACAGTCTTAAGTATTCCTAAAGCAGGTGAGGACAGTATTCACATCCAGCCATGGAATAAAGAGCTCTACAGCAGTCTCTGCTCTTCCCTACCACAGAGATATATGGCCTTTTTTTTTTTTCTGTTGCATCTGGACAAAGCTTTTCCTTTGTAATGATTTTTTGTCAGTGCAAGCAGCAGGAGCAAAGGGGCAAATGTCAGAATGTACCCTTGTAAGAGGCCTGAGCTGCAGTGTCTTTTTATTTTAGTTTCTAGAACAGGTTTGTAAGTTTTATGCCAAAACCATACTTTTTACAATTAATCTGAACTGGGCAGGGAGCATTTTTTCCATTTTAATTTCTTTTCTTCCAGCCCGCGAGAGGATCACTGTCCCAGCCCATTCTGATCCATAGCATAGCCACAAATACAGCAGGGATCAACAGCACATGCACTTTTTTTTTTTTTCTCCCCTCTTCAAAAATTTTTTCCTCCAACTTTCACTGGCAGATGAGGTTTTCAGGCCAAAAAAATCTGGCCATTTCTGTCTCCTGTATCATTGCATCAGCTACATTAGCAACACAGGTGCCCACACACAACAGTGTCAGAATAACACTGATGCTAAACACCTGAAAGCTCTGAAATGCCCTTACTCTGCTATCTTGCCTGGCTCACACTTCACTGGCAGGCAGGACCTTGCTGCCAGGGTGGGCAATAGGGTCATTTCAGGAGTGCCACACCTGTAATCGCAAAACAGTTCTTCAAAGGGCTGTTTCCATCACAGATGTTCAAGTACAGTTTCTCCAAGCAAAGTTTCTCTGATATCCACTGGGAAAAAAAAAAAAAAAAAAAACCACCACAGGGATGGTTGTGCCTGTGGGTGAATCCCACCTCTGGGACCTGTGTGCTTTGGGGAGAGCCTAGGCTTTCAGGTGCTCCCAATGGTGCAAGGTTGGCTGCTCTTCTTGTTCTGCAGGGACAGCCATCTTCCATGAATCCCAAAAGCTCCAGCACATCTCTTGGAAAGCTTTGACCTAGGTGCTGCCTTCTGCTAAAACCTCTTCTTTCTGTTGCTGTGAGATGCTGTAACACCTGGGCATAGCACAATGTCCCACAGGGTGGGCAGGAAGGCAGGACTCCTCTGGCCAGGCCAGGCAAGGCACCAGCTCTGTAGCCTGATAGGCAGAACACGCCACTGGGAGGAGGAAAAAAAAACGGCTTCCTGAAATTATCCCAGGATAATTTTCTTTTTATTCAATCACTGTTTAATGTAAAATGCATTAAAAGCTTAGGAGCAAAATGTGAAAACATATGGAGTGAAGATGTTTAGGCAAATTGACAAATACAGCTCTACATCCCTGGAAAGTCTTACAGAAGTTTTAGAAGCTCCTTGGATTTAAATATCCCCTCGGCTTTCGTTGTCCCCTATTTTGTTCTAGACAGCTTTGGGGAATAACACTGCTCAGAATACTCTGGTTTATAAGGTTTTGAATATCCCCTGAGTTCCACTTATTTTAAGAATTGTCAAATTATCAAGGTCTAGATATAATCCTAGTGTTTACAGAAAATCTAAACTTTTAACTGGCATGACTTAGTGCTCTATAGGGGAGTTCAGTTGCAGCTGATGTTTCATCTGTGCTCTCCATTCAGAATCCCACAACTACACGACTACATTTGTAATCTCCTGATCTTTCTGAGTTGTAAAAGTTTGCTATTTTCTCCCTCGCTCTGAGAGGTTGGTAAAATGGAAAGATAAAAATAAAACAAAGGCAAAGAAAAAAAAGCAATATTTCAGGAAAGTGATTTCTTTCAAAGTATTTTTAAATGATTCAAAATAAGTTCACATACAGTAACCACTCAAACCAACTGACTCATCTTCATGTCCACATGCTTTCTTTAAAAACAGAAATTTTTTTTAATGTTCAAAACATAACATTTTGCTGGAACAGATGCCTTATTTGAGCAAAGTGTCACATTTCTGTAATATTTAAAATGATGTTTCAGTTTAACCAAGATGTGACTAATTGTCAATGAGTAGGAAAAGTTACCATGCCTGTGTTTTTGTCCAGTACCAGTGACACGACAGTGAACCATCCTGATAAGTGCTGTTCAGTAACAACTCATGGCTGAACTTAGTTGTCTTGCTTTCTTAGTTGTCAGTTCGGTTATTAGCTTTGCTTACAGGAGCCAACCAATACAAAATAACGAGGTGAAGCTGTAATCCTGGGCTAATATTGACTTTTTAATGATTCACTTGTTGTTCTTCTGGCTTATTTTTATAATCTCCATTTTATCCCTTCTGCTTTTAAACCTTGTGAAAAAACACCTACTCTAGTAGCTCAAAGAAGCCAGCCCACTGTGAAGAACTCAATGCTTTTAAGTCATTTTTTGCTTTTCTATTTTTCCAGCAGCAGCACATCTGTCTCTGAAAGGTTTTAAGTGTCTTTGTAACTAATACGAGAGGAACCTCAAAAAGTTTTATTTGCTTTGGCTTGGCTAAAAGCTTTGTTTTCAAGCTGCTTGTTCAATCCTCCTGGAACAGCAAAAATAGATGGGAAATCTCAAGATATTTCAGTGTGTTTTTGTCACCTCCCTGTATCCAGTAGGAAATTTCACAAGAGCCTTCTTTATAGTAAACTGACATTTCTGTTAATGGATCTACATCTTAGCTGCAGACTTAGCTGCAGACTTACACTGGCCAATTTAGCTGTAATCGTCACAAGACATGGGAGCAGAGATGGAGGAATAACAGGCCACCCTTATCCCACATGTGCCACTTCGGGAGGGATAATTCAGTTATTGGCTTGAGTCTCATCTGAGAACCTAGGATTTCCATGCGGATGACAGACACTGTGACAGAATGTCAATGATTTTTTTTTTCTAAATCTCTTGAACTTTATGACCACAACGTGGTTGGGAGGTGAGCCTTTGGTGTTTACTGTCCAGAAGTTGTCTAGAGATGTAAAAGTGCAATTTAGAATATATTTTTCTTTTGGTAGAACTTTTCCTCCGCAAATGACAAAACCATAACAGTTTATGCTAAGAGAAACCCCTCAGGCCCCAGGTGCTGAAGAAAACACATGGAGAAGAGCCAGTACAATGGAGTCATAAGGTTGCACCACTATTTTGATCATTCAGCTTCCAAACAGGAGCATGAACATGTACCTTCTTGTCACAAGAATATAACGTCTAAGCAGCAAGACCCTCTACGCTGACTATGGGCGTAGCTAGGCATGTAGACAAGGCACATATGTAGCAGGGTCCAGAGATTATGAGAATATACTGAGTGTTGCTGGTTGGCAATGGTCCCTCCCCACACTTTGGCCCATGCCGTCTGCTCCACTGCTGCCTGATGCTGACTCCTGTTTTAGCAGCCTGCCCAGCAACTCTGCAATTCAAGTACTGTCCAGCCTCTGTCACCTCAAAGTCGATGCTTAAGTGATATGCAATGAATTCCCACTGTTCCCATAATTTCAATAATCTAATAACAACTCTGGTCATTATGGGATTTGGAAAGAGATGACTTCATCTCAAAAAGGCATGAGAAATCCATACAGATGTTTAATATCTCAGAGCTGAGCATCAAATCCAATAAATCCTTAGTCCAAAGCAACGTAATTCCTTTAGTCCCTCGGAAATGGAGAAAGCAAGAGCTCCTTTTCACGCATCTTTAGTTTCCAGATCCTAATATATATGCAGATGCCGTATGTCTCTGTAGTTATTTTCTGTACAGTACGTTAAAGGAGTCAATAGGTAGTCAAGAGTATCAAAATATTTCTAAAGGTGGATAGGTACTGACCAGTGCCAGAGAAACTCTGGCAGATTTACACCAGTTTAGACCAGCTAGGAAACTGATTTTTTACTAAATAATACATGTGGGGGCAGTGGAGCTGATTCTCACTATGCAAACTCGGACTTAAATCCTCTGGTTTTACCTGTAACTGAATCTGCCCCCTGAATACGCATGTCCAGCAATTGTACTGGCCAGTCCCACACCCAGCTGCAAACAATCCACCTCATGGATATAACGAGATTGAAGTTACCTGGGAAAGAGAAGGGGACCTAGGTCATCTGGATATCTGAGATATACTCTGGTGCACTGTGGCAGAGAGAAATAACAGAAAGTGATTCAGGCTTATCTCTACCCTCATTTACATCAATCTTCGATATGAAGGCACAGACACTCTAAAAGATGTATTAAAGCACAAGCAAAATAGAACAAAAAAAATCAGGGGCTTGGCCTGTTAGTGACTATACCTCCTGACGATAAACATTTTCCTTTTACTCTTTTCCAAGGAAGACCTGAATTGGTATGGCAAACATGCATTCCCCAATGCAGAGAGCTGGAATAGGATCCACAGCAGAATTCAAACAGTCTGGTTCACGTCTAGCTCAGTGCAAAAACCCTGAAGCTTACACAGGCAAGAGGTAAACTTGAATCTTTCTGCACAGTGCAAGTCACCTCCAATCCTGGTGTATTATTTCCTAATGCTAAATAAGTGGATTTCTTGAAAGAGCTCAGCACACAAATCATATATAACCAATGAAGTAATTTTCTTATCAGCTGTTTGGTTTTGTCATTAATACAAATATCAACAAAAAGTCTTAAATTACCAGGTGAGTCACCAGCAGTGAGGTGTGTCATCATTTGAACTGAGTATCTCCTTGTTAGGCATCATTGCCTACTCATTTTTGTTAAGAGGAACTGGAAAAAAAAAAAAGTCTTCCCAGAGGGCAGGAAAACCCCACAACATCCCAGGATGATGAAGAAAGGAAAGTACATATTGTGTCATCGAAGCAAGACAGCCACCAAAGTGTGTTCTGAGAATGACACAGAGGGGTTTCTCCATAATCAAACACATGCTGCCGGCTACTTGTGGTGATTAACTCCCTCTCACAGCAGGAAGCAAGGATCACACACTCCACCTTTAAACCATCTTGGTTATTTCAAGTGTATCAGATCCTCTTCCTGTTTACCTCCAGGGTAGCAACAGCGGTCACACAAGAGATCTACGACCCTTATTGCACGGGACTGTTCCCTTCCTCCGAGCAGTAAGAAACTGCCCAGAATTGACCAAAGGCTTTGTGTTAGTGTTGTGAATAGCAACCCTTGGTTGATGAAAAGGGAACTACTTCGCTGCTTATTTTACCATATTTGGGCACCCCTTGAAACCTGTGGGTTTTAAGTTCCGTTGTGAAATTGCAAAGATCTTTGCTCAGGGGGGCTCGTATGCCTGTCCTGGCTTCACTGAAGTCAGTGTGGCCCATCTGAGCAGACCTAAAAACCTAATTCAAGACCTGCAGTCCAATTTCCATTTGGTGCTGGCCAGACAAGTTGCCAAGACTAGTTTTTGGTTTCAGATCTTATTTCCCTTGTCCTAAAATCAGGAAAAGGATTTATCCTTGAAGAAGTGTCCTCATAAACTATCTAACAGCAGACTTCATTTGAGAATTTTTCAATTCAGAAGGAAGGAGGAGAAGGGAGAAATTAAGATCCCACAGTTGAAGTTATACAAATTTAGACTAGAAATATGTACAAACATTTAACAAGGAAGGCTTGTCACCACTGGAGCAAACGATCCTTCGCCACTTTCTGGCTTTGAACATGGCTCAGATCTCTTTCTAAGAGAGATGCAGTCACTCCTGAGTTTCCAAACCGTTACACGGATTGCACCCACATGCAAACCATGCTGAAGCAAGGAGCTGCTGTTTCTGAGAGTAGTAGTCAGTAGTGTACCTTTCCATTAAGTATGGGACATGAGAAAAACATAAGTAGTGCATGGACACACACACACACAGAGTGGAAAATTTACTCTACCTTTCCTCAGGAAACAATGCTACTCAATGCTACTGGGGGGCAAGGTGATCCATACAGCCCCAAAAGATGTACAAAGTACAGAATCTAAAATGTAAACTCTGAAGTATCTTGAGAAAGTGTATCCGCAGGTTACTCAGTAGGTCTTACTCAGTAGGTCTTACTCAGTACCGAATCAGAAGTAACTCCCATCGAGGTGGATGCTAAATTTTGCTCAATAAGAAATGACTAAGACATAGAGAATAAACTCACAGGTCACTCTCCAGCTCCCACTACCATTAATGGCAAATTAGCTACATACCCCAGAATTAAAATTTCTCTTCTTTTTCTGAGTGACTCTCTGGAGTGGAAGCTGACTTTATCCGCCACTACAAAGTCAGGCAGTGAGGCTTCCAAAGTCTATTATTCTATTTGAGTTTCATTTTTTTATTTTATTTTTTTTTAATTTTATTTTTTTATTTTTTTTATTATTATTTTATTATTTTATTTTTTAATTTTATTTTTTTTATGTTATTTTATTTTATTTTATTTTATTTTATTTCATTTCATTTATTTATTTTATTTTTGAACTTCAAAATTTGACAAGGGATGGGCAATGTGATTCTGCCACCAATTCTACTATCCTCTTTGTCACTAAAAAACCTCTAATTTTTGTATTTTTAAGTTTTGTCTTGACCAGAAGCAATGGCAAAGGGCTTAAACATTTCATGACTCATTCTAATTTAAAAAAATACCAGAACATACAGCAAGATGTGGATTTCAGGGTCCGGCCCAAACCTTTGCTCTGACTGCCATGACCTTGATACTCTCAGGATCAAAAGCTACTGAACAGCTCTCTCTCTCAAAATATTCTAAAAGTAGATGGAAGGTATGTTTTTCAGAAGGAAATAAGCCCACAGAATGTAGCTCTTCTTTAAAAAAAAAAAAAAAAAAGTATCCATTTATTTTGGTAGCTCAGTATTTTGAAACCAAGAACCTAAAGACAATCCAAAGTTATCTTTTCTCTATTTAATTGCATATATTTATGCTAGCTAGCACACTGAATTTCCAACTTTGCATAAAATTGTTTGTACAAATGTATTTTAATACATTTAGTTCCTATCATCTCTCACATCCTCAATAAAAGAATGAATGAATCAAATTTCCTATTTTTTTCCCCAAACAAAAAGGAAAGGAAACTTTGATCTGGAATCAAGCAGAGGAACATTTTGAGCCCTTGTAAATATTTTGGGTTTGTTCACAGATCAATACCCAAAATATAGTATTACAAGGAGATCATTTTGCTTTCAGAAAAAAATACTATAACTTTTCCCTCCAAATGCTATACTGCTGAAAAAAAAAACACATTATACTCCTCTCTCTTACAAGAGGTACTCACTGATTTCTCGTTTTTTAACCAACATGCAGTCTGTCTGTATTTTTTGACAGTCGCAAAGTACTATACCACTGATCACAGAAGCAGATGAAACAGTCAGAGGCACTGAACATGAAGGGCTAAATATTGCAATATCGAAAGATTCTTTTTTCCTTCTTTCCTTTTGCAGTTCTGCTCCTGGAATAAGATTACTGTATATTCACACCTTGTCTAGGAAACGGACATCAGCTCCTTTCAAATATTAGAAATCCTTTCCAAAAGCCTTTGGATTAGGCTCTGAAAGAATCCAAATTGTGTGTGCTTCCCACTCAGTAAGCACCCCCACGCGCTCCCCAAGCATCAACGCAGGCTGAATGCACAAATGTTCTTTGCTAACGGAGAGCCGCTGTCTAACACGGCAGAAGAGCAAACACTCCTATTTGGGGGAATTTTAAAATTTAAACTGCTAGAAAAAAAAAGAGCTGCCTTAAGAAAATGATGAGAATATACCAGGAGACCGGGATGCCCCAAGATCCATGTGCAGGTGACAGCGCCCAGTAACCACAAGGAAATCACGGTGGCACGAGGAGGACCCAGCCTGAAGGAGGGCTTGGAGGATATGCAGAGGCTTCAGCCCTGCCTTTTGTCGAAGAAACGCTCTCACACGTGTTTGAATACTGCATCGTTTCAGTAGAGAGGGAAAGGCTTCCAAGCTGCACAATTACGCTATTGTAATCACACAGCGCAGGCCAAATTAGACAGAGTAGCTCTGTTTTCCTGAATCCGGTTTTATAAGCTACATTCTAGCAGTGCTCCATTACGCCGCTATGCAGAAGTGTCTGGCATTGTTTCCATCACAAACAAATCTTTATGCCCTAAATTCATATTGGACGGAAACTTGGCTTCCAAGGCCAAAACCTAAGAATTACATTTGTTTGTTTAAACAAATTTGAGGGAAAACATACTTGGCCATCTTTGAGTTATATGATGACAAGATGATTTAGATTTCCCATAAAAGATATAATTCTTTTTCCCTCCTCATGCCAAACAATGATGCTTTCTTATAGCTGGACAGTTGCTGGCTTGAAGAACAAACCTATCCAGAAAAGCCAACTCTTGGCTATATTGATTAGGACAGCAGATGCTGAGCACCTCACAGGATGTGGTTCTTGCTTTGGAAAAGTGAAGACAAACTTTTATCATCTCCTACATTTATAACACTGCACTTTGGTTTCTCTGATGCTGCTCTGTGTAAAGCTAAATTGGAATTGATGTATTTTGACTGTATCGTGCTCTATTGGAACAATTTTAGCTTCCCTAAACAGCATGTATTTACAAACTGCTACTGTAATAAGCCATCCTTGAAGGGAAACATGCTAAGAAAGATACAATTTAAATATATATGAAATGCAACTAAAACTCAGTTTTGCATTTTTTCACAAAAAAAATTATCTCTTATGCTTACCTAAAGTACTATCAAAGAAAATTATGGTGGCTTTCTGCACCCAATGCCAGAAAAATCAGATCTTTAAGTCCTTGAGTTGTTATGTACAATTTTTTTTCTTCTTATATCTTTGTAGAATAAGTAAAAAAAAAAGTTTTATGTACCACTTAAGTAAGCAAATTATCCCTCAGAGAAAATGTTGTAGTCTAAAGGTATTCACCATTTTCCTGTATATTGCAGAAGTTGTGTCATTTTAGGTTATCTACATAATTTCATATATTGACCCAATCCCACTAATAACTGGTGCTGAAGTATCACAGAGCAATAGAGAAGGTTGGGGAAAACAGAAATCATTAGTAAAGCCTTCTCTGAAACAAGAGGCAAAAGCAACCTTAGCAAATGCTTCATAATCAATCCACCCTTATTAACTATTTTATCTCCTAGCACATTTCATTCAGTTGTGATCTAGACTCTACAAAGCTCTATCAAAGAGGGGAATAAACAGGTACTTCGCAGAAAAAAGAAATACATATTCTCAGAAAAGCACACTGGAAGATGCTAGGTATAGCTCTCTTTGAAAATATTTCAGATGTTTCCCTTCTGAATGTCTAAAACCCACTTGCACCTTTAAAAACCACTGGGCCAGAAGACAATAGAAGTATATGTGAAAATTTAAAGTTTATAAAATACATTGCTTCACATGAAAAGCTGAAGCTCTTCTGCTTTACTGAAATCAAGTCTGTAGTGTACAGGTACAAGCAGGTCAGCTGTGCAGTTCATGATAGACCTGGGCCCTGACTGAGCATTTTCTTGATTACTAAGATTCTCACAAATCACTCTACAACCCAGCCAGACCTACCAGCAAATTGCTTTTTCCAAATTATCTCTTAAGATTTAATTTCAAGTACTGAACATTTGTTTTTGGCAGCCTCAGAGCAACTCAGAAATACAGATTAAACAAACCATTACATGCTTAGACACCTGCTACTCTATGGTATACAATTAACAGAGAGTCAAGTCTCAACAAATTATTTCATTTGTTCATTGTTATGTTTAAGCAAGTGCTTGCCATTTAAAATAAAGCAATTCCGAGCAGTTTCCATTATGGAGTTATCTGTTCTTAATGTCATCATTCACCACAGCAGTGGCCAGAAGTGACTAGATCATAGTTTACTTTCACATAGTAATTATCTATTATTCCCGTGTATACTGTTTGTTTATAGGTTCAGTACCACATTCTTCTTTCTAAACAGAAATGGTGGCATTTGCTGAAGGCAAACCAAACAATGAGCTAGCATGAAGAAATACACTGGTAGTCACTGAAACTCTCACAGTTTAAAGATCTCCAAGCCAGGCATGCAATCGCCTTTGGATAGAGGAGGGAAATTCAGAAGCTGCATGGTGAGTTAGGAAGCTGACAGTAGCCAAGAAAGGACTTTGCAAGATGTTTGCAAAAGTTTACCTACCGTTTCCAAACCACTAAGGATCACCTGGACCTCCCACTAGGATTACAAGTATCTCTCCAAATTCATTGAGTCTTCCACACTCGTCTTTGACTTTGGGATACACGCTCACAGTCTTCCCTTTACAAAGGAAGTGCCTATACATCTGACCAGCTTACTGTGCAAAAGCAACCCATAGTCAACTTCTTTCGAGTGCTAAAACCTTGAAAAGTACCAAGCAGCAGCATGCCTCACTCATCAACTCAAAACACCGAGTCTCACTCTTCCTTGGAGCTTTTTCATATTCCACTATCTTCTCTGAATGGCTTCCACTAAGAAACGTCACAGCGCTTCTCTTCAGAACTAGTCTTTAGTTGGTTTCTCTGATCTTCCACCAATAACAACCACCACTTTCAGAAACTGTCTTTTTCTCCACTAATGCCCTTTTATTTTTTTTTCTCAAAAGAATTTCACAGGGTGAGCAATTGATTTTTACCGTCCTTAAAAACTTCACTTCTTATCCATCGCAATATCTTACTCCTTACAGCATGCACTACTTGTTGCTTCTTCCTAAGGTGGGAAATCAAAATTGATACAGCTGGCATTCAGCTCTCTTTAAGAAAAGTCCATTGCCCTTTGTGGGGTGAAGTAAACATGTACATTAAGTCTTTCAGCACTATCTAAAACAATCCATTACAGTTTCCTACTGAAGGGAAATGAGGAAGATGATCTCTACATTCAAACATGACAAAATAACACCTGGAGATTTTACTTGATCAGCCTCTAATATTTGTGAGGAAACCACAGAATCACAGAATCACAGGGGCAGAAGGCAAGGCAGTTTCCAGCCAGAATGAATTCATGCTGGAATGAGCTCAGGAGCAGCTCGTACTGGTCTGCCCCCATGCTTCTGTCAGTGCTTCATTGATCTCGCCCTCACGTTAAAGAAATAGCTTTTTAGATGAATTTGAAACAGCAAAAGGATATCTTAATAAGAAGCATGTGCACACACTCTCTTGCAGACACACACACACGCATTTTCTTGACACTAACTGGCACCTGGAGATTGGTTTCAATATTCAGCATCTCAGCTCTCTGCAAACATTTAGAGGGAAACAGAATGCATGAAGTCCTGGGCTCCGTAAAATCCATGGCAAAACTCCCACTGACTTCAGCTAATCTCATTCTTCCACTCAACCTCAAGTCAATGCGCCTTTTTTGTTTATTTTCTTGTTCAAATACTTTCCTCTAATGATATTAACACAGGAAAAATAACTGCTTGTCAGCAGAGCTCTACAGAAATTGGCAGGTTCTGTTTGAAGGCGTTTATGCAAGCTTCTTCTTCGGTTTGATTAGAGTAGATTCTAGCCGCAGTGGTTGGACCCAGATCAAGAGAGACATTTCGAATTCTGCCCACAGAATGTTCATGTACAGCATCTGAATTGGGCTGAGGTCATTCTGCCTTCATTTTCATGCCTTGAGGTTTGTTACTAGCTTTAGAACCAGAAATTTGCAGCAAAACTCAGCTAAAGCCACCTCCTTTCACCTACTTTCAGGACCAAATTATCTAACATGAGGAACTACTTAACTTTGGTGAATATATGCCAACAGTTATCACACGGTGGTATCTGAGATGGAACATTTATTTCCTCTTTAACCCTAAGGAAATATTATGATAACAAAATGTCGTCACCCCCGGAAACTCTTGACTTTTACGTGATGATCACAATGTCCATTTTTGGACCAACTCATCTGAAATTCATTACACTAACCAAAGACTGGTGGGTTGGGTTTTTTTCTGTTGTGTTCTAAGAAACTGTGGAGTCATAAAAGCTTCATGCCATGTGAGGTTGGACAACAGAAGCTCTGCGAAGTTCCTCTTAACTGTGCAGCTGTAGTCCAGACCAAGAAAAGAGCAGTATTTATGGCAATGTTGATTTGTGGATCTCTGAAAATCAGCAGTCATTTAATTTCCATTGCTTCAGAGAAGTCTGCTGGAAAAGAACCCATGTGTCCTTCAAGAAAACATTTCAAGGTGCAACCAGTGAGACTCTGAATCTTACTGTGAGGGCACAGAACTCAAACTGCCATGGACAGTTTATCTCTGACAGATATATATTCCGAAGATCAAGCCCAAAGGTCTCCCAGAAGCACCAAAATAACTGCCAATACAGTTTTTCCTCATTTCTTGCTATTCTTATGTCCTTGTCACTCTAAGCAGCTACTTATTTCTGTTGTCCTTACAGGTGTTTCTCTCTGATCCATCTTCCTCCCTGTGTCACAGCACTAATCACATACAGTGCTGTCGTCCCAGTGATAGCATTTGTCAGTTCATGTAACGTGGACATGATGCTTAAAAGATGTTTTGTTGCAGTATCATCTTAGATATTTCAAACAAGAGCTCCCGCAGCAGCATCTTAGCTAGTGACCATGCAAAGGTCACCCCCATCTATCCGAATGGAAAATCCACAGCACTAATTTATTTCTGCATTCACATATATTTGAAGGGCAGAGAAGTCTGGCAACCTGGTGAAGACTGTCACCAACTTGGGCACACGGAATCTGTTTAGCAAGTGTTCCCATAGCCCCGTAACTCCACACATAACCCCGTTCTGTTTGACTTTTTCCCCCCTTCCTTCCATTTTCCAAATCAAATTTTAAAGGGTTGGATCTGACCTTCTCACCCTGTGAAACAGAGAAAGTGCTCAAGCAGGAATACCTGGCCAGTCACACTATTAAAACAAAAACAATTACTGCCTTATTTAACAAAACAAGCCACAATCTCAAAATGGTAGAGGCTGCCTATTTTGTTAAAGTCTTAATAGAATATTTTGTGGTTCCCTGAGGAATAATTCTGCTTACTCAGAGAAACACTTATTAACCTTCATAATTTATTTGTGGCTTCACCAAACACGCACATACTGTACTGCATGGCCATTAATCCTGGGAATGAACTTATTAATGATGGGTTAACCTTAAAAGGTTCAGTTTAGCTCAGATAACCACCCAGATTTCTGGATGCCTTTTTGAAATATATCAACTATGTGAGACTCACTGCTACACTTTTTCCAAAGTCCCTGTTGCATGGCACACTGTTTCTAGTCAACTCTCCCAGAAGGTCCCCAGTTTCCTTCCACCATGGTAGGTGAAGCATTATCTCAGATGTTTGTTAGCTGGCACGACAATTTGCTTATTTGTCATTCTGGGACAGATAAAACCTTAGCTGTTACCTAGAAGGTCCTAGACTAAAGCAGCCTATACTGTAGTGCTGGTCTTTGCCATCAAACAGACGTTGCCTCTCATAACACTTCTTTTCATGTTCTTCCTCTGAGTGAGCTGAGAATGGTGGGACTATAGAAATTACCCCATCTGACTCCTATAAACCTCATGCGGCTTTTGTTACTTCTTTTTTCCATAACCTACTTAATCCATCAGGCACTTTGACGCCTTGCATTTTGATACAGGGTCTCGTGTGTGTTCCTGCTATCCCTATCACTACAGGATTCTTATCCTGTTCAGGACTCTAAACACAGCCAGTATTAAAAATAATGATTTATCTACAAAGTGGTTTTTAAATTTCACAGAAATATAGTCTTGCTACTAAAGAGAACAAATGCCCATATACTGGGCAGCCAGTGTCTCTACTGACGCTGACTGTAGTCTGGCTTTTTGAATACTTCTTACACTTTTGACTTTTGCTAAAGCTTTCAACTAGTTATTGCAACCAAATATGAAGAACTCCTCCTTAACATATTCCATCTTTTTCAGAAAATGGTAGAAAATGGTACCAATGATGCTTACTTACAGAATTTCATACACATTAGCATAAGGATATGTCTGTGGAGCCTGTGGAGGAAACAGCTATACCACGGCTGTGAGAGCAATTACTGCTTGAACCAGAACTAACTTTACAGAAAGCTATTGTTATTTCTAGCCAAATAGAGATTGCAATGGCACAGGCTAAAATAATTGTTCAAGAGGTTATAGACCATGTCCAAGTAATTCATTCATTAACAAGGTGCTCTCTAAAATGGCATAAGTGTGGCAGGCAGTGGTGGTAAATGGAGCATATTTGATATATCTAGAAAGCATCATGCCATCTCAAAACCCTCTGATACTTCAAAGTCAGTCTTTGATTGTGAATGTCTACTGTCTGTTGACAGCTCCACTCTGAAACAAAACCATGGACTGCAGGCAATTACTGTATCAAATTATGTGTAGGATAAGGGTAAGACAAAAGGATCCCAAACCTCTGTCCACAGCTACCACACTGAAAGCCATATGAAGACATCAGACATTCAACATCTATTAAAATAAAACAAAGAAAAAAGTGCGCAAACAAAAACACACTAAAGCACCTGGGTTTCAAGCCTATGCTGATCAAAGAGAAAATGCTGAAAACATGACCAGATGTAACCAATGTAACAAGCATGACTAAATCTGCGACGGGCTGAAATAGTGGTGCTGAAAGATGTGAACAGCCCTGTGTATACCAGCAGAGAATCAACTACTAGAACAAGTGCTTCATAGGACCCTATCAGGACCACTGTAATGATACATGCCTACTACCAGCGTACCTCCTGGGAGGGACTGGGGAAGAAGAAAAGGCGGTCTTGTTGCTGTCACCTTTGTGGATAAAGGAGAGATGAGTAAAGAGAGGTTTCTGACTGCCCTCGTGAAGAAAAGGAAAGTACTACTCTGGCCAAATCAGGAGGGAAAGGCTACTTGCTTCTCCCGACAGCTCAAATACTTTAACATGATTTGGGCACAGGGCTCACCAAACTGCACGAGACCAAAGAGACTGATGGGACCGAGCAAGAGTGTGCTGCTGTTGAAAGTGAAGCACTTGATTCTGTTTAAGGGCCTGAAAAACAGTACACTTCCCCATAGGTCACATCAGCCAATATCAACTCATTGTGAATGAGCAAAGCAAGATAAACACATGCTGTGTAACGTGGCCATATGCATTGGCTAGCTTTCATACATGTAATTAAACACAAGCCCAGGAGCTAGAACACTTCCATATGGTGAGGCAGACAACTGCCATCTATGGTGGGGAGGGCAATACACTCTTTGCTTGTTAACAAATCACTCCATCTTGCTGAACAGCTCAAAGTATGTCATGGAGTAGAGCAAGAAAATTTGAGGCTATGTAACCTGCAGAAAATGCAGGAAGATCCCCTGATATAAACATGACAGGTCACCTCTGTCTAGCAGAGTTGCAGGGGACACTGCTCTGTATCCCACTGAATGCCAAAGCCAGGTCCCCTCAACTCACTCAGAAGCCACTTAGACAGCTGGCTGGAAGACCAACGGCTCAGAACCAGATTCAAGTCCTAGGAAATCCTGTCACTTGCACAAGAAAGAAGCTGTAATACAGTTGGCCCAATTGTGTCCATTGTTCCTAACACAGTGTATTAGGACCTTTTGGAACATCATCAGAGAGCTTACAGTACGCTACTGCTTGTAACAGACTACTCCAGCCAACGCCTAGAAATAAGCTTTATTTCTGTGTTCCTTCTGTAACAGTGCATCTACAAAATACTCCTATGTTGCCTTAATTATGCACCTATTCGGAATACAAGCCTTGTTGGGTAAAACCTCCAAGAATAAAATAAAAAGAGGAGCTGACTTGTTCTTTTCCCTCTATTTTTGTTAGCACAGCTAGTCACAAAAGTGAAAGCAGAAAAACACAAACATTTTCCCAGAAATGTTCATTTTTAACTGCAAATATGTTTTTAATTATTTCTTTTTAGTCATCTCTTCAACCATTTAAAAAACTCTTGTCTTTAGTGTGCTTAGAGACTGGGGGCATCATTCTCAATAACAAATATTATTATTTTCCATTGGAAATGTAGACAAAATTATTCTAACAAGCTGTACTAAATAAAATGGGTAAAGTCTCCAAACATTTCCTTTATTTGTATCATGGTAATCACCACAGCATTTCTGGTACACCTAAATATAAATGGAACCCTACATTATAATTCCACAAGTTCCTGATTGTTATTATATTTACCAATAGCAAAACAGTGTTTTCTGACTCAACACAGTGGGCACCACTGTAACATAAACATTAACTACAATAAAATAGTAATGGACAACTGTTGTAGTTTGCAGAACTAAAAATACACATAGTATCTGCAAGGAACAGGACATGGCCAAAGGTTTTTCATTGGGTTTCACATGGGGTTGACTGTGACTCAAAGTTTCCTTAATAAATATATTAAAATGTAAGTCTCATTTAACACAACTCGCATCCTATGGTGATCAGGATGACAGAAATGGTCTTCCACTGACTTGTCCCGCTGGCTGCTGGTGTAACAGGGTCATGAGTAATGCAGCCTAAGCAAATAGGCAAGACTGACATTTCTATTTATTTACAAAGGATATCTTCCTTCCTCTGGTCTGCCTTCCTCCCTTCTTCACCCCCGCAGTCTAACCCTGCCCTGTCTGGTACGTGGGTATGGTATTTGTCTTCAAAACACAACAAATAGAAGTTAACATTCACCAACTGTGACTTATCTGACAGCTCAGCACTCTGTTTCAAGTTGTTCACCATTGCAACTCAATTTCCACAAAGCCCTGCGTCATACGGTGGCACCCTGCCAGGTCATAGGCTGCTCCGTCTCTTGGAAATGGAAATTTGTTAAGTTCACTGAGCTTTTTCCTCCTTCTTTTAATATGTTTCATATATTAAGTGTAAGAACATGACAAATGGTATTATTGCAGGGAAAAAAGATCCATAGTTCAGCAAAACTGCCCTCCATTTTCAGCGTGAAATTTTATTGCTCTGTTCGGCATAGGAATTCACCAAGTTCCTCTCCTGCGAAGAGGATGTTTTCCTAATATTCTTCCCTGGGCTAGAACTAAAATCCTCTTATATGGTTCAGGTATCAATTACTCCAGTCCAGAGGTAACATCCTCTCCTTTCTAACCAGAATTGTTTCAGACAGTAGGGCATGGGTCCAGACTCCCGCTGTGATCAGCTACTTGCTGACCTCAGCTGCACCATAGGTACTCTTTTTTTATTTAAAGGGCCAATACATTTTATATTTTTTCCTTCCCCCTTTTAGCATTTGAAATAGATCAAGGACTACTTGAGAATCACATTGTAGCAATCCATAGAAACAGTGACAACAACAAAAATTAATGAAGAAGCACCTTTATGTTCCAAAATATACATTTTCCATTATGGCAAAATTTGTCTGCAAGAGACAAATGTCTCTTAAGAGAGTTAGTAACAGTTTATTTTGTCAAATGTCCACTTGTATTTGTGACTATTTCAGGAAGAACAGCAGCTTCTTAATCACTTGGTATAACTGTGGAGTCATTATGAGACAAATCCCCTACTCTGAGGGCCTTCAAGATCCACATGGCAATTGTAATTTCCTTTCTTTGTTCCTTGCTCCCACTTCTAATCTTTCTGCTTATTCACCTCACACCAAAATGATGCTAGAACCTGCAACTTGCCTGTGAACCCCCAGATGCCTAAATCCAAAAGTAAGAGTATCGCATTAAATGCAACCACGAGGTTGGATTAGCGGGCTACAGCCTTTTCTTGCTTTCAATGCCTCTGCACCACTCCAGAAACTCAAATTAACTTGAAAAACCATTTACATACACGTTTTGCTCCACTGCCTGAGTACCTGCACTACCTGTTACACTGTGGGTTGCTGCTGGCATATGTGGAGCCAGATCTATACCACATCCCACTCATGGTCTCCAGAGGATGCCATGAAGTTAAGGGAAGGCACCGACGGATGGCCATCACTAAAACCTGCTGAGAGTCATCCCCTTACAAGTACCTCATGTTAGTAAGAGTTGCTCTTAGGAAACTGAGTCTTAAATGAAGGACTTGCCCAGGGATCATGGGAGACCACACAAAAGCAGAATAAAGTCCTAGCTCCCTACTCTGGTCATCTGCAAACCAAGATAAATAATTTCCTAGTTGTATATGCCTATGTTCTGTGCTGTTTTCTGTCTATTGTATGGCTACTTTCTCTGCTATGGTGGTATGTTGATGAAGTCTTAATAGCCTGAGTAACGGGCAGTCCCCACTAGTTAGTTCTATGTTTGTGCCCTCTCTAACAACCAGAAGAGAAGACTTCCTCAGCTGAAGTGCAATATGTTCCAGATGTTGCTGCACACACCTCTTGTGTGGAGCTCCGTCTCATGGGGATGCAGTCACAAAGACTGTTCTCCTTGTGTAACACAAAAATTCTCATCTCCTGCTGGGGCACCTGTACTTGATGATGGGGAGGCACAGCTAGGAATCTGGTCCTATGCTTAATTTAATTTCACTGATACCTCTTTCACAACACCATCTCCTCTCTACTGGAGTGATTATACTTGTATTACTCAGGTACGAGCAACAGAGCACATAGCCCTGACTCACTTTCTTACTTGGACCTTGCTTAGACAGAGAAGGATTGAACGAAACCTCAGTAAAGAGCTAAGGACATGGCCTACAGTGATTAATTCTCTCCCACAAGTACAAGTCACTGGGGGTGGTGCCTCACTATAGGTACCAAGCCCTTCCGTCTCTCTCTAGGGCAGGAAATCCTCACCCAAGACCTGAAGAAGCAGGGCACCCCCTGCTGACCCTGCATCCAGAAGGCAGGCAGCTTTCCACATCCTTAAGCCCAACTGACAAAAAGCTGAGCAGATCAATGGAGCTCCATTTTTTTGTACATAGTCTCAATTTTGTTCTTTCATGGATAAATTCCTTTTCACTCTTCAAAGAAAGAGTTGTTTCTCACAGCTAAAGAGCTTCCCAGGGTAGAAAGAAATAAGATTGCTCTTCTCCATCCAGAGCTTCCCTTGTTACTCTTGGCATCTTTGAGGAAATTGTCCAAAGTAACAACCGCTTCAGGAGAGGAAAGCTGGCTTTTATACAGTGCCATTATGCCTTTCCACTGCTGTTGTCATAGCTGAAAACCTGGCCCAGATAATTACTCTTCATAGCAATCAGAATGGTACTGGTATAAAGACAGAGAAAAAAGTACTTATTCTTTCTCTGTGAGGAAGAAATTTAGGAGTTTGTGCTACTCGATGTTCAAAATAAGTCTAATTTCTGTACGTTGTTGTATCATTTACCCTGATGGGACGCTGTTGGGGCAAAAAATTACTATTGTTCAGATCTAATTCAGCCATGTCCTCCACTCCAACATCTGCACAGTCTTCTCTCACCAAGTGAAGGTAGCTTTTGAAGAAGCATACATCAAGGCCATAATATCTTGGTATTTACCCAGGAAATAGGAAAGGAGCAGGCTTGCCTCTGACTTGTATTTGGTTTAGAGCAACTTAGCTTGAGGACAAGCAACGTGCTTGTAAAATCTGAAACACTTCACAGATGCCAGGTCATCAATTAGCTTTGGAAATCAAGATCCATATTTCAAAATTCTCACTTTCAGCTTTCAGCCTGACATGCTGGAGATACCAGAAAAATCCTAAATCCTCTCTTCTTGCACTGAACTTACTCCAGATTTCTCATAATCGATTCTTTAAGAAATGTCTGAGTAGCAAGCAGGACAGACAAGGGACGATTACAGCCCACAGAAAAAAATGTGCATTATGAAAAAAATGACATAAATCTCTAATCCAGTCTGGACAAATCTTGATTATGACATATCACATTCTCTCTTTTAATATAAGACAATGTTACTCATTTAAATTAATCACATATGCCGAATATTGAAGGAAAACAGATTCCCCTCTACTTAGTTTATAATTTTTGGAATAAGGGGCAGGAAGCTTGGGAGGTTGTGAGGTTATCCAGGAGAAAATCAGAAGGGCCAAAGCCCCGCTAGAACTTAATTTGACCACTGCTGTAAAAGACAATAAAAAATGTTTCTATAAATACATTAGCAACAAAAAGAAGGCTAAGGAGAATCTCCATCCTTTATTGGATGCAAAGGGAAACAGTGTCAAAGGATGTGGAAAAGGCTGAGGTACTTAATGCCTTCTTTGCTTCCATCTATAACAGTAATCCCAGTTGTTCTTGGGTACCCAGCCCCTTGAGCTGAAAGGCAGGGACAGGAAGCAGAATGAAGCCCCCATAATCCAAGGGGAAATGGTTAGTGACCTGCGACACCACTTAGACACACATGAGTCTATGGGACCAGATGGAAGCCACCCAAGGGTACCAAGGGAGCTGCTGCGAGTGCTCACCAAGCCACTTTCAATCATTCATCAGCAGTCCTGACTAACCAGGGAGGTCCCAGTTGACTGTAAGTTAGCAAATGTGACACCCGTCTTCAAGGAGGACTGGAAGGAGGATCTGGGGAGCTACAGGCCCGTCAGCCTGACCTCGGTGCTGAGGACCGTATAATCGTGAGTGTGCTCACACGGCATGTACAGGACAACCAGGTGATCAGGCCCAATCAGCATGGATTTATGAAAGGCAGGTCCTGCTTGACTGACCTGATATCCTCCTATGACAAGGTAACCTGCTTAGTGGATGAGGGAAAGACTGTGGATGTTGTTTACATCGACTTCAGTACAGCCTTTGACAACATTTCCCCCAGCATTCTCCTGGAGAAACTGGCTGCTCATGGCTTGTAGTCTTCACTGTGTAAAAATCTGGCTGTAGGGCCATGCCCAAAGAGCTGGGAATGGAGCTAAATCCAGCTGGTGGCCAGTCACCAGTGGTGTTCCCCAGGGCTCAGTACTGAGGGCAGTTCTGCTTCATATCTTTATCAATGACCTGGATGAGGGGATTGAGCGCACCCTCAGTAGGTTTGCAGATGACACCAGGTTGGGCAGGAGTGTTGATCTCCTTGAGGGTGGAGAGGGTCTACAGAGGGGTCTAAACAGGCTGGATTGATGGCCTGAGGCCAATTGTATGAGGTTCAACAAGGCCAAGTGCCAGGTCCTGCACTTGGGTGACAACAACACCCTGCAACCGTACAGGCTTGAGGAAGAGCAGCTGGAAAGTCGCCTGGAAAGAAAAGGACCTGGGGATGCTGGGCGATAGCCAGCTGAATGTGAGCCAGCAGTGTGCCCAGGTGGCCAAGAAGGCAAATAGCATCCTGGCTCGTATCAGAAAGAGTGGGGCCAGCAGGACTAGAGGAGTGATTGTGCCCCTGTACTCGGCACTGGTGAGGCTGCACCTCAAATCCTGTGTTCAGTTTTGGGCCCCTCACCACATGAAGGACATTGAGGTGCTGGAGCAGGTCCAATGAAGAGCAACGAAGCTGGTAAAGGGTCTAGAGAACAAATCTTATGAAGAGCAGCTGAGGGAGCTGGGGTTGTTTAGTCTGGAGAAGAGGAGGCTGAGAGGAGACCTTATCACTCTCTACAACATAGTGAGGTGGGTGTTGGCCTCTTCTCTAAAGTAACAAGTGATAGGACAAGAGGAAATGGCCTCAAGTTACACCAGGGAAGGTGGATATTAGAAAAAGTTTCTTCACTGCAAGAGTGATCAGGCATTGGAACAGGCTGCCCAGGGCAGTGAGTCACCATCCCTGGAGGTATTTAAAAGACGTGTAGATGTGGCACTTAAGGACATGATTTAGTGGTGGACTTGGCAGTGTTAAGCTTACAGTTGGACTCTATGATCTTAAAGGTCTTTTCCAATCTAAATGATTCTATGATTCTACAACTTAGGGGAAGACATAATCCTAAACCTTATGTCTTCTTTTTGTGTATTCAGTACCCCTCACAAAGGCATTTATAATTACCATTCTACTTCACAAGGGACATTTTCCCCCCTACCACATTGAAAAAATACAAATACACAAGTTTTTAACATCAAACACAGCTTGATAATTTCTTGTTGTTAATATTTCTATTATTATTTTAGAATTGGAAGTTTTAAAGTAGTAGAAACTTCCAGTCTGATTGTTCATAGTTTTCAATTCAAGATAATTATTGTTTAAAAATTTTGTGTAAAACTGCAAAAAAGACTTAGTGAAGAATAAATACCAAATGAAGCATTGTCAAATGTCAAGGAATAAAAAGCTATATGAACCATGAGTATGACAGATGGAAAAAAAGAAGCCTCTTTCCTGAAGATCAGTCAGAATCAGGGTTTGTCTGATCTTCTCTGCAAGACAATTCCACATTCTCTGATTAAGTCTTGTATCCGGTTCTCACATACTTTCTTCAGGGCGATGTGTTCTGCTTCAGTCAGTAGGAGTACTATTGTCATGGTGGTTCATAGACCAAAATTTGGATTTGATTAGCTGCTGTTGATTCACTAACCACTCTCAGTACTGAAAGTGACATCAGAAGCTCACCAAGCATCACGAGAGGACTTGAATTGCTACGGTCAGAGTAGAACACTACATAGAAGAAGAAGGCAGCAACATCTACAGACATTTAACACACCACTGGGTAGTTGCATTAACTTGATCCTGAACGTAAGCAACATTTTCACAGTCACATGAAACACATTCAGACCAAATGGGTTCCAAAACCCCAGAGCTGTGTACTCTTGCTCTCAGGTTAGCACAGCCTGGGAGAAAGGCAGGAACATTTTCCAGCTAGCTGTGAAATCTTTAGAAAGCAATGCTACCTTGCCATCAAAGCCAGGCAGGACCCAGAAGCTTTGTGCAACTTTGATAAATAGAGCCCATATGTCTTCAATGAATGGAAGGTGGAGACAGCGCCTTGGCCCACTCTTCAAAGCATTCCCCTTTCTGACTAGCATTGCTTTGGTCTTGCCTGCGTTCAACTTGAGCCAGCTGCTCTTCATCCAAGAGTTTATTTCCTGAAGGCATTCCAAAATCCTATGGCCAGTGTGAAGATACTGTCAGATTAGACCATCTAATAGCCCTGTCTGCCCTCAAAAACCTCAGAATTGCTGAAGCATTAGCACCTACAAGGCTCATCTGAGATTACAACCCATTCAGATCATGCACAAGAAGGCAGACCTTGCCTGGAATAGTTTCCAGATGAAATTAATAAAGCAAAACAAAAGCAAGGGAGATATAAGATGGCTAAGTGTTCCTTAGGAGCATGGCAGGAGCTCCAGGCATGGGTCATCTCCCCATTACTGCAGTATTTATGTGTGGCGCCAGGTCCCTGACAGAAGTATGTCCCATCAAAGAACCTCATAAAATGAGAAAAATATTAACTCCAATGTACAGCTTCTGAATCCAAAAAAACCCTCAGTCTTAGAAATCTTTTTGCCCTGTTGAAATTCAGGGTTTTCCAAATGAGACTGTTTTAACAACTTAAATTATTTGCACCAAGAGTATAGTGACATTTTGGGTTGTGCAAAACCTGCTTTTATGAAAATATTGCAGGTATCTCTAAACATATTCAGCCAGCAATATTCCTTTAATCAGATTTTTTTTTCTTCTCTAAGAAGATATTAATTTGCCAATTTCTTAAAAGTTGTGTATTTTCAGATCAGAAGCAACCACTGTGATCAGCCATTCTGATTTCCTACATAACAGAACTTAAAACCACCTTCAGATATTTCTCTGTCAAGCCCAGTATTCCTGTTCAAGTCAGAGGATTTCCCCCAGATCTTTGGCAAATCAGAAAGATATTCTTGTGGTCTGTATTAAGTCATTGAATCCCTGCAGACAAAAAAAAAAACAAACCAAAAAAACCCCAAAAACCAAAAAAACCCACAACCACCACCACCCAAACAAAACCCCCAAAAACCCCTCCAACAACAAACCTAGCTCCTGTATTCTAATTCTCACACATTAATTGTACCCAGTATCACATATTCTACTTGAATTTTTCACTCTGTATTTTCTTGTCTCATAGAATTACGTCAGCAAGTCAACGAAAGCCTTAACGAATTAATGTTCACAATGTGTACAGATTAACATTAATCATTATAGTGTCTAACTTTCTTGCCGATTTCATGTTTTAACTCATCAAAACCAAGAATGAGAGGAGCACTAATGTCAACATCACACATCACAATGATGAAACCTTTCTAACGTATGTCTTCTGCTATTACATCTTTAATGGGAAATCCTTATTTTGGCCAGTAGCAACTGAGGGTAACTGTTATGCCCAGCCTAAGAGGAAAAGCTTCTTAACATGGGAAGTACAATGGAGGGTGGTGAAGAGACACCCTAAAGTCTTCCATGGATCAAGTCAGGTCCATCCACGTTGGCTTCACCTGGCTTGGCATCTCCCTGACTGACATCCAAGCTGATCCCCACAGGACCACAGACACATGGACCCTTGCTAGCATCCTTTTCCCTGTTTCAAGCCACAGAGGAGCATGATGCAGATATATCCCAGCAGCTTTACAGCTTAGATTGTTGTTCTGAGGCAGGCAAGCAAACTGCCAAGTTACAGAAAGCTCCGTGCCTCCTGACACCACCCCTCTCTCTGGCCCTGTTTACTAACACAAGGTCCACATCATAAGAGAAAAAAAAAACCTGTTAAAAAAAAACTACACTAGTTTTTTTTTTTTTTTTTTTTTGGGGGGGGGGGTTCTTTTTTTTTTTTTTATCCATGAAAACAGCATGGCTACATGTGAGAAGCAATCAGCCTTGCTGGACCCTGTACACACAGAAAAAACTAGCTAATCTCTATCAATAATTGAGAGCTGACAGTTTTCACCTTTTGTCTTTTTAATGACTGTGATTCAGGTTTTCCTTTCCTTTACAAGTGAGACATTGTTCTCTTTTTTAGATGTTTCTCATTAACCCATGGGTCCCAAAATTAGCACTTAAAAAATTAGGAGAACTGGCAACATTGCTAATTGGTCACCAAAGTTTTAAATCAGTCCCACAACAAACTTATTATACAATCAATACACATGTCAACAATTTCCACTATTAAATATATTTATATAGTATATAAATATACAGTATATTTACCATGGTGGGGGAGGTTGGGAGCAGAGGCAGTCTATCTTTAGGAATAAACAGCTTTCAACAGTTTATAATCAGCCAGTGGATAAGATAACACAGAATGACCGCATACCTTCTATCCCCCTACTTTTGGATGAAAAAATAAATGGAAACGGCTTTCTAAACAGATCTATTTCCCACATGACCCCAGCCAGTTGGAGAGCCAATATGATTCTTGTTATATCTAGTAATGGCCTTTGGATGGCTTTCTGTCTCTCATTTATTTCCTATATATTTGGCATAGAGCATACTCAATATTTTGGATGAGAAAAGAACCAGGAAAGTAATTAACTTTATAAAGCAAAATAAATAATGTTACGGTGGGACACTGGTATTAGCCCTCCCATAGTTGACACTGTGTCGACGTCACTGTTGGGGCAACGGATGAGCCCTCTTGACCAAAGCTGAGCACAAGAGAAAAAGATGGGACTTTGCAAAGCCATAACCACCATGACTATAGGACACCGCTCAGGGATGTCAGGGACTTCATTAGATAAGAAGCAACTAAGTAATAAACATAATTATGCCAAGAAAGTACACAGATCAGGAACAAGCGCACAGTATCTGTGAAACCCCTGAAGTATATTTCTGTGTGAAGGCCACAACCATCAGAAATATATGTACTTTTGTTTTTTTTTTTTTTCTTCTCCTGTTCCATCACTCCCACCCTCTACCAACATTTTATCACGTTTTTGGAGAAGGGTAGGAGAATTCTCAATCCCTTAGGTACACTAAATTTATATTTAGAGAACAGGCTGAACAAAAATCCTACTTCCAAAGCACTTCAAACTTTTCAGGAAACATGCACTTAGCTCCTGACTGTCGTGGCCCAATCCAAATCTTGTAACACGGCAAAGTTCAGGAAGGGACAAAAATGTTGGTTATTGGAAACATTTGGTTACGAGAAGTGAAAGGCCAGAGCTCTGTTCCAGAAATACAACACAAAACTGGTGTAATCTCACAGACTTTTGTAGGGCCACACCAAGGCTACACAGCACAGAAGCAGACTTTGGAACAGGAGGTTGGCAGCGTTTACCAACATCTCACCACATTTTTCCACCAAGTCTTTCCTAGCAACAGTTTTACCTTATACTTTCCCCTTGAATAATAAAATTTTCAACATATGATTTTTCAGTTCTCTCTCTCACTCCTCCTCCCTCTCTCCACCCCAAGTGCTATGATCGCTGGAAATAATATTAAAAGTTCAAGTCCTGAAAACACTTAATGCCATGATTAATTTCTACAGCTTAAGGAAATCCAATATGACACTTATTCATGCAAGTGACACTAAACATTGTTAAACCGGCACAATACTCAAATAAGAATAGCGAGCTCATATTCTCAAGAGCATGGAGCACTCAAGTCCAACATTTTGCCAAAAGATCAAGAACGAGTCTTTGTATCACACTCTGGTTTAATCTCCGATTGCTTCTTTTAGGAACATATCAGCAGTTTCCTTTTTACTTTGCTATTAGTCAATAAGTGTGAACTTGAGTCCTGAATCTCCAACGCAAAATATACTCCCCAACATAAGTCAACTAAGCATTACCAAAAAAGAAGTACTGCATTCACAGTCAGAGCTGGGCATTACTCTCCAGACAAAATCTTTTTCAGAAAACAGGTAGATTTGCCCATATTAAAATGTTTCACTAATTAAAATGCTTTCATAAGCATTTAAAAAACCATTTTAAGTCTTTAGAGGCTGAAGATTTGTTTCAATATTTTGCTGACATTTATAAAATCAAAATTGTTTTTTTTAACTGAAAATCAATTTTCTCCTATTATATTGAAAAACGAATTATTCTAGCAGAAAATTATTTAATATTCCATTTTGTGTCTTTTTTTTCCAACCTGTTTCATTTAAAACAACGAGGTGTCAAGACCTCCAGTGCACCGGAAAATACATTATTCACAGAGGTGTAGTTGTGACGGTAAGAAGTTTTCCAAATATTGTGAAGCAAGGACTCTGAGAAGTTCGGAAGAGTGCCGAAGTAATTCAGCACGCCTGTCTGAAACGCAGGCAGAGCAGGAGGATTTTCAGTTTGAAGGATCAGGTTGCGCTGGGCTTGCTCGTGTAGATGGGCTGGCACTCACCAGAGCTGCCCCGGTGAATCAACGGAACAACTTTGGTAACCGCTCACTAATGTAAACGAAATGATTCTCCGTGTGGCTCCACGTTTTAAGTTTACTCCTGACCAAAGCTAATTCGGGTAACAATAATTAGTTTCTTTTCTCTCAAATGTCAAACCACAACATTTGCTCTTCTGCTTCTGTTGCCACAAAAAAAAAAAAAAATCCCTCCCAACCATTCAATGTACCTTAAGTTAAATGCTTAAGATAAAACCAGATAAGAAAAACCTTCCAAGCCACTATAAAAGGTGGCAGAATGACCTCAGAGCTCATTTCGGTAAACATATTCCTACCTTTTACTCAGACGGGTCACTTCATCAACTTCAGCTGGACTATCAGTGCAAACAGATTGGTGCCCAGGTGCTCAGAAGTCAGCAGGGATGGGGCATTACAAAGCAAGTGAAATTTGGGATTTTAAGCCCTAACAAAAATACCTCACGCTTCAAAAAATATCTTCTGCAGCCCCCAGGAGCTGTAAGGGCATCCCCAATACCCCATCCTCTGTGGAGCATAACTCTTCCATTGCAGAGCGCTCCTGGCAGGGGGAGCCTCCTCCCTCCTTACTCCTCATTACCACCAGCGTGTTTGTACTCTAACAGTGGCCTGGACACACAGGAGTCAGCACCAGTTTGCAAAGGGAGAGGTAATACTGTGTTCAACCCCCTCCTGCTCTCACAGCTGGAGAAAGTGCAGGGACACCGTGGTGCTCTGCAAATTGTGAACCCTGTCCCCTCTCTGCATCCTGGGGGAAGCAGAAGAAATGTGACTCAGGTGGCTCCTGAACGCAGGTCCCATCCTGTTTCTCCTCACACAGAGCTAAGGTGACAGCAGAGGTTTAGGCCTCAAACATGGAGCCGGATGCCCTCCAGGAGCAACTTGGGTAGGATGCCCCGTGGTCCAGAAGACTGAAGCTTCCACCTTAGAGAGGACCAAACAGCAGCCTGTGTTACCATTTCCAGAAGTATACAAAAATGATAGGGTTGGAGACTGGTATATTCAGCCAAGGAACTCAGAGGATTTCTACTAAGCATCACCTCTCTTTAAAAAAATGTACATAACCTCTACCATTGGTTTCCTATTTGTATATACACAGGACAAGTCACACAGGGGTAATAATTAATCTTGCATTCAGAGATGTTATGTCCAGGTGCTGAGAGTGTACAGGTCACTTATGAGTGCACAGCTCATTTCCAGACCATTTAGTATCCCCATTCATCTCACAGCCTTCTCCCTGGCATTTCCAACACACAATAGATGCTTTTCTAGTTCTACTAAGCTCCTCCTTCCCAACTCATTCGAGCATCTCAGCGACATTAATGAACATATCCTCACAACACTGCTATGAGGCAAGCAGATGTTATTACCATTTATAGAGGACTTGCCTATGGCTATACAACCAATGTCCAAGTGGAGACCGGTGACAAGTGGTGTTCCACAGGGGTCAGTACTGGGACCAGTGTTGTTTAACATCTTTGTTGGAGACATGGACAGTGGGATGGAGTGCACCCTCAGCAAGTTTGCCGATGACACCAAGCTGTGTGGTGTGGGGGACACGCTGGAGGGAAAGGATGCCATCCAGAGGGACCTTGACAGGCTGGAGAGGTGGGCCCATGCAAACCTCATGAAATTTAACAAGGCCAAGTGCAAGGTCCTGCATGTGGGTCGAGGCAATCCCAAGCACAAATACAGGCTGGGCAGAGAATGGATAGAGAGCAGCTCTGAGGAGAAGAACTTGGGGGTATCGGTGGATGAGAAGCTGAACATGAGCTAGCAGTGTGTGCTTGCAGCCCAGAAAGCCAACTGTGCCCTGGGCTGCGTCAAAAGAAGCATTAGCAGCAGGTCAAAGGAGGTGATTCTCCCCCTCTACTCCACTCTCGTGAGACCCCGCCCGGAACGCTGTGTTCAGATGTGGGGCCCCCAACATAAAAATAACCTGGACCTGTTGGAGAGAGTCTAGAGGAGAGCCACGAAATTGGTCACAGGGCTCGAGCACCTCCCCTATGAGGACAGGCTGAAAGAGTTGGGGTTGTTCAGCCTGGAGAAGAGAAGAGGAGACTTAATAGCAGCCTTCCAGTACCTGAAGGGGTCTACAGGAGAGATGGGGAGGCATCTTTATCAGGGAGTGTAGTGAGAGAACAAGGGGTAACGGGTATAAGCTGAAAGAGGGGAGATTTAGACTAGACATTAGGAATAAATTTTTCACTCTAAGGGTGGTGAGACACTGGCCCAGGTTGCCCAGAGAAGCTGTGGATGCCCCATCCCTGGAGGGGTTCAAGGCCAGGCTGGGTGAGGCTTTGAGCAACCTGGGCTAGTGGGAGGTGTCCCTGCCCATGGCAGGGGGCTGGACCTTGATGATCTTTAAGGTCCTTTCCAACCCAAACCATTCTGTGATTGTATGATTCTGTAATCTGTGGCAGACCTGGGAAGGGGACCAAAAAAACTAGTGCTTCAGCCCAGTGCTTTAACCGCAGTGCTCTTCCTCTGCTCTCTTTTATGAGCCGGACACCTGTTTGCTGGTTGAGGACCACCAAAGAGCTATCAGATGGTAATAAACTTTTACAGTTACTACAGACCTGAGCTGGATTTGAACCAGCATCTAAGAGGTGCAAAAGCCTTATGTATAGCCCATTATTGGTCCCTCGAGCTAGGTATTTCTCCGGTGAACAGTTTGTTACCCTCCGTAAACACAAGCTTGGGATGCCAGCAGTCTTCAAAAGCAGGTATTGCTGTGTACTCACTCTTATTTGGGTTCAGTGGAGAATTCACACAGTAAGGGTGTGTGTCTGTATGTGTGTGTGTATGTTCTTTTTTTTTTTCCAAGGAAACATTAGAAATCAACTTTAAGGATGTGAGCTTAGTTTAAATGTCAGCTGAAAAACAGCTGCTGAAAAAAGATATAATCCATGAGCCAAAAAAGTGGGGCTGGGAGGAAGTTGAAATGAGAGATGTTTAGTTCACTAATGCTCCTGTGTGAGGATAAAAGGGTGAGATGTGGGGAATCTTCTCTGGCACGAGGTTCCACAAAGCGTTCTGGAAGATTCGCGTTAGCAGAATATGATCTCCCCATATGGCAGGTTTGAAAAAGTGGTGAAAGAAGTCCAAGCATATGCAGCAGTGATGTAACAGGGCCAGAGGGGTCAGGCACCTGTGACTTTCTAGCTACATTAAGTTCTTCAGAAGCTGCTTTTTGACTTAGCAGAGCAGAGTTTTCCATCACATATGTGTAAAACATTTCATCCATTACAGGTTTCTTGGCTCTTCTGGATTGATTTTGTTCATGTGTGGGGAAATTTAAGGAAATAAAACAACAACAAAAAAGCTTCTGAAACACATTTCTTCTCCTGTTTCAAAGTTTATCACTCATCCCCTCAAAGCGCAAGGCTCTTGTCTTGCATCGGAAAGGTCAGATTTTCAGCGCTGTGTTTTGTTACGTGTGTGGATGCTGCTTAGCACAATTAACACGCATGGCTGGAGGAACCATCACCTATTACCAAGTATCTTACGTAGTGCTATAATACAAAACCACTAATAAATCACTGCCTTCTATCCACTCTGAAACTTTACAGAGACAATACGTGAACTCTCGCCACAGGCAAAAAAACAAAAACCTGCGGATCCCTCTTCATATCAAGAATGACCTAGAGCAGAGTTTTCCCTAGACAGCCATAATCCTCAAATAATCCTCACCTGCTACAACAAAAATGACAGAAAAAAATAGTTACTGTTGCAAAGCAGCTCACTCCTTTCCCTTGCACCATACTCAAGGAGTGAGGAAAGGAGCGGATATGGGGGCTCCAGGCAGCTATGTGGGGCTCAGAGCTCACCACAGACCTCAGGTTTTAGGTAGGTAGGTTCAAGCAATCACCAAGGAGAGCATGAAAATACAGCCTCTGGAGGAGCCCTGGCAGATCTGGGATTACACTTGCTGCTACTGCAAGTCTCTGGAGTGGGTTCCCAGTGATAATTCCTCATCTTCTACCAGCTCAGATCACTGTGGGTGACAGATGGGCAGGCACAAGCAGTGACACTAAAATAATTTAAAAATTTAGGATGTCAGCCTTTATAGTGCATGGACTACTCCCACAGTAGATATGGGAAGAGAGGACCTGACACGACTGATCCCGAATCCTAACCTTTTGAAACTCATCCATGTGTAAAAGTAAAGGTAACGCTGACCTCCATTGTTCTGCCAGTAGGGATTAAATCATCTTGTCATGCCCAAACATCGAGCTTGTACATGATATTCCTGGCATCTGGAATGAGCTAGGGTCAGCACGGTCCCTCAGCACACTGCCTCCTTCCCTCATCATGGTCTGTATGTAATTAGTCCATTTGCAGCCCCTTTTAAGACAGCAAATTTTAAAAATTAAAGTAATTAATCCATTATGCAGTATTTCAGAAAGCCAGTTTCCAAGCTTTCTACAGCCAAGCAGCCAAAGATGTAAGACCAGACTAGCACCTAGCCCATCCTAAAAACTACAAGAGCTGCAGGAAACACAAGCCAGACTTTATAGATGCTATTGCTTCACCTTGGGAACCACCCCAAATTCACGAGTCCCTTAGTTTCAGGAACACGTTAGGGGGAAAAAAAAAAAGCTGCTATTAAATGAGGTGAATTCCCCTCTTGTGAACTCCTTCCTGTAATTCTATCTGTGTTTTATCCTAAACTGTATCACAGTGTAGAATCATAGAATCACAGAATGGTTTGGGTTGGAAAGGACCTTAAAGATCATCAAGTTCCAACTCCCCTGCCATGGGCAGGGACACCCTCCACTAGACCAGGTTGCTCAAAGCCTCATCCAGACTGGCCTTGAACCCCTCCAGGGATGGGGCAACCTGGACCACTACCTCACCACCCTCACAGGAAAACATTTCTTCCTAATGTCTAATCTAAACCTGCCCTCTTTCAGCCCCCTCATCCTATCGCTACACTCCCCTATCACACTGCAATTGGTGCTTCAGGCCAGTCTAGGACACGTCACAGGCATCAGGAGGGTTGCGTTAATCTTCACACTTTTGCCTACCATGACTATGACCCTTATTGTACCAATACCACCAACAGACCAAGGTCTTGGTACAAAATTCCCTCTGATAGCAAAACTCACCGCAGCTGATGGAGGCCATCCAAGCTGTTCACCTTGCCCACACATAGATATAGGGTGGGAGTAGCGGAGTAGGAGAAGGGGGATGAGAGGTTGAAAGCTTTTCTGTCATTAACTGTCCTGGGGACAGCAAACATTGGATGGGAGCTATACCACAAACCACCCTCTTCAACAGCAGCACCCCAACCACCCATGCAGATGCTCCTTTGCAGCAAACTTAAAGGAAAACCCCCCCATTGGTGAGTTGCAACCATCCACGTGCCCAGCAGCACCACAGGGAGCCACCACGCTGCCAAAGGAGATGGGTGAGCCCCCCGATACCCTCACCCAGTGCTGAGCCCCACCAGCCACCCCGGCCTTGGTCAGTGGCACAGTCTAGAATTAAAGCTGTTCTCTGGCATTTGACGTTGTTTGTGACAACACCCGCAAAGCATCACAAGTGGATACTATCAAGGATTACTATTTGTGTATTAGTGAGTCACAATACGCTGGATTCATAAGAGCCAGATGTCACAGCTGACCCAGACAAGGCACTCAGACAGATCCCACGCGTTTCATGTGTCAGCCTTATATCCATTCATAAAACAGCTCCTTCCCAAAATATAAGTCTTGAGAAAATTTAAGATCATTGTGCAATTCTAAGTTAAGTTTCAATCAGTTTCTTAGGTTTATTTTTCCCCTTCTCTTTTTTTTTTTTTTTTTTTTTTTTTTTTTTT